>WHPX01000714.1:0-567500 GCA_011057435.1 Actinia equina
TAACCCATCCATTTATGTACGTAAGTAATGTACTACGCTTTTGCGGACACGGAATATGGGAACTCATCCCAGTGCAGGTCAATGGCGTTCATCCCCACGATCGCATTTGCTGAATCAGATTGACATTTTACCTCCGAGCATACAGCCGTCCCGTTAAGATACTAGAGCCCTGAGCGTAAGACCACCGCCTGATTGCAGCAGGAAACCATAAGCCAACCTTCCCAAAGAATCTATAACCGCAACAGCAGAATTATCCATTTTACGATACAAAGCTGGAGTCGGATGAGCTTTGCTTAAGGATGTTTACATCCTTAGAAGTCCCGTAGGTCCTACGACTTTTAAGACAACAGTAAGAGACATCTTCAAGAGACTCGGATGAAGCACAAGTGAACCGGTCGGGAATGTCAGAATAAATCCAGGATAAAGGGTTATCAGGCCCCAGCGATACCATATGCCGCAGCAGTTAAACTTTGCTGTCTGGGCTTCTACTAAAGATGTGGTATGCCGCCGCATTCTCATATTGCCTTTCCTGCTGTTTCATGTCTGCTTTTACTATTCGAAGAATAATTGTATGAAGCAGGCGCGCCGACGGTTCCAGGTGACCTGTCCTTAACCAAGGAAATAAATATTACAAGTTGCATGGAGCGATTTAAGAAGGAGTTTAAGCTTTACTAACTCCTGTCTGACTTTCGGTAACCATGAAGGTGCTGCACCAACGCAGGAGAGGACCCTGATACACTTATGCTGTCGTATGTCGGAGGCCGCATCCACCCGTCCAGTGCAGGTGATATCCCAGCTCCTTCTAATTCTCAGACTTGAGGAGGCAGACGTGAACAAACGAAACTTAATTTATTTCATAGAAATCAAAAGAGAAATATCCTCTGGCGCCATTCTTTGCAGCAAAGGGTATTGGGTTAAGAATCTAGCAAGGATTAATCGAAGCATCAATCCTTTGTTACTGGGCTTCCAGGAGCCCAGGTTAGCACTCTGCAGCCCCATCGTAATGCCAGTGGTGCGGTCACAGAAACACACAAGTATTCCTGTTCTCTTGAATGCCGTTATTTAGAATGGATATGCTAAGTCGGTTCAAAGGTATTTTTTCAACTTGCGGTGCATAGGCAATCAAATTTTCGAAGACTGGATTTGCCTTAAGTCCCGGTTGTTGTTTAATGCCCATAAGTGGTTATTAACGTAAGCAGTTCTGTTGTGGGTTACAACCACAATACGCGAGCTTAGCCAAGACCATGTTTGGGGGTGAATGACGTGAACTCTGACCGACTCATTAACTGGAACATCCCACATTTCGATTTGAGAAGCCCAAATAATAGCACGTATAGCAGCCACACGAAACACCGATCACAACCTGTAAAAAGAAGGCTTAAGAAACCCGACGATAGGATCACTACAAACTTACTAAAAAGACGGACTAGCCTGCCGCAGTTGTTGTTTGAGGGACTTTATCAACATACTGCGATGAACAACCCCTCTAACGTATCCGTAACGGGTTGGCATTGTGTTTCCACTACGACTTACCACAGTGCAAAAAAGACTCCTGACCCCAGCCTCTTGGGTGATGTCACGGGTATGTCCGTGGAGTTTGAAAGGCTACTCAGGAAAAGAGTTTAATCCTCTGCAGTCATTTGATTATTCGGCCCGAGCCAGTCCACAGCCAACTCGGCTTTCAGGTTCCGCTGAATTGAGCTATAGGCAGTGCTGCAGCCCATGCGCGCTAGACAAACAACAGGGAGCCGTACTTCTCCGTAAGCCCACACCCAAAAGCGTTGAAAACCTATCGGTTTGGACTTTTCATATGTCGCCGATTGCCACGGAAAGGTAAAGCTGCAACTACGCGGTAGGATGACACTGGAAGTGTTTGCGTAAATAGCAGAGAGGATCAAAGAGATAATGATTATATCATGCGACCATTAGCACTTTGATGGTATCAGCCTCTAGGTGAAAATTGTTTACGATTTTCTAATATACTATGAATCCACATGTAAAGGAAGATTCATTCCTCCTTATCAGAGGAAAAGGATTACGTACAACAGCAATGGTATGACACCGGGGCTGTGGGGTTGGAGGTCGGAGGCCTGGGATTGGTCATATGCACTATTAGCACCTCGTTAGGATGGAGTTGTAATGCCGGGTTTAGGATCGTCGATGAGAACGACCATCCATTGCTGCCTTACAGAACGACTACTAATACTAGGAACACAGTTCATTTCTCGTTTGATCACGGAGCGACAAAGCGCAGAAGACATTATACCGTAACTTTTCATATGATAGCCAATTGCCAATATGCGAAGTTACAGATCCTTCCCAGCGATGTTGGCAACCTTCGGATAAATGCCAACATGAAAAAGTTTGCACCCCCGACGGCGGATGCTGCTTGGAATCATAAGACCCATTTCTACTATGACTGCCATACCTTTGGCACCAAATTATCAAGGCGGTGCGAATACTATCTTTACTTATCCCCAGTCGAGGATGCCTCGGACACCCGACGACGATAAGCCACCAGTAATACATAAGGACAAGCCTACACCTTCATCTTCTTCAGGAGTACCACCCCAATAGCTACTACGAGGATCCAAATGTTATTCCCCACGAACTTTAACAGTTCTCCGCCGGTTCTAAGTACCAAAACTAAGAACGCTACCAAGCAGCCCAGGTAAAGAGGCTGCCATCTTTTTACCCAAGTCCGTCAGCCCTTTACCTACTGCCTTTACACCTGCTCCCGTAGCTTTAAGGGAGCTAAGGATCACACCTACTACGGAGGAAATGGCGACTGCAAATGCAAGTGGAATGCCATATTTCACCAAAGCTTTTTTTACTTTTTCCTTGGTGGTAAGCCCTAATTCTCTTTCCAGCTTTTCCTTTTGCGTTTGTAATTCCGTAACTTTTTCCTGTATGGTTTCTACTTCCTTTTGAGCTGCCTCCCTTTCCGCTTCAGGGCGCGTCAGGTCATTGATTATTTCCCGCTGCCGGTTGGCTTGCCACTCCAAATCTTCGATGGCCTGCTCTCTTTGTCTTAGTTGCTCCTCCTTTAAGATGATTTCCGTGTTTAACCGCTGCTCTTCTGTCATAGAGGCCTCCAGTTCTTTCGTCAAACGTCCTAGTTCCGCATCTTTATGTCCAACGTTTTTGATTGCGAGGACATATTCCTTCCTAGCAGTATCCCTGTCGCGTATTAACTTTCCAATGCGGTCCTTATAATCTTCATTTCGCGTTCATGGGAATCAATCATCAATCGCATCTGTTGCATGTATTCCTCTTCCCTTTCATCCATTCTTTGCTTTAAGTATTCGATGTTATCCACTTCTTCTTCCATTTCGCGTGCTCTATTTTCTAATTCCTCAGAGAGTACATTTATTTGTTCTACATCATCAGCCACAATACTTTTCTGCGCATCCATTGCTTCTAAAGTCTCCCTAATGCTTACGTCTTCGATGCTGTTATATGGCGCGTACTCGATAACTCTGCAAGCTTCTCCTTATCCTCATCCAATTTCACATAAATGCCTTTCATCTTCTCCACCAAGCCTGTTTGCCTGGCGCTCTTAAGCGTAGTGGTTATTTTATCCTGTAATCTCTTAGTTTCTTTCTTATTCAAACTACTAAGAGCTCCTAAGTCTGGGTTGCCTAATAGATCAATTATTCCCTTAGGTAATGCATTGTTAAGCTTATTGGGATCTTTTTGTTGGTAGAAGTCATACCACTTTTTCCCTGTCAATGTGGCGAATTTGTATTTGACCCCTCTTGCCGCGTTGGAATTCTAAGGACTTATCATTGGCGAATGGGTAAATCTTACGTATGTCTTCAAGTATTCCCATTGGGATTGTTTCGCCAATAGCCGACATTAAAGTTGGTGGAATCCTCGGATCGCCAAAGAAGTTTCCCATTCCATCGCGGATGACGTAAGCCTTGGCGCCGCTCCTAGCAAGCCTGCCTACGATTATCTCCCTGCCACGGTTATCTTCTTCAAACATCAACTGCGCTTTACCAGGATCCCAATCAGGTAGTAGTTCTTTAAGCCTGTCAAAGTCATCTGGTTCTTCTCCGATGGATTCGTCCATTTCTCGTTGTACATTTTCCAACCATGCAGTGCTGGGGGCTTCTGGAGCAGGACCTAAGTCGTCCATCTGAAAGCGTTCTGGAATGGGCTTATATGGGTTCTCACTCTTAAATAAGTCTCCTAAACGACGCATAACAGCGGGGACCTTTCTCCAGCCATATTTACGTTCCACCTTACTCCGTAGGTCTGGGCTATCATCTTTAAGTAAAGGCTTAAGTTCTTCATCGTTAATATCTACTTGACCTTCTTCCGTAGTGGGGTCAAAGTCTATACCTTCTCCTTCCATTATATATGATAAGCTCAAAGTTAAATCCTAACCTCCTTCCTAAGCAGGTTGGCGGACTGAAAGCAGAACGCACCTTTCACCGAGTCACCTTTACTCCTTCTAGCGCCAAACCAGGGGAGACGCTGTATGTAGGTGTACCCCGTTTAACGGACAACCTGGTATTAGTGCCTGGCACCTTGGCGTTAAGGTTTGACCTGGCGGTTCAGCCAGATACCGCAGACGTGCGTTATGTTGTTAATAACGTAGGCAGGAACCTTGTTTCTAAGATGAGAATCAAGTTTGCTGGTGAATCCCTGTTAGACTTAAACAGGTACGATCTTTACACCACATACAAAGATTTGTGGTTGACGGCCTTCGACCGCGCACAAAAGATAGAACAAGGAATAGCAAGTGAAGCCATACGTAAGGTAAGAAGCGCAACCTCCGGCGCCTCCGGAGAAGATGAAATAAAGACAGCCTACGGTACTAAATATCTCATTCCATTGGACTTTGAAGTAATAACAAACCACGGTGCGTATTACCCAAGACAGCTTTCTGAACTGCAGTTCGAAGTAACCTTGGCAGATACGACCAACATCCTGCAAGGAAAGGACGTAAGTTCGGGGGGTGTGCATCCATATTCTATCACTAATTTGGAGCTGCAGTACGAGACCGTTTACTCTGAAGAGCTGGCTCGTAGCGCAGGCATGGAATACAGTGCCGGTAAAGCATTCCTTTACGACCACGTAGTAATGTACAAGACATTTAGCTTCACGAACAACGTTGAAGAGGTCATCAACCAAAGTATTAACATACCACGACGCAGTTTAACGGGGTTGATGTTGCTGTTCGCAAAGACATACACCGCAGGATTGCGTAACTCCGAGGCGTTCTTTAACCCCAACATTACCAATGTCGGCGTAAACATAAACGGAGTACCCAACAAAGTCTACTCCCAAGGGATAAAACCCGCGGATACGTACAGGGAGGCAATGCAGAAGTTTGGCGATCAAATTGCCCCAAAGGAGTTCTTTAAGGATAAATATGCGTTATGGATTGACATGCGCACTACTAATGATGAGAGTATGCATGGTCAGGGTCTGCGGTTGGTAAATACCCAAGATGGCATTACATTGGAGATCAAACGCACCAAGCATGCCAGCGATACTACTAAGATAAACTGCTACATCTTTGTGGTGTCAGACGCGCAACTGAGCGTGGAAATGAACCAACTTAAAAGTGTTGCATATTAAGGTTAAAATATTTCCTTAGATATACGATGCTCCGCGTATTTGAAAACGACGACAACGAACTGCAATGCATAGTGCAAGGCGACAATCTGTACTTTAAAGCGAAGGAAGTGGCAGCCGCATTGGACTATGAGAACACGAAAAAGGCTATTAGAGACCACGTTTCTGAGAAGCACCAGAAAAGATGGTCTGAATTAAGGGGAGCGATTCGTTCCTCTTCTACCATTCACCCACATTCCGTGTTTATCTCCGAGCCTGGGTTGTATCAATTGATATTTAGCTCCAAGATGCCAAAAGCAGAGAAGTTCAGTGATTGGGTCTTTGAGGAAGTCCTACCCGCGTTAAGGAAAACAGGTAAGTATGAAATAGAAAGACGGTTCGATAGTCCTAACAAGTTAGTCTTCAAAATGGAAAATGAGTTTTGACCTGCATAAGAAAGTCGTGGACTACATACGCCGCTTCTACCCACAGATGCTCATAGCGCCCGGCTTAGGGGAATTGCAGGATTCTGACAGCAAACGCATAAAATGCTGGCAGAAGGGTTATCAAAGGGGTCAACCCGACCTCTTAATACTGAACGCGCATTTAAGGTATGAAGGGCTTTGCATCGAATTAAAGACGCCGAAAGGAAATGGCATACTCTCCGCAGACCAACGCCAAGTGATATCTAGGTATGACGCGAATGGTTACCTGACCATGGTTAGCAACGATTATGACGTTCATCTGTCGTGCCCTTAGCAACTACGCGGAAGGCATCCGTATTCCCTGTCGGCGGTGCTGCAAACGCTTCAAGACTACGGAGACCGAGGGCAACGCATTTAAGAATATTTCATAGATATAATGATCGTCAACCAAATACACTGGCGTGACCTGATTGCGGTAAAGCATACGAAATAAAAAATTACGTCGTCTTCGAAGACATCGACCGTTTACGGTTAGTCCTCAAAGACTTAGAAGGCAAGGAATATTCCCTTTGGGCGCCAGATTGCGTGCGGTACGTAATTCAGGGCGAGGAATTCACCCACTTACGCAGCTATGGTAAGGTAAGTGGCCGATGGAAGTTTGACATTGAAAGAAGAGTCACTCCATCTCCTCTATGTAGTTAGGATGTCTAACATAGTCCTTTGAGCCTTTGGGTCGGCTGAGCACCAATGCCCCACGAAGGATCCTTCGGGAATACCCTGTCGCAATGAAGGCAGGTGTATTTTTTACGCGGTTTTTGTCGAGGGGTGATTATGCAGTCTGCTGGGGGTTCGCAGGTAATACAGTCCATATATACCTAAGACGATCAGGAATAATGCCATTGCGTGTGCTATCATATATCTAACCAGAATGTTGACAATAAGGTTAAATATTTGTTAAGGATACCTGGGAACCACTCTAAGGAGTGTCTCAGGAATGTTGACAATAAGGTTAAATATTTGTTAAGGATACCTGGGAACCACTCTAAGGAGTGTCTCAGGAATGTTGACATCTAGGTTAAATATTTGTTAAGTAGGATAATACCTCTTAAGAAATGTGTCTTAGAATGTTGACATCTAGGTTAAATATTTGTTAAACAGTTGAAGATATGTTCTTCTTCTCTGACACAACCACAACGATCACACTCTTGTCTCCAATACTCCCTTTTAGTCC
Organism: Actinia equina; assembly: GCA_011057435.1. NCBI lineage: Eukaryota > Metazoa > Cnidaria > Anthozoa > Actiniaria > Actiniidae > Actinia > Actinia equina. The sequence goes on from WHPX01000714.1 coordinate 7,225, forward strand.
ACAGGACACCTTCAGCGCGTTCAAAAGAGGGGAAAGTACGGACTATCTTCTTATGGTAATCTATGCGATTCCTTAAGTAATCCTCTTTATGCGGGCAGCGACTCATCAAATCCGCACATTGGTAACAATCCACGCCTTCTAAGTCATACGCCCCAAAGAGGAACTTATAACTTACTTCGTGTATTTTCCGATGTGTTTGAAGACGTTGTCGGCTACTAAGTACCTTATTGCAGAAACTACACTGTCTGGTCTGATCACAAACTCCTCTCTTTAAATGTTGCCGCATTCCTAAAGGGAATTCCTTATTACAGCCCTTGCAAAGTATACAAATACGCTTATCCTGATGTTGTCGCATCTTTTGAACAGTACTGAATTCTTTACCACAATCATTACAAACTTTACTTAATTCCTTTGTGCAAACGCCATTACGGACATGGTATTGTAGCCTTTGCTTGGTGCTGAACTTCTTCTTACACACCGCACAGTTCATTTATACTTAGCAGTACGTTAACCTCTATATAACATCCTTTTTTTAACAAATATTTAACCTAATTGTTAACATTATTAGACACCTTTATTTCGAGGTATGCTATTCCTTAACAAATATTTAACCTAATTGTTAACATTATTAGACGCCTTTATTTCGAGGTATGCTATTACTTAAGGAATGTCGACATTATAAGGGATAACGTGCCTTAGAATGTTAACATTTAGGTTAAATATTTGTTAAGGGATAACGCGCCTAAAGAAATGATTCCCTGTTTAACATGCATTTATTTCGACATTCCTTATCGAACGCATCCTTTAAGAGATAGTATCATTCCTTAACAAATATTTAACCTTATTGTTAACATTCTAAGGTACTTTTCTTTCGAAGTAGCGTAGTCTTAACAAATATTTAACCTTATTGTTAACATTCTGAGACACCTTCATTTGAGGTATGTCATTCCTTAACAAATATTTAACCTACAGTGGATACCGCATGAAATCCACAACGGACTCTTTTGCCCACGTTGCCATCGTTATCAGCGCACCAAACCTTTCCGCGCGCTTCAGACCGCACATTTCATCATACAATTCCTGCACGCGCTCTTTCAAACGGTCGATCTCTTCTCTTTGCATTTCGATGGTGTCTCTCTTATCTTTCATGTCGCCGACAATCCTTCTTACTGCGTCCACTGGGTCCATCGTATATATAATGTACCCAGAACATATTCCCTGCAATGCTCTGATAGTAGGACCAACCGGCTGCGGAAAGACCCAGTTCGTAGTAGAGCAACTCCTCGGGCCCTTTAGATACCGTTTCGACTACATAGTGCTCCTCTGCCCCACCTATGTGAACAACCGCACCTGGACAGGCATAGGAGTAAAAGATGATGACTTCTTCGTGGATATTTTGGACCCTAATGAGTTATCCAGCCATTTGAAGTTTTGGCATAAACAATTCCCCAAGGATACTCAGACACTCCTCATACTGGATGACATCGCCTGTGGGGACGACGTAAAAAGACGCACATCCGAATTAGTGAAGCTCGCCTTCAGCGGCAGGCATGACAATATCAGCGTTTGGTTGCTATCGCAGCAGCTGACCAGCGTCTCTAAACCCTTTAGGGAAAACATAGGCTCCCTGGTCGTATTTTATACTCCCAGTCGGAGTGATTTGGAAACCATCCTCTCCGACTACGGCGGCGAGATATCTAAGGAACAGTTACACGAATACATGCGGCATTTAAAGACACACCAACATTCTAAAATGATCTTCTCTTTAAGGTTTCCCTACACGGTTGGAATCTATGATTCCTAACATATATGGATATTGAGCAGTTGTTAGACGAAGTTCCCGTAGATGAAAGTAACCTTAAAGAACAACTTAACATCCTTGTGTCTTCGGGGAAGTGTAAGGAAATGATAGGCAAGGAGTTGACCCATGAGCAGGTTAACAAGTTGTCAGAAGAGGAGGTTAAGAAGTTCCATAAAAGGTATGAGGCTGCCCTTGCAAGTAAGACCACGAATGCCGTAGCAGACTCCGCTATTAAGCTGGCCACCAAACTTCTGGGACTTGCGCTGCCCATAGACGACGTGGAGGCGCTGCGGAAGGACATAAGCGAGGACTATGTCATATCCCAAGAACTTAAGATAACCTGCGGCTGGTTGTCTTTGAAGTGTGGTAAGTTAATGGCAGTCGCATCTTTGGGACTTCACGTGGCTCAACATGTCGACTTGAAGGAGGTATTGGTGTCTTGGAAGGACTACAAGAAAGATAAACAAGTCGAGGAGATCTTCAAGGCGGCACTTGCTGAGGTACCTAGTCAAGTCACACCAAGTGATGCTCAAGTCATCCACGGGACTTAGTCAAGTCGTCATCAAGTACTTAGTCAAGTCATCGTCAAGTCGTCATCAAGTACTTAGTCAAGTCATCGTCAAGTTGTCATCAAGTACTTAGTCAAGTCATCGTCAAGTCGTCATCAAGTTGTCATCAAGTTACTTATCAAGTCCTTCAAGTCCTTAGATATAAGATGAGTGACACCGAAACAAAGGCGGAGGAAACCCCTCGAGAGCAAAAGATCACCAAGCCTAAATCTCCGGGCAGAGTCGCTGCAGGGAAGAAGCTCGCGGAAATGAATAGAAAGAACAAAGCCAAAAAAGAAGAGAAGGCGGAGGAAAAAGAAGAGGAATCCTTTTGGAATCCAGGCTACGTTATCGGAGCATTAGGAATTGCTATAGCAGCAGGCAGCCTCTACTTACAATGGCGGTCTGCGAAGCCAAAAGTGGAACCAAGGGCAGAAATGAGGTATGTGGAGCCTCCTAAGAGAAGTAAAATACCTGAGATGGAATAAAACCTCCTCTCCTTGTAATATAATGTCGTTTATGAAAACCGTCGAAGATGCAGCTATTATTACTTCTATTGTCGCAGGTATTGGTTGGGTAGGTAAGAAAGTGCTCAAAGAAGACTTTACTGAAGACCCAAGCAAAAGCATTACGGGCTTTGCTAAGATGACTGCTGCAGTAGCAGGTAGCATTGCCCTTAAGGATTACCTACAGAAGGAGAAGTACCTGCCTAGGCCGTGAGGCCCTTATATATGGCAAGCGTACTAGTAGGTGGTGTCATTGCAGCGTTAGCATTCACTGGAGCTAATTATGGTGGTCAATATTTGGATAGATTAGTCAGAGGCAACAAAAGTGATGCCGAGAGGAAAAGGCATGATTTGGCGTTGGAGAAATATCAAAGGGACGTGGCAGCTTGGAATGAAAAAAGACAAGCTTACAGGGATTGGTTGGACAAGAACTACCAAGACAAAATGCAGGCGGATAAGAACTTCGAAAATACGGACTACGCCTTTAAACTTTATGCGCAGACACACCCCGACTTTAGAATTAGCAAGCCTCAATTTAAGAATTACTACCAGCCGTCGAAGAAACAAAAAGACAATGAGTTGGTCTTTGTAGGAGTCGCAGGGTTGGCAGGAGGCGCCGCCTTGGCGTATCTGCTCTGAGCTGCGCTCAGATCACTAGTGACGTGAAGCATGAGCGTCTAATATATAATGATCGTCTTTTTGGAAAGCGATAAGAATGACTTTACCACTTATTTGAATCCCCCCATCAAAGCCCATACGGTTCGGTTGGTCAGTTGCTCTTTGTACAATTCTTGGTATAATTTAATTAATGGCATGGTCACCGTACTCAAAGCGCCTAGTAATTACCAAGTCGTAATGCTACCAGATGGACATTACACCCCTATAACGCTGGCTAAGGAGCTAGCTAAACGCGGTCATACTCTCACCACAGGATTACCGCATGAAATGACCCTCAAACATGATCTACCTAACGATTACTCGGTAACTTTTGGAAAGCATAGCCCATTAGGATCTTTGTTAGGCGCCTTAGGCAAGACGATTACCAACACGGCAGTTCCCGTAAGTTGGAAAGTTGCATCCTCTTATGAAGTCTATTGCGATTTAGTCTGCAGTTACAGCAACGGAAATCCCTCCCATCTTATGTCTAAGTTTTCACCTAAAGGTAATCCATTCGACCTGGTAGAATACACGCCCATTTCTTTAAACTATGATTTGCCTTCTGATTTGGTGGAAAGCATAAACATCACCATTAAAGTGGACGGAAAGACTGTGGACTTTAACGGACGTAAAATCAATCTCGTCTTATCCTTCGCTTGAATCAAGCGAAGCGCGATTCTATTCATATAATGGGTCAAACTGAGGACAAACTCAAAAGGATTTACTACGGACCCGAAGGCTATTGGAGAGGAGTGGCGGCTATCAAAAAACTCGCTACCGCAGCCAGGGTATCCGACGAAACGGCTAAGAATTGGTTAAAGAAACAGACTATCTGGCAGGTTTATCTTCCTGTGCCTAAGTACATTCCCAGACCCAGCTTTACCGTAAATACCCCTAATGAAGTTCATCAGGCGGATTTGCTTTTCTTACCACATGACACGGTGAGAAGAAAGACCTATAGGTACGCTTTGACCGTGGTTGATATCGCAAGCAGATATAAGGACGCCGAACCCATAACCAGCAAGGATTCTGGGGAAGTCGCAGAAGCCCTAGGTAGGATTTATAAGCGCGTTCTGAAATGGCCAAAGCTGCTGCAAGTGGATGCGGGAACGGAGTTTATGGGCGTGGTTACCAAGACCCTGAAAGACCACGACACTAAGATAAGAAGAGCCGAAGCAGAGTACCACAGAGGTCAGAGCATCGTCGAAAGATTCAATAAGACCCTGGCTGAGCGTCTCTTTGGATACCAGTATTGGAAAGAGCTGGAAGATCCCTCTAAGCGCAACAAGGAATGGACACAGAGGCTTCCCCAGGTCGTCGCGGCTTTGAATAACGAGGCGGCCAGGGCTACGGGAATGAAACCCAAGGACGCCATAAAAAAGAAGCACGTGGAACACAAGTCCTACGTTAGGAGTTCGAGGGCGGTCTTCCCCAATGAAAAGAAATTAGGTAATGTCACGGTCCGATATCTTTATGGACCGGGCGAATTAGAAGGAGGATCCAAAAGAGCTACGGATCCTAATTGGTCTTTGGAAACTTATCAGGTCCGAAGCGTAATAGCTAAGAAGGGTCAGCCCATCTTGTATTATCTTCACGATGGTCCCACGCGCGGGTTCGTCAAAGAAGAACTGCTTATTGTGTGATGTCCGAATGCTATCGTGTGCACTCCGTCATCGCACATCCATCGCTTACCGTCAAATGCAGACAGTGACACCTTCTCCTGCGTGACGTTATGTATCTGATGACCATAGCTGCGCAGACTGTTCATCTTGTGCCGCTGTTCCTTGCGCGTGCGTAATACGTTAAGGTAGGACTCGTGGGTTATGTCCTTCTTAACGACGTACTTTTTTACGCCTTTGGCTTTCTTTTCTACGCCATCTAACTTTAGCACGCTGTACATCTTTGGTTTTAACCCAACGTACTCTACTATGGGTTTACCTAACATCTCGTCTTTCATCTTTCCTATTACCTTCTTGTTTTTTGCACTGTAAAGGAAGTGCTCCTTCGGGTAACCGCTGGTGTCGTACTCGTCTATGTCTTCGACGCAATCCTGGTAGACGTCTTCCGTTTGCACTTCTAGAATTAGGGAGTCGGTGTCTGTGTACAAAAGGTGACACTTATCACCGTACTTTGGCTTTAGTTTGTCGTAGTAAAACTCATACATCAGCAGCTTCGATAGGTCTAACACTGTAAACCCCGTGTATACGGGTTTATTCAGGAGCAGGTTCGCCTTCTTCATATGAATCACATAGAAGTTCAGCATTTCTACGTATCTAACGAAGCCTGGCTGTGACACGTATGCTTCTGCTTCCTCTTTGGTGCTGACTATTTTTACGCTTACGCGCTTGCGGATGTTCTCCATTGTCTTTCCGAACACGCTGTTGTTCATTAGTTTAAATAGATTCTTTTCAAAGTCATTCTTAGCTGCGGTACGTTTCTGTGTGTTAAAGTCAATGTAGGAACGCATCCAGGGTTCCTGCGTGAACTTCAACACGCGGTGAATCTTCTTTACGCGCATTCCGTGGCGTACGTAGAACTGCAGGTTGCGGTAATGTACCACATACTTCTTTTTATTCATCAGGTTCATAGTTAGTTTCCTGTATGGTTTGTAACCAGGGCACATTTGCTTTTGCAGCGGTGACAGCTGTTGGAAGGGTATCTCTATTGCTTCTGGTGCTAAGGGAAACTCATCGTGTTCGTCGTGCAGATGCTCCGGGTACTCCAGATCCACCTCCAGCACGTAACCCTTGTCTTCCTCCTTTCCTACCTGCATGTAGAAGTCTATGGGTCGCACGGTGTCCCATTCGAAGTCTCTCACAGGCAAGTACTGTGACATTGCCCAACCGTAAAGGTTGTTTGCATCCAGGTAGTAAATGTAGGTTGTTGGTTTCTCTGGGTCGTGCTCTACTAAGGGATTGTTTGCGCGGGCATAGCGTCTGCTGGGCCCGCAAACGCCACCACGAATACCGTCTTCCATAAAGCGGTACATGTCGTATTCCGTTAGGAGATCCAGTTGCGCGTTTGTCTTCTTTAGCAAAGCACTCCAGCTGAGTCCGGGAGCTGTGTAGAAGTTCGCGGGATCCAATCCGTAGTATTCGATAGCCATCTTTCGAAAGCTTTGGAAAACATCTGCGAGCAGCACTACGTCAGACCTTAGGTAAATGTCGTGGTAATCCCCCATATTCTCACAGGAGTACTTTTCCCACACGTCTAACGCATGCTGGTACTCCTCGTCCTTTATGCCGGACTCGTTTAGGGTGCTGTAGAAGCAATCTTTGCTGGGCAAAGATTCTTGGAAGCGCTCCCAGGAATCCATGTATTCGTATGGGTAGACTCCTTTCCTTTCCGCTCCGTATTTACTGGAAATAGGGAACTCCGTGTTGTACTTTACGAGGTTTGCTAAAGAGTCTGCCATGAATTGCTGTGAGTCTAAGAACTTTAGCTTACCAACAGTTACGGACATGTAACGCTCTTTGTTGTTGGGTATGCATTTGACGTCGGATCCGTCTGTTCCCTGAAGGAGTAAATGGGAGTCGTAACCGCGAAGGTTGTGAAAGAACACGGGAATCTCCATGTCTGGATTTACTTTGAAGTTTATATTGCATTTCCAATGAGCCGCTCCTCTGTATTTACCCGTGATGTGGCAGTGATCCCTAACCTTATCCATGTAGAAGTCTTCAACGAATGCTTTATGACAGTGAATGCAGTGAGTGGAGGGCTTTCCTGGCTTCTCACCTTTCTTAGCATACTTCCCGCATTTAAAATGAGCTTCTCCTAGATACTTTCCATCTTCGTCCCACGCTTTCTTTACTTGTCTTCCAAACTGAAGAAGCGTATGTTGACAAATGTGGCATTTCTTTGCCTTGTGAAATTCCTCCTGGTTCTTTTTGGTAAATTCCATCTTCTTTGGACGTCTTAATTGTTCTCTTATCTCCTCCTCCTCTTCTCGCAATGCTTCTAGAAACTTATTAGATGCGTTTTTACCTCGGTAAATCACAGGAGGGTCGGCCTTGCCGTCTGATCTGACTACTATGTAACCAAAGGAGCAAATCTCGTGTAATCCTACCTTATTCGTGGCGCCACTTTTCTGCTGTTCCTTAGTTATCAACGCTTCGAAGTCTGCGTATATCACGTAAGGCACCTGCATCTGCTTTTGATGGTCTGCGTATGAAAGCTCTTTGTTGGTGGGCATCTGGATCCGTTGTGCCACTTCTTCGACTCCGCGGCAGATCTCATCGTGTTTCTTTAGGGCATTTAAGGATGTAAATGACAACAAGCAGCAGTCGCAGAAGTACTTTTTACCTTTATGCTTAGTATGTCTGTAGAATAGTCTGCTGATGTGCTTAACCCATGAGTAGTGTCCGCCGTGGTAAAACAGGTGTACGCGTTCTCCTTTGCTTTTTGACAGGACTAACGGTACTATCGTCTGCTCTCTGACTCCGTAAACGTTAATTGCTAGATCGTTTATCTCCTCAAATATGGGAATGTCTATCAACTGCATGGGAAATTCCACACCATCCCACTCTAAATCATCTGTGGGATACTTACTCATCCTACAGGGATCCTTCTCTGCTGGATACAGTGCAGACCTGATTGCCCACATAAAGCATCTGTTATCGTCATTCTTCACGTTTACAATAGCCTTCTTCCTTTCTACCCACACTGGTAGTGGTACGTAACTTCCTCCACGTATGGGTACGTACCTAGCCATACTTATCTCTATTCCTTCAACCTCCTCCACTGTCCAACCTGATCCATCTTTCGTGTAGTTAGACAGCGACTCCATTATTGCTTCTAAGGCTTCACTGAGTAACCTATCCAAATTCGTAGATTCTAATATCACTAACGACTTTGATCGCAGCATTGCTGTCGTCGTCACCTCGTCTTTCGATAGACTCACTTCTACCATTATACTTACTTTCAGGGCTCCTAAGTCTTCTATACCTTTTCGGAGCGTCCTTTTAACCTTCTTTTCTGACTTTCGCCAAAACTGTCTAACGTCAATCTCGCCGTTACCGGGTATCGACACCGTTTCGAAGTTGCTTTGGGATTCCATCTATATAATAGGAAATATTTTATACCTAATACCAAGCACTTTTCAGATCGTCGTAATCATACTCACAGTCCTGACAATGCCAATACAATTTAACTTTCGTCTTGAACTTCTTACCACATCCGCAATCATAGCTGCTCATACACTTTGTCTTCATTTTCAAATGTTTCTTTAAGTCTGCTTCTTTCTTAAAAGTTCTCTTACATTCTTCGCACTCCATATATAGACTAACATATCATAGACTTAAAACAGGGAATGCGGGTAATAACGGTAAAAATCGGAAAATTCACTTTAGGCGGGTAATCCTCCGGTTGTCACTGCGCTAGAACCCCCATTCCCTATACTACTAGCGCTCGCCTCTATTCCAGTGCTTCCTTTACAGTTCTCTAGCTATAAATAGACCCGTAAGGAAATACCAGTCAAAGCGCAATTAGTACAAATCCTTTGAGTTTCTTTTTTTGCCATCGTAGTGGCTCCTAATGGGCAATTCTAGCAGTTGTAGGCCAGACAGCATTACGATGCAAGCCAACGGCATGACATGACGTACCTCACGTAGATTCACGTAACTCAAAATCACGATATGCGTGGTGTTCTAGATTTTTTTTAACCAAATTTAACGGCAATAACATCTTCCTGTAAACGATCCGTCACTTGGTATAAAAAGCGTAGGAATAAAGAATCAAATTTGTTGAACGTTTAAACTTTTACAGCAGATAAACTACCTAATGCTCGTAACGGGAAAACGCGACCATAGCATAAACCAGGCAGATGTAAAGACTCTCTTTGTTTCTTCGATGTTTGTTAAGAAATGAGCGAACCAAGATCAAGTAAGACTCAAAATTCAATATAGAGCTGTTATCAGGTTTTCTAAGCCTAAACATGCATAAATCTTGGTTTTCGGCTTACGCCAAAAATAGGCTAAATTAAGGGGGCTTCATGGGGTTTTCTGGACGCGATACCTTTCAAATTCAAATCTCAAATACGCGGACGCAAATAATTCAGTGGAGGAGGGGAGGGCTTTTAGAAGTTTAAAGGAAAGATGAAATTTTCGTATGAGCATGCTTTTACTTAAATTCTAATTAATGTTATTTAAACTGCTGTTAAGTGTTAGTTAGAGCGTTTGCTTATAACCCAGTAACACTTAAAGGCCGACAATGAGGACTTCAAAGTCCGCTCAATTAGTTCCAGTCCGAATCGAAGCCGCTCAAGGTTCAGATTAAAATTTGAAGAAAAGTTGTAAAATCATTTTTGAGAAGTTTGACGATTAAAATTTGGAGGAATAGAAATTTCAGTGGCGTCGTCGAAAAGTAGTCCATTTGCCTGAGAAAGGAGAAACGAAGCAACAGAATCTAGTATCCCTATGTAGTACACTATGGTTACCGTCACGTTTAAACACGGTTTTCGTAAAATATGGTCATAATATTTTTTATTTATTTTACAGGTGCGACCAAAGATGGGATGAATTCGAGCTCAAGGGAAGCAGTGAAGGTATGGATAGAATCGTCCAATAGAGTGTGTGCAGCCATGTGACTCAAAATTCCTTGAGATATGAATAACAATGAAACAGCCCCCATCGTGGTTGACCTGACAAGCTAATGAGGAATGCTTTGTTATCGTCAACCAAGTGGGCGGCAATGACGTAACACATGCTCTATTTTTTTAGAATCTTATTTTTTAAATCTTTTTATTTGCTTCTTTTATTTTTATTTTTTTATTTTTCAAGACATACTGAGCCACATGAGCTACATGGAGCTTTAAAACCAAGTTCATGATACTAATTATCGTATTTTGATTCAGGAGTTATCGTGTATTCAAGTTAACATCGAATCAGTAGAAGAAGTACCTTCGGGATTTTTCTTCGATGACGACGACGATGACGAAGTATTTTACAAAGATGACCTTTCTTTCTCATCTTCGTCGTCCTCACCTTCAAACACACGTCGGCCAAGATCTCCCGAGCTACTCTACCCACCCATACCAACACTAACTGCTGTCAAGGAGCGTCTACCGGTTTTTTTTAACTACAAGTATAGCTCTATATTTGTTTCTGGTTATGAAGCTGAGCGACAAAGAACAGAAAAAAGAACGTTTGGAAAAGATACGGCTTTGTTGTTGGCTGAAAGAAGATCTTCATACATCAAGCGAAGAAGAGATATGGAGAGAGAAGAGTGTCTAATTATTGAAGTAAGTTATTCTAAGCTTCCATTCAGGGACCGTTCCAGCATCAGTTTTTTACTGGGAAAAGGGGGCTGGTGGGATTTTGTTTGGGAAGAGGGCATTAAAGGGATCATATGCCCAACAGGGGGAGGGCAAAAAGAATTGGAGTTACACAGCACTTTTAAAATAAACAGAACAGGAAACGTTGGAGGGACCATTTTTCATGCACCAACAGAAAGGTGAGGTCAGATTTATTTTATGAATGACCAAGCGAAGCCGCGAATCACACCAAAAATAAAACGATCTTGGAATCAAAGCCATCTTCTCTTTAGACTTACTTTGTTCTCTCTTCCAACAGAATGAAATCGACAATGCAATTGAATCAAAGTTCTATCAACTTAAAATGGCAGACGAACTAGAGAAAACTGGAACAAAACAAACAGTACGTCGAGCAAAGTTATGGCGTCGCTGTGCAGCCATGGCCGAAGTGCTCGCAAAGGAACAAGCCGAGGCGTTGCTATGGAAACGAAAGTACGAAGAGGCTGCTGGGGTTGCATTTGGGAATAAATGTTTTCACTGATGTTGCTCTGGTCAGTAAATCAACGTCGATCCTACATAATGATTGTGCGAGCAATGCTTTGGTATGCAATGTCTTCGCCAATCACGTTGCCAATATCAAGGGAGGTAATTACTCATTTCGAAAATTTACTTCCGGCGACTTAATTCGACCAATGGAATGATGGATAACCAAATAGGGTAGTCAGGATTGACAAGCGTAGAGGTATAGAATTCTTATTTATTGAAAATAATTTCTTTGTGAGAAATTGAGAAAAAAGGCAATGAGATCAAACAACGCGCGTGTACGACTTCACGCAATAAGATGGATTCCCAAAACTGCCGGAATTCTTTTAATCTTTGGTCGCCTAGCAACTCATTCGGCTTGGTCACCTATAGAGCCTCATTCGGCTGGCTGTTCATGGCGTCATATCCTGTCATCTAAAAAAATTAGCTATTTCGATTTATGGTCAAGAGATTTAAAAGTTTTTCTACTAAACTAAACCAAACCCTTTGTGACTTTACTTTAAAGTCAAAGGTACCAGTGAGTTAGATATGAAGTTTTTTCGACATGAAAAAGGACATGAGTTACTGGTTTCTATGATTAATGCTATCAGGATATTTTTATCTGGTAGACTAAACCCTTTGTGACTTTACTTTAAGACAAAGGTACCTGGATGGAGAGCTGCGCATGCTTCGTAACTCAATTTGCCAATGACGTCACAACTTCGAGTGGATGTAATAAAACAACCGCTGACCAGCTTCTATCGGTTTTAGTCAGTTTTTAACAACAACAAAAAAAGAAATTTTTTTTCAGGATAAATCGTAAAATCTATTTTTGCAATAAAAGGAATAAATGTATTATTTGTCGTTCGTAATTCTATTGAATTTTCCAGTGTGACGCTCACTCAGAGGGACTATTCCCCACCCTCCCCTCCCCCCAACTTTTTGATCTTATTAAACTCAAAAATAACTCCGAGGGCTACATATTTCAGCCTATGAACGACATCTTTTCGTTATCTATTCGTTTTAAAAGTAAAGGTGACAAATTAAGAAAGATGCTTGCTGTTTTTCATTAAAAGCTCTTGTCGCACATACTGCGCATGCGCACTTTGCTAAAACGTCTTTCAATTTTTATCCTCTGAAAAACTTTTTTTCTAGAATTTCAATTCAGAAAAACTAAAATTAATCTTAGGAACTTTGTTAACACACGGTTATTTAAGGTTTTAGACATTTTTTGTCATCCCACATGGATAAACTTTGCATGTTTATACTAGTGCGATTGGCGAAAGTTAGTAAGACATCATCAGATAGGGTGATCCTTACCTGTGCCTTTTTTAAAAGGCTCAGTGAGGAAAGTGATGATTGGTAAGGTATGATCCTCGTGAATTATATCGCTGGGACCGTAAGGCTGCAACACCTTACGGTACCTTCTTCTGAACCCTTCTGATGGTCAACAATATTTAGCGCTTAAATTCTCATAAAGAAGGTAAGTGAAATCATTTACATTGTCCTAAAGACAGCATTATTATCAGTATTTTTTTTTTTAGTTAAATACTGTGCGAAATAGAGTACATACATAAACGTGAAACTTTAGCAATACCTGAAATAGCACAATTTCAAGCAAATATCATTGTTTTGTAATTAGTGTTTCACGGATTAATTGCTTGCACTCTACAGGGTTTTACAGTCAAACTACCTCGATTCTTGATAAAGTCATTAATGATATATCATTAGATATAACAATGAAGAATTTTTTCACGCTAATATATTCATAAAACATAGTAGTTTCAGGCTCCATTCCCCGTCACCTGATATCTTTTTGTCCTTACTCTATATTTTGCATTTTTATATCTTTGGGTTAATTTTTGAAAGAAAAATTGATACATGAAACTTACTAATGAAACCATTAACAGAAGAAGTATAATATTGTACATCTTTTTATTTTCTTGCATTAAAATTTATAATATAGAAGGAAAAATCATTGCATTAATACCTTTGTGTATCATCTTTACAAAAGTTTTATAAATATATACTTTTGTCTATATACATATTTACAATGATCATTTTGCATGCTCCTACTACAAAATTACTAAAAAAAGACGCTCATAGTAAAATTTTTAAGATAATTATCTTTTGAGAACGCTTAGTGAACTGAAACTAAAAATATCTCCATATTTCTATGACATTTATCTGTATCTTTGTCATGTGTTTGTACTTCAATGAATGTAATGATTACCAAATAATGTTATTTATAAAATGATGATGATATTTGTCCTTTTGCTACGATACAATACAGGTCTTTGTCACCATCGCAGGTAAGGAATTGTCAATGTCACTTTCTAGCTTGGGGGTGCCATCAAGTAAGCTGAGATTAGGAAGAGTCCTGAACACCCTAAGAATAAAAATCATGCCGTACATATTATTTCAATGTATTAACAATTTAATATTATAATAATATTTTTATTAAAAAAATTTTACTGATGCCCTAAAAAACAACCTCATGGATTAAACTCAAAAAATTGTATTTAACAAGTCAGGCTTTTTCAAGGGGATGCAAACCAAAGAGCCCAGAGTAAAACCCTCAAATCAAACTCTACTCATGTAATGCTGAGTCTGGAAGTCAAATTCTAGAGCCCAGAAGTGAGTGGTTTGTGCATATAACAGTGCTAACCTTGATTCCCAAATTTTGCAGTAGTCCAATAGTCTATTCATACTAAAAGAATATATCTTGGCACTTACTGTTGCCTGTAGTTTGGATGCAACTCTACAGGGTTTCCTTTAAGTGTTAATGACTTTATTAAGGTATCATTGAGTATTTCTAGTCCCTGTAAAGATTCAATGTTGTTTTGTTGAAGTGACAAGTGTTCCAGCATGGGTGTTCTGGGAAGTTTCTGGAAAAAGAAAAAAAAAGTTTATAGTTGCATTCTGATTGAACTATTTATTCTCAAGACAATAATAGGATACCATATAAATTTTTGAATGATGTATTTACCTTAAGATCACTTATAAAATTTCTCTGCAAGAATAACTGTTTACATCTGCAAGGGAAATATACAGTAATTAACAATTAGTGTGACAGAATAATGGAATAGAATAATTAAATGTAGTACATCTTTATATATTTTCAAGAGTTATCTCAAAACATATTTATTTCACAAAGCTTTTCATTGATCATTTGTTAAATCTTATTGATTTTTAGATTACATAGTTTTTTTATTTTGATATTACAGATATTGTTATTATTAATTATTATTAATTATTATTATTTGCTTGTAAAGCAATTTTGGACATTTTTAGGAAAGGGCGCTATATAAATAAAATGTTATTATTATTATTATTATTAATGGCATGGGGCAATCAGCTAATTTTATCATCACCATCATCATCATATTCTTCATCATCACCATTATATCCTTCATTATCATCACAATCACTACCATCATCATCATGTTAGAAGTTTCAATCTGACTCCAGATACAAATACATCATCATCCTCATCACAATCACTCTCGTCATCATCATATCCATCATAATCATCACCATCATTATATCCATCATTATCACTATTACAATCAATGCCATCAGTATCATCATCATCATCACAATCACTCTCGTCATCATCATATCTATCATAATCTGACATCACAAACATCAACAACTGCCATCTGCATGGATGTCATCACCATCATTTCCACTCTAGCTTTCAGAAGTACCAATAGCATTGTCACAATACAGGACCAACCCAAATCCATCATTTCATTCAAAAATATTCACTGATTTTCAAAGATATGACCTACCTGGGAAGAAATACAGTACTTAAATCTGTTAACGAATCTTCTATTAATTGTATTTGTTCACATCTTATAAGTCGTCTGAGAACACGAAGAAACTCCTTCTTCTGAAATGGATGTCCCAAATCTTGGAACGATAAATTCACAGACTGAAAATAAACGAAAAGAAAGACAACATCAAATGAGGAACACACTCCATGTCAAGCATGAGTAAGCAACATAATATCTTGAATACTCGATTTGCAGCAAAAAAAACCTCAGGGAAGGCTTTGAACTGGATTAGAGCACTGTATCATTATTGCTATTGGTAAAATAGGTCATAACTTTCATGTGCTATAATTTTACTGCTATTTTCATAAACGTACAAACTCTGCGGCTGCGAGCTTACGCACAGCGGCAAGCTGAAATTCGTTTTTTTGCTAGCGCCAGTCTATAAATGGTTTTGAATGACAGCAGAGTAGAACCAAATTTCAACATGCAACTCACAGCAAACAGGTTTGCTTTTTTGTGAAAATTGCAGTAATAAATACCTCAGCATTTTCCCCAATTTTCCATCTTATTTCTGTAATTATGTGTTCGTTTGGGCCTATTTCGCACTGGTACATGCAGTAATCGTCTGTTATCCTCATCATCGGAGTCTCCCATTTCTTCTTCTAGCTGAATCTTCCGCATCGTCTCTGCCTTGTAACCTTTAGGAGCTAGTGCATTTTGAATAACAATTATAATTTAATATTCTTTTTTTATTAATATAGAATGTTGTGGTAGTGTGTGTGGAGGGAACCTCAAGGAAGAGCCACATATGGTTGTAATATATGTTTTTTATTTATTTTTTAGGTGAATACCCTGACTATAGTTCCTAGCATTAGGGAAATGATTGTGGCAGATCTTAGTAACATAGGAATCTCTCAATGAAAGGGTAATGCTGTTGATGATGAAGGTGATGATAATGATACATGGTGACAGTGATGATGATAATGATAATGGTGGTGATGATGATGATAAAATTGATGATCATGCATTTTTTCATTTGTCAAAGTTAATTTCCGGAGCTAGCTATCCAAACTAAACCCTAGATTTGTCGATTTTTTTGTGCAAAGTAATTCAACTAGCTGTAGGCTGCTTTAGATAGCTTACCTTTCCTGACTCGAGGAGAACGCAACATGTTCCCTTTAACATCAATCTCATCCAGCTCGTGCCATTTGCAATAACGATATTTAGACGAAGAAAGCTAGAAGGGAAAATATGGTAGGAAACTTGTGACACACGATATATACATCTTCAAGTTGGCAAAATCTCAAGGTAAGGATAAAATAGTCAAAAAAAATGTCATTATCTTAGGGTATTTAACCAGTCATCTTTCAAAAAGGCCATTTTTCAAATTTTAATTTTTCTTATTGAGTAGTTCTCTACATGATTGAAGTATTTTTAAACATGGGCTTTATTATTTATTCACGATGTGTAAGATTCGTCCCGTATTGTTTTTAAACTAATTCCTCTTGGGATTAATCCAGATTACGAATCGCTTCACCCTAACATATGAAGATCATAATTTGCTATAAAAAGTTATTTACTAAAGATCCCTTGAGCGATAAATTAAATGACGCTAAGAGTGTAGCGAATGGTATTCTCAAGCCTACTCATATTTACAACAAAAGAGAATAAAAGATGAATTCTCCTGTTATGATAAGAATTATCAACATTGACGACTGAAATATTTGACATGGAAGTTTATTATAAAGAACGTAGCTCCCACAACTTATATTCCAAAAAATATTCCTAACTATTCGTATTCGTTCTAATATTAGTCACAGTATTGATAAACGATATCAGATAAACGTATTTTTGGAGATGCAGTGATGAATGTTTTGAAGAATTAAGATTTTAACGAGAAAGACACACGAAGCGAGCGGGAAAACGGGGTTTTACCGCGAAGAGGTGACATCTTTTGGTAAATCAAAGCCAAGAATTTTAAGCTTTGCGAAAAAATCAAAACGATAAAAACACACACAAAAAATAAAGCAAACTTACAGGAAAGAAATCTTCATCCTCGTATTGATTTGCAGCCTCTTGTGCCCTGTCGCGAAGTTGTAAAACCACAAGAGGTAGCCGATTTGGACCTTCTCGGCCATCAATGGAGGAAGTTTCTTCTTGAGAAGAGACGGTGTTAAAGCTAAAATAAATTGGAGATGTCAAAAAAATTAGTGTCGATTGGAAAGTCTAGCACTAAAATAGAAAGACGGAGGCTTACTTTTCCATTTGATTATCATTGATCGTCATTATCCGTGTCTAGAAGTAAGCCATAACACAGCTGAAGGAAGGATGATATTGAAAGAAAACAGCTGTTTTAAAGGAGGCTTGATTTTGAGCCAAAGAACGGCAATAAAAATCTCGATCCTTCTGAGAACGATTCTTAGATCCTTCGGATCATAAACTTTAGTTTTTCACAACGATATAAGGATAAAGATTCTCAATATTACATTCTTTAGACCTTCACAATAGAACACATGATTATACGAAGGTATACGGACCGCTTACGTCACGTTGCTATGCAACGAAGTAAACAAACACAGCTATTACGTGTTGAAGGGTGAATATTTGTGGATCTTGCGCCAGGGAGACCGATCTAAACACTACAAGCTTTAACGAGAAGGGGGTGAGAAGAAGGTAACGATTCTCTACTTAGGTTTAGTGAAAAATATTAGCAATAACAATAAAATATTTTTTAAATGAAGACAATTTTTTTTCTTCCAGCAGGAACACAATTTCACCTTTTCAAGATATCATATACGTAATATTTATATTATTAATACATTTTCAGGAACATATGCATGTTTATATTAGTTATTAAAACTTGTAAGGACCCTGGTTGCTAATCAATGTTAGCCAATTAGCTTTCACTAACTAATTTTTCCACTTGAATAATGGATTGAAGCTAGGCCACGGCCGAAAGTAAATATCGAAAAAGGTGTTGCAACTTTTATAATCTTTGTAACAGTGGCACTACGACAGAAAGAGATAGGATAATAATCATACTCAATAAAGTCATTTACCTGAAAGCCCAAAGATTATAGTAGATACATTTACTAGTAAATGTTTTAACAGGTTCCTTGATTCTTTGATTGACTCTTACTGAACTTTTTTCCAATTACAGTTTCACCATACCTCCCTATTTAGCATCTTCAACTTAGCTGCAGATGACACCCAGGAGCATTACTTGTATGATATCAAATATAAAAATGACCCAAAATCAATCAAAACCATGGGCTATAGTCCATGCTTTTTGCCCTAAAATGGCCAAAAATGACATATTATTTTTAATGCTTCATAAATAAAGCATATTTTTCCCAAAGGTGTGAAAATGACCCAAAATCGATCAAAACCATGGGCTATAGTCCATGCTTTTTGCCCCAAAGTGGCACAAAATGACGTATTTTTCATGCTTCATAAATAATGCATATTTTTCCAAAAGGTGTGAAAATGACCCAAAATCGATCAAAACCATAGGCTATAGTCCATACTTTTTGCCCTAAAATGACCTATTTTTCATTCTTCATAAATAATGCATATTTTTTCAAAAGGTGTGAAAATGACCCAAAATCGATCAAAACCATGGGCTATAGTCCATGCTTTTTGCCCTAAAATGACCTATTTTTCATGCTTCATAAATAATGCATATTTTTTCAAAAGGTGTGAAAATGACCCAAAATCGATCAAACCCATGGGCTATAGTCCATGCTTTTTGTCCCAAAATGGCCAAAAAGGACCTATTTTTTATGCTTCATAAATAATGGAGATTTTTTCAAAAGGTGTGAAAATGACCCAAAATCGATCAAAACCATGGGCTATAGTCCATGCTTTTTGCCCTAAAATGACCTATTTTTCATGCTTCATAAATAATGCATATTTTTTCAAAAGGTGTGAAAACGACCCAAAATCAATCAAAAACATGGGCTATAGTCCATGCTTTTTGTCCCAAAATGGCCAAAAATGACCTATTTTTTATGCTTCATAAATATTGCATATTTTTCCAAAAGGTGTGAAAATGACCCAAAATCGATCAAAACCATGGGCTATAGTCCATGCTTTTTGCCCTAAAATGGCCAAAAATGACCTATATTTCATGCTTCATAAATAATGGATATTTTTTCAAAAGGTGTGAAAATGACCCAAAATCGAAAAAAACCATGGGCTATAGTCCATGCTTTTTGTCCCAAAATGGCCAAAAATGACCTACTTTTCATGCTTCATAAATAATGCATATTTTTTCAAAAGGTGTGAAAATGACCCAAAATCGATCAAAAACATGGGCTATAGTCCATGCTTTTTGCCCTGAAATGGCCAAGAATGACCTATTTTTCATGCTTCATAAATATTGCATATTTTTTCAAAAGGTGTGAAAATGACCCAAAATCGATCAAAACCATGGGCTATAGTCCATGCTTTTTGCCTGAAAATGGCCTAAAATGACCTATTTTGCATCCTTCATAAATAATGGATATTTTTTCAAAAGGTGTGAAAATGACCCAAAATCGATCAAAACCATGGGCTATAGTCCATGCTTTTTGCCCTAAAATGGCCAAAATGACCTATTTTTCATGCTTCATAAATATTGCATTTTTTCCCAAAAGGTGTGAAAATGACCCAAAAATCGATCAAAACCATGGGCTATTGCTGGTTTTCACATGACGTCATCAAAACATCAAAATCTAAGCTATAGATCGTATAAAGGCATTTCTCAAGTATGTTTTAGAAGTCAGTGTTATAAGTCACAAGAAAAAATCTCGAGTCATTTCGATGTTTGGTTCCCGAGTTATGAAGGTTGAGTTTGTGTCACGCAATGCCGTCACGTCTATCTAAATAGCGATCAAATAGTAAAATAATTTACTTTAAATAAAATATTTTCCCTCAAACACATTTAAAATATCTATTCAAAGTATATTTAAGTGAAAAATAGTCAAACATATTAAATATTCCATCATTTTAAGCCTTTGGAATTTCGTCCGCCATTATGGTGTACCAACTTGGAACACCAAGATGGCCGCTCCATACATTTTAACCAAAAATTGCGTCATGTTTATTCGCCTCTAGTTCCGCAACGAAATGCTATACAGTCTCGAAATTTGGCCAGAATATGTAGTTTGGACCACTTTACAAGATTACGAAACTTTTATTTCATTATAATGCGAATTTACGCTTTTGAAATTCATGATGACGTAGGTGAAAACCAAGAATAGTCCATGCTTTTTGCCCCAAAATGGCCAAAAACGACCTATTTTTCATGCTTCATAAATAATGCATATTTTTTCAAAAGGTTTGAAAATGACCCAAAATCGATCAAAACCATGGGCTATAGTCCATGCTTTTTGCCCCAAAATGGCCAAAAATGACCTACTTTTCATGCTTCATAAATAATGCATATTTTTTCAAAAGGTTTGAAAATGACCCAAAATCGATCAAAACCATAGGCTATAGTCCATGCTTTTTGCCCCAAAATGGCCAAAAATTACCTATTTTTCATGCTTTATAAATATTGCATATTTTTCCAAAAGGTGTGAAAATGACCCAAAATCGATTAAAACCATGGGCTATAGTCCATGCTCTTTGCCCTAAAATGGCCAAAAATGACCTATTTTTCATGCTTCATAAATATTACATTATTTCCCAAAAGGTGTGAAAATGACCCAAAATCGATCAAAACCATGGGCTATAGTCCATGCTTTTTGCCCTAAAATGACCTATTTTTCATGCTTCATAAATAATGCATATTTTTTCAAAAGGTGTGAAAATGACCCAAAATCAATCAAAACCATGGGCTATAGTCCATGCTTTTTGTCCCAAAATGGCCAAAAATGACCTATTTTTTATGCTTCATAAATAATGGATATTTTTTCAAAAGGTGTGAAAATGACCCAAAATCGATCAAAACCATGGGCTATAGTCCATGCTTTTTGCCCTAAAATGGCCAAAAATGACCTATTTTTCATGCTTCATAAATATTGCATATTTTTCCAAAAGGTGTGAAAATGACCCAAAATCGATCAAAACCATGGGCTATAGTCCATGCTTTTTGCCCCAAAATGGCCAAAGATGACCTATTATTCATGCTTCATAAATATTGCATATTTTCCCAAAAGGTGTGAAAATGACCCAAAATCGATAAAAACCATGGGCTATAGTCCATGCTTTTTGCCCTAAAATGGCCAGAAATGACCTATTTTTCATGCTTCATAAATAATGGATATTTTTTCAAAAGGTGTGAAAATGACCCAAAATCGATCAAAACCATGGGCTATAGTCCATGCTTTTTGCCCCAAAATGGCCAAAGATGACCTATTTTTCATGCTTCATAAATATTGCATATTTTTCCAAAAGGTGTGAAAATGACCCAAAATCGATCAAAACCATGGGCTATAGTCCATGCTTTTTGCCCCAAAATGACCAAAAATAACCTATTTTTCATGCTTCATAAATATTGCATATTTTTTCAAAAGGTGTGAAAATGTCCCAAAATCAATCAAAACCATGGGCTATAGTCCATGCTTTTTGTCCCAAAATGGCCAAAAATGACCTATTTTTTATGCTTCATAAATAATAGATATTTTTTCAAAAGGTGTGAAAATGACCCAAAATCGATGAAAACCATGGGCTATAGTCCATGCTTTTTGCCCTAAAATGGCCAAAAATGACCTATTTTTCATGCTTCATAAATATTACATTTTTTCCCAAAAGGTGTGAAAATGACCCAAAATCGATCAAAACCATGGGCTATAGTCCATGCTTTTTGCCCTAAAATGACCTATTTTTCATGCATCATAAATAATGCATATTTTTTCAAAAGGTGTGAAAATGACCCAAAATCAATCAAAACCATGGGCTATAGTCCATGCTTTTTGTCCCAAAATAGCCAAAAATGACCTATTTTTCATGCATCATAAATAATGCATATTTTTTCAAAAGGTGTGAAAATGACCCAAAATCAATCAAAACCATGGGCTATAGTCCATGCTTTTTGTCCCAAAATAGCCAAAAATGACCTATTTTTTATGCTTCATAAATAATGGATATTTTTTCAAAAGGTGTGAAAATGACCCAAAATCGATCAAAACCATGGGCTATAGTCCATGCTTTTTGCCCTAAAATGGCCAAAAATGACCTATTTTTCATGCTTCATAAATATTGCATATTTTTCCAAAAGGTGTGAAAATGACCCAAAATCGATCAAAACCATGGGCTATAGTCCATGCTTTTTGCCCTAAAATGGCCAAAAATGACCTATTTTTCATGCTTCATAAATATTACATTTTTTCCCAAAAGGTGTGAAAATGACCCAAAATCGATCAAAACCATGGGCTATAGTCCATGCTTTTTGCCCTAAAATGGCCAGAAATGACCTATTTTTCATGCTTCATAAATAATGGATATTTTTTCAAAAGGTGTGAAAATGACCCAAAATCGATCAAAACCATGGGCTATAGTCCATGCTTTTTGCCTGAAAATGGCCTAAAATGACCTATTTTGCATCCTTCATAAATAATGGATATTTTTTCAAAAGGTGTGAAAATGACCCAAAATCGATCAAAACCATGGGCTATAGTCCATGCTTTTTGCCCTAAAATGGCCAAAAATGACCTATTTTTCATGCTTCATAAATATTGCATTTTTTCCCAAAAGGTGTGAAAATGACCCAAAAATCGATCAAAACCATGGGCTATTGCTGGTTTTCACATGACGTCATCAAAACATCAAAATCTAAGCTATAGATCGTATAAAGGCATTTCTCAAGTATGTTTTAGAAGTCAGTGTTATAAGTCACAAGAAAAAATCTCGAGTCATTTCGATGTTTGGTTCCCGAGTTATGAAGGTTGAGTTTGTGTCACGCAATGCCGTCACGTCTATCTAAATAGCGATCAAAATAGTAAAATAATTTACTTTAAATAAAATATTTTCCCTCAAACACATTTAAAATATCTATTCAAAGTATATTTAAGTGAAAAATAGTCAAACATATTAAATATTCCATCATTTTAAGCCTTTGGAATTTCGTCCGCCATTATGGTGTACCAACTTGGAACACCAAGATGGCCGCTCCATACATTTTAACCAAAAATTGCGTCATGTTTATTCGCCTCTAGTTCCGCAACGAAATGCTATACAGTCTCGAAATTTGGCCAGAATATGTAGTTTGGACCACTTTACAAGATTACGAAACTTTTATTTCATTATAATGCGAATTTACGCTTTTGAAATTCATGATGACGTAGGTGAAAACCAAGAATAGTCCATGCTTTTTGCCCCAAAATGGCCAAAAACGACCTATTTTTCATGCTTCATAAATAATGCATATTTTTTCAAAAGGTTTGAAAATGACCCAAAATCGATCAAAACCATGGGCTATAGTCCATGCTTTTTGCCCCAAAATGGCCAAAAATGACCTACTTTTCATGCTTCATAAATAATGCATATTTTTTCAAAAGGTTTGAAAATGACCCAAAATCGATCAAAACCATAGGCTATAGTCCATGCTTTTTGCCCCAAAATGGCCAAAAATTACCTATTTTTCATGCTTTATAAATATTGCATATTTTTCCAAAAGGTGTGAAAATGACCCAAAATCGATTAAAACCATGGGCTATAGTCCATGCTCTTTGCCCTAAAATGGCCAAAAATGACCTATTTTTCATGCTTCATAAATATTACATTATTTCCCAAAAGGTGTGAAAATGACCCAAAATCGATCAAAACCATGGGCTATAGTCCATGCTTTTTGCCCTAAAATGACCTATTTTTCATGCTTCATAAATAATGCATATTTTTTCAAAAGGTGTGAAAATGACCCAAAATCAATCAAAACCATGGGCTATAGTCCATGCTTTTTGTCCCAAAATGGCCAAAAATGACCTATTTTTTATGCTTCATAAATAATGGATATTTTTTCAAAAGGTGTGAAAATGACCCAAAATCGATCAAAACCATGGGCTATAGTCCATGCTTTTTGCCCTAAAATGGCCAAAAATGACCTATTTTTCATGCTTCATAAATATTGCATATTTTTCCAAAAGGTGTGAAAATGACCCAAAATCGATCAAAACCATGGGCTATAGTCCATGCTTTTTGCCCCAAAATGGCCAAAGATGACCTATTATTCATGCTTCATAAATATTGCATATTTTCCCAAAAGGTGTGAAAATGACCCAAAATCGATAAAAACCATGGGCTATAGTCCATGCTTTTTGCCCTAAAATGGCCAGAAATGACCTATTTTTCATGCTTCATAAATAATGGATATTTTTTCAAAAGGTGTGAAAATGACCCAAAATCGATCAAAACCATGGGCTATAGTCCATGCTTTTTGCCCCAAAATGGCCAAAGATGACCTATTTTTCATGCTTCATAAATATTGCATATTTTTCCAAAAGGTGTGAAAATGACCCAAAATCGATCAAAACCATGGGCTATAGTCCATGCTTTTTGCCCCAAAATGACCAAAAATAACCTATTTTTCATGCTTCATAAATATTGCATATTTTTTCAAAAGGTGTGAAAATGTCCCAAAATCAATCAAAACCATGGGCTATAGTCCATGCTTTTTGTCCCAAAATGGCCAAAAATGACCTATTTTTTATGCTTCATAAATAATAGATATTTTTTCAAAAGGTGTGAAAATGACCCAAAATCGATGAAAACCATGGGCTATAGTCCATGCTTTTTGCCCTAAAATGGCCAAAAATGACCTATTTTTCATGCTTCATAAATATTACATTTTTTCCCAAAAGGTGTGAAAATGACCCAAAATCGATCAAAACCATGGGCTATAGTCCATGCTTTTTGCCCTAAAATGACCTATTTTTCATGCATCATAAATAATGCATATTTTTTCAAAAGGTGTGAAAATGACCCAAAATCAATCAAAACCATGGGCTATAGTCCATGCTTTTTGTCCCAAAATAGCCAAAAATGACCTATTTTTCATGCATCATAAATAATGCATATTTTTTCAAAAGGTGTGAAAATGACCCAAAATCAATCAAAACCATGGGCTATAGTCCATGCTTTTTGTCCCAAAATAGCCAAAAATGACCTATTTTTTATGCTTCATAAATAATGGATATTTTTTCAAAAGGTGTGAAAATGACCCAAAATCGATCAAAACCATGGGCTATAGTCCATGCTTTTTGCCCTAAAATGGCCAAAAATGACCTATTTTTCATGCTTCATAAATATTGCATATTTTTCCAAAAGGTGTGAAAATGACCCAAAATCGATCAAAACCATGGGCTATAGTCCATGCTTTTTGCCCTAAAATGGCCAAAATGACCTATTTTTCATGCTTCATAAATATTACATTTTTTCCCAAAAGGTGTGAAAATGACCCAAAATCGATCAAAACCATGGGCTATAGTCCATGCTTTTTGCCCTAAAATGGCCAGAAATGACCTATTTTTCATGCTTCATAAATAATGGATATTTTTTCAAAAGGTGTGAAAATGACCCAAAATCGATCAAAACCATGGGCTATAGTCCATGCTTTTTGCCCTAAAATGGCCAGAAATGACCTATTTTTCATGCTTCATAAATAATGGATATTTTTTCAAAAGGTGTGAAAATGACCCAAAATCGATCAAAACCATGGGCTATAGTCCATGCTTTTTGCCCCAAAATGGCCAAAGATGACCTATTTTTCATGCTTCATAAATATTGCATATTTTTCCAAAAGGTGTGAAAATGACCCAAAATCGATCAAAACCATGGGCTATAGTCCATGCTTTTTGCCCTAAAATGGCCCAAAATGACCTATTTTTATGCTTCATAAATAATGGATATTTTTCAAAAGGTGTGAAAATGACCCAAAATCGATCAAAACCATGGGCTATAGTCCATGCTTTTTGCCCTAAAATGAACTATTTTTCATGCTTCATAAATATTACATTTTTTCGCAAAAGGTGTGAAAATGACCCAAAATCGATCAAAACCATGGGCTATAGTCCATGCATTTTGCCCTAAAATGACCTATTTTTCATGCTTCATAAATAATGCATATTTTTTCAAAAGATGTGAAAATGACCCAAAATCAATCAAAACCATGGGCTATAGTCCATGCTTTTTGTCCCAAAATGGCCAAAAATGACCTATTTTTTATGCTTCATAAATAATGGATATTTTTTCAAAAGGTGTGAAAATGACCCAAAATCGATCAAAACCATGGGCTATAGTCCATGCTTTTTGCCCTAAAATGGCCAAAAATGACCTATTTTTCATGCTTCATAAATATTGCATATTTTTCCAAAAGGTGTGAAAATGACCCAAAATCGATCAAAACCATGGGCTATAGTCCATGCTTTTTGCCTTAAAATGGCTAAAAATGACCTATTTTTCATGCTTCATAAATATTGCATTTTTTCCCAAAAGGTGTGAAAATGACCCAAAATCGATGAAAACCATGGGCTATAGTCCATGCTTTTTGCCCTAAAATGGCCAAAAATGACCTATTTTTCATGCTTCATAAATAATGGATATTTTTTCAAAAGGTGTGAAAATGACCCAAAATCGATGAAAACCATGGGCTATAGTCCATGCTTTTTGCCCTAAAATGGCCAAAAATGACCTATTTTTCATGCTTCATAAATATTGCATATTTTTCCAAAAGGTGTGAAAATGACCCAAAATCGATCAAAACCATGGGCTATAGTCCATGCTTTTTGCCCTAAAATGGCTAAAAATGACCTATTTTTCATGCTTCATAAATATTGCATTTTTTCCCAAAAGGTGTGAAAATGACCCAAAATCGATCAAAACCATGGGCTATAGTCCATGCTTTTTGCCCTAAAATGGCCAGAAATGACCTATTTTTTATGCTTCATAAATAATGGATATTTTTTCAAAAGGTGTGAAAATGACCCAAAATCGATGAAAACCATGGGCTATAGTCCATTCTTTTTGCCCCAAAATGGCCAAAGATGACCTATTTTTCATGCTTCATAAATATTGCATATTTTTCCAAAAGGTGTGAAAATGACCCAAAATCGATCAAAACCATGGGCTATAGTCCATGCTTTTTGCCCCAAAATGGCCAAAAATAACCTATTTTTCATGCTTCATAAATAATGGATATTTTTTCAAAAGGTGTGAAAATGACCCAAAATCGATCAAAACCATGGGCTATAGTCCATGCATTTTGCCCCAAAATGGCCAAAGATGACCTATTTTTCATGCTTCATAAATATTGCATATTTTTCCAAAAGGTGTGAAAATGACCCAAAATCGATCAAAACCATGGGCTATAGTCCATGCTTTTTGCCCTAAAATGGCCCAAAATGACCTATTTTTATGCTTCATAAATAATGGATATTTTTTCAAAAGGTGTGAAAATGACCCAAAATCGATCAAAACCATGGGCTATAGTCCATGCTTTTTGCCCTAAAATGACCTATTTTTCATGCTTCATAAATATTGCATATTTTTCCAAAAGGTGTGAAAATGACCCAAAATCGATCAAAACCATGGGCTATAGTCCATGCTTTTTGCCTTAAAATGGCTAAAAATGACCTATTTTTCATGCTTCATAAATATTGCATTTTTTCCCAAAAGGTGTGAAAATGACCCAAAATCGATCAAAACCATGGGCTATAGTCCATGCTTTTTGCCCTGAAATGGCCAGAAATGACCTATTTTTCATACTTCATAAATAATGGATATTTTTTCAAAAGGTGTGAAAATGACCCAAAATCGATGAAAACCATGGGCTATAGTCCATGCTTTTTGCCCTAAAATGGCCAAAAATGACCTATTTTTCATGCTTCATAAATATTGCATATTTTCCAAAAGGTGTGAAAATGACCCAAAATCGATCAAAACCATGGGCTATAGTCCATGCTTTTTGCCTTAAAATGGCTAAAAATGACCTATTTTTCATGCTTCATAAATATTGCATTTTTTCCCAAAAGGTGTGAAAATGACCCAAAATCGATCAAAACCATGGGCTATAGTCCATGCTTTTTGCCCTAAAATGGCCAGAAATGACCTATTTTTTATGCTTCATAAATAATGGATATTTTTTCAAAAGGTGTGAAAATGACCCAAAATCGATGAAAACCATGGGCTATAGTCCATGCTTTTTGCCCCAAAATGGCCAAAGATGACCTATTTTTCATGCTTCATAAATATTGCATATTTTTCCAAAAGGTGTGAAAATGACCCAAAATCGATCAAAACCATGGGCTATAGTCCATGCTTTTTGCCCCAAAATGGCCAAAAATAACCTATTTTTCATGCTTCATAAATATTGCATATTTTTTCAAAAGGTGTGAAAATGACCCAAAATCGATGAAAACCATGGGCTATAGTCCATGCTTTTTGCCCCAAAATGGCCAAAGATGACCTATTTTTCATGCTTCATAAATATTGCATATTTTTCCAAAAGGTGTGAAAATGACCCAAAATCGATCAAAACCATGGGCTATAGTCCATGCTTTTTGCCCCAAAATGGCCAAAAATAACCTATTTTTCATGCTTCATAAATATTGCATATTTTTTCAAAAGGTGTGAAAATGATCCAAAATCGATCAAAACCATGGGCTATAGTCCATGCTTTTTGCCCTAAAATGGCCAAAAATGACCTATTTTTCATGCTTCATAAATATTTTGTTTCTGTTCAAAAGAATGAGTTATGATGTTTTCAGATCATTATTGTTGTCTTGGAATGGACTGTCTTCGTTGACCCTATTCCCATATCGGTCATGCTGTTATTGATATCTTTTTAATCATATTTATAGGTATTATGTTTTTTGGTCATTGTTTTTCAAATAGATTTGTGTTTTTGATGAACCAATGTAGTTGCTAAACCGCTTGACTTTTGACTCTTGGTTATCTTGTTACAAATTCTTTAAATTGGAAACATAGACCAAAGACGTACATTTGAAGAACAACTCTCCTTGAAGCATATTTTAATATTCGTAAGAGTACTCATTCACCTAAAAGAAAAGAAAAGAAAGAACGAGAATTATAGGTAAGAGAATTCTAGTAAGTACAGAGCAATTGAATGGTTCTTAATGAATTGTGCTTTTTCAAAATCTCTCGAAGCGAATTAGACATCAATAATATCAATTAGATTTATTGAAGTAATTGGCTATTAAATGCTGTAATTGTAAAGTCTTTCCAATTTAATATTGCGTGATAAATGTGGCCATGGTAGCTTCATTATTGCAGACCGAATTCTGTCTTAAAGACTTAAACATACTTCTTCTGTTATCGAAAAAACTGTTGCTATTGTTATTGTTAGTTAATTGGTGTTGTTCTACCACACGTTGAAGTGCTCAGATACTTTCGTATCAACAGTTTAACTTCCAAATACATGAAAAACAAAAAGCAAAAGCGCTTCGTGAAACTTTTATCAAATCTTAATAAATGAGCTAATGTATTGACATATAGTAAAGTAGTAATAAATTATGCGTTCGGTGAGTATACAATTTCTCTTATTCTCTCTACTAATGTATTGACAGTCCTTTTTAATTTAGCGGGAAAACGTTTTATAGTAGAGACTGACAAGAAGAAAAGTCATAACACAAAACTGAAGAAATACTTTTAAGTTCTTGAATATGTTACGGTCTCTTATGTTGAATGATTGAACAACAGAGACCATGTTCTACAGAGTTCGTTCATTAAGCTGACGAAAGATGACAAGCACGTTTGAATGACTAGGTTACTTTTTCTTTTCAACGACTGATCAAAAACCTTACTTACTAGCTATCCTAGAATCATAGTTATCGTTCTGTATCTATCTTCTTCAATAATAGTTATTAAGCCTCGAAGGAATGCAGAAATTGACAGGATTTTCTAATCGTCTTAACGTAAACCGCGATTAAGAATTTCTTTAAGAATTTGGAGTAATCTAGTGAGACGTTAATCCAACGTCTTTAGATGCTCTTTCCTGGGAGGGTGTTAGGTGTTGTTATTCAAACACGCGCGAATGTCAATAGGGCGGAAAAACGCAGGTCATCTAGCTTGACAAATATGGAAGCAATGTTCTTGGTTTCGGTGGAAAGTAATTCAGAATCCTTCATTTTTATACTGATCAGCTTACCATATGAACATATTAGCATGCGTATTTGCGCCATATGAGTATTAAATTATCATCATCATCATCATCATTATTATTATCATTATTATTATTACTATTGCTATATTAATGTTTATAGTAATTTTTTTTCGATGTTTTCAGTTCGCCATGAAGTCTTTTCTGTGTTATTTGCTGTTTTTCGCCTTATTTTCATCTAGTAAAGGTAAAAGTTTTTTAATATGGTGGACGTATTAAATAGGCCAATGTCTGTTTTCCACTTAAGACCACGTGTCATTCCCTAGAGTTTCATTTCTTTGTTTAACGGTTGTGCATGAGAAGACACATGAATATGGATACAGTCTTATTTTCTAACAAATAACACGTGGTTTAAAATGAGAAAACATAAATAAGAGCCATGTTTGCGTTAAAAAAATGGATTAAGAGCCTTGGACCGTGAGCTGTCTTTTCCTTTCTATACCATCATGCTTCGCGCTTACGCATCAAAGGACTGGAAACAAATAGAAAAAATATTAAAAACAAGAATACTGTGACTTTCTTGACAGCTGTCGATTATTACATCGATTCTATTGGTGGAAGGTCATGTGACCAGGTTTGTCATCAGTTCCACAAGATGTGCACAGGAACAGGCCACGGCTTCTCCCCAGTTTCCGCTCGCCCAGTTTTTTATCGATTAGGAATATCGTGTGGGCCTGAGAACGAGACAGACCATTACACATCACGTGACAGCCCTGGATATGTTCAACTGGAAAGAGAATCGTATGATTTGTGCTTTGGCTTTAAAGGAATTCCAGATCAAATTGATTGCTCTACTGCTGGTGGTAACCTGGATGTAAAAAGGTTATGCCCTTGTGTTCAAGGTATGAGATAAAGTTAGACAATGCGTTGCCATTATTACCCATCCCGAAGTTGAAGAAAAAACTGGTCGGGTAGATGATGCAGTGCATTGGGACTGTTTAGGGGACGAAATAGACGCCATTTTTTAGACAATGCACTGCAATGACGACAACTCGACCAATTTGTTTCTTCAACTTCGAAATGGTTAATAGCCCTCTTCTTTGTTCGATAAACATGATGCATTCTGGTCTAACTTGGGTACAAACGAGAACATATAAAACAAGATAAACAGTAGATGTCTGTACCCAAGCTAGACCGCCAGCTCAGAAAAAGCTTCATCATTTCTGCAGTCGTGTGGGTTAAACTTTAAGCAGTTTAAAGTATGTTAAGCTTTAGAGCTTGAAGCGCAGTATGGTATCAAACGCAATATCGATCCATTTTTTAGATTATTAATTTAATTAAGTTGAATTATTTACAGGCAATTTTGTCCGATTTCAAAACATCCCTACCCTCGAAGGCTGCACAAAAGTTGCACATTTTTCAATCGATGACAAGATGTACTTAGCCTTTAGCAGAACGCGTGCATATCGAATTTATCGAGCTGGAACGCAGATATTCAGGCTAGAAGGAAATACGTTTGTACTGCATCAAACACTGAAGTCAACATACAATGGTCCTGAACAGGCAAAGTATTTTCACATCGATGGTCGCCATTATATGGCTATTCCTTACCTCAAGTCCTCCAAGACAGTCATCTTTGAATGGTATAAGAATTATTTTCAAAGTTATCAAGAACTGGAGTGTGGTTTTGCAGCCTTGTCGAGTACATTCTTCGAGATAAACTCGTCAAAGTACCTCGCAATTTATGGCTATAATATTTTATACCTTTACGAGTGGAATGGAAGTGATTTTATTAAAGTTCACACCTTGCGAATAACAAAAGCCTTCATTACCTGAATGTAAAACATTCCAGCCTCGCTAATGATACCTACCTGACATGCGCAGTATGGGGTGGTCTGGAGAAATCGCTGGTGTTCAAGTGGACTGGGACAAGGTTCGTTTATCACCAGGAAATCCTCGGTATTGAGTACGCGTCATCTGCAGAGCTGATCCAATTGGATAATCAAACAAATGCTTTGGTTTTCGCTCAAAGACAGCATGGGTCAGGTCCCGACATGTTAAACGTCAACTCGCCAGTCTACATCTGGAATACCACGAAATCTATGTTTGAAATTGATCATACCTTGTCTTTTCCCACACAAGGCGCTTCAGCATGTAGACCCTTTAGGATCGGCGTAGATCTTTACCTCATCGTTGCCCAGTCTGGTGCTAAACAATCAATAATCTACAGATATAGAGGAGGACGGTTTGTGGTCTATCAGAGACTAAGAGCTGCCTTTGCTGATGATGCTACTGTCTTTACATACAAGAGGATACATTACATTGCACTGGCCACGAAGAACATGAAATCTTCGCCTGTATTTATTTGGAACTAAGCTATTAGTGACGTACACATTTGGCATTTGGTCCGTTTTAAGAGAGTTTTCTTTTCGCTTTATTGAAAAATGGCGCCCCCCTAAAACAGCACCATGATGCAACGCGGGTGCTACTCGTTACCAGTTTTCGCGCAACCTTGGAACGGCCAATAAGCCAGTTCGCAGTAATAAAGATATTTTCAATATTAATTTTGATATTAAAAATTATTAAAGTGTGGTTGATAAATAACGAAGATGAAAAATTGTATTTAGTTTTGAAACATTAAATGGATTGGTGTAACACTTTAATAGAATATACGTGTTCTGTGATTGGTTAAAATCACGGCGAAAGTGATATATAGGTTTCTCTTCCTCTGATTGGTTAAAATTCCTGACTCTTGTGATATCTTTGATTGATCAAAAAAATTAAGATACTATACAAATATTAAAATGCGCAGTTTTGATTGGCTAGCAATTGTGACGCAATGTATAACTTGCACCTTGCAAAATTGGAAAATATTGATGCGAACGTATTAATGCTAGTGTTTGGAGGACTGTTCTGCTCTGATTGGTCGAGACGTAACGAAGCGTAACGTATGAATTTTAAAACTCTTTATATTTCTCAATTTTTTCTGACATTTTCCAAGTTCGTTTCTTCCATAAATACTAAGTTTTCTATTGGTTTAAGCTCGTTGGTGTATGAAAACGCACTCGCAGAGGATCCACTGTGCATTGATTTAGCTTGTCTGTACCACTTGTTACGTAAACACACCGTTACCATCAATAAGACAATAGAAAGTAGCAAAAACCCACCAGACACACCAAGAGCGATCTTGGAATACAGGGAAAGGTCTTTACATTGATCTCGTTGACCTAAAACACGAACAGATCGTGAAATCAGTTCAATTAAATTAAAAGGGTGCAACCAGGGGGAAAAGTCACGTGACTTGACTATGCCATAATAGCTGCGCAACACTCACGTGACTTCAAAAACCCTATCGATTTCATCGATACCCAAACTCATTGATCGAATTGGAATTCCGCGTGTTTAGGTTTTCACAGAGGGAGTAAACCGTAGCCTTGAATCTCTTCGGTCAACGGAGAACAAACGAATTCTGCTGACATTTGAATATTTTCATCAACGAATAAAACCTACCATTAACTTCAGCAGCATTGCCTGAATTTTTGGTCGTCACACAAACCACAGATGTGTCACTTTGATAACCATCACTGTCACGCTCCGTTACGCTGAGTTTAAATTTATATTTTGTAGCTTCCTTTAGCTGCGAGACAACTGCAAAACTGCCTTCAATTTGATCTTTTCTTGGTAGATACTGGATTGCGTTACCACACGCTGTGTTACAAGAAGTAACGCAATCACTTAGTTCCTTGTCACACACTGTGCATGACACCGAATAGTAAAAGAAGGACATTGGTTGGTTATCTTTTTTGGAAGACCATGAGAGAACAGTGACATCTGATCCAACAAATGAAGCGATCAATTTTGGGACGACTGGAAGAAAATATTAATAATATTATAAGTAAATTACAGAGTTTGGTTAACGGTCAAGGGACTGGGAAGAGGACAAGGCCAACCTCTCCCTACCCCCGTTGTCTTTTGTTCGGCCAAATAATAAAATAATAAAGTAATAATAATATAGTTACCTGGATTAGGGATCAAAGTTGAAACTTCTGTGTAATTATCAGAATCATTGGTTCCTAGTCTACTCACGCCATTTTCTGCCGTGACTCTAAACAAATACGAGAAGCCTGGAGCCAATCCAAATATGGTCACGTGGGTGAAAGGTATCTTATTGGCTGATGGTGTATATCTTAATGTACTCTCACATGATTGGTTGCAATACCGTGATACGTTTCTTGAATTATCATAATCTCGTGCGTTGCCATGGTTACAGCGATAACAGTCTATCGAATATAACAGGTCGTTGCGGCCACCATCATTCAGCGGTCTCTGCCATGAGAGGAGTACAAATCGTGGACCAATAAGGGTTGAGGTGAGGTCACGTGGTGATGACGGCGGAGCTGGTGAGTCGATGAGAAACAATCATTGATTACCATGGTAACATTAATAATCGCCCATGCGCATTGAAGGTTTTATGGATATTTAATTAAATACCTGTACATTTGCCATTTAGAGGGTCTATGTTTGTCCTATAATACCCCATGCTACACAGACAACCAGTTCTCGTCGTATTAGAGTAGCTTTTCACAGGACAAGGCACGCACATGGTGTTTCCAGTTGTTGGCTTGTAAGATCCATCAGGGCAAGCTATAAAAAGTAAAAAATACTGAATAAATAAATACTGTGAGATAAGCCTTACCTTCACGAGCGGCACATGATGGGCAGGAGAGGGACTCGAGTTTGAGTTTGATGGGCTGTAAGACAGGTTATAGAACTAGTGGTTTCATGTGCACGGCAGCCATTTTGTAGGTCAGGAAATATGCTGCAGCTTAGTACAAGAAATACCATCCAAAGCATGATGAACCAAAGACGTTTGTTCCCAAACTAGACCACAATGCACCATTTTTCCTATTTCATTTTCCTCCAACGTGGCTCCAACGTGAAACTTCTCCATCCGAAATCTAGTTGAATTACCTTGACAGACAAGATCTCCAGGCTGGTATCCCGCCTTGCACTGACAGGTGACCCGGAGATTGGAACTCCACGTGCCGTTGCTATAGCAACCGAGGTATAAATAGCTGCCATTGGCGAGGTTCTCTGACATACCAAGACATTCACCCTTCACCTGTGAGAAGAAGGACGACCCACATAAGACCAGATCAAGCGTTCAGCAGTACAGCCTGTGCATCGAAGCGAGAATGGCAGTGACCTTGCAAAGACCTTTTGAACACCTTCAACAATTATTCATATGTCTTTATAATCGCGAGGTCACCACCATCTTTCTTCGATGCTCAGGAACTGTGAATGGGGCTGTTCGTAAAACATCGCTGTGCTCCTCGAATGCAGGCTAAATTACTCAGAATTAGCTTCGTATCATGTGTTTAAGTATTCACAAATACCAACGGTAAAGTAAAGAATTGCACAACTTTAACAATACAAGCACTTTGAAACTCGACGGACACTGACTGGAACACGTGAATATTCTACACAAACTCGAGGCTAACTCTGAGCATAAGAGAACTCAAAACTGAAGTATTTGCCGGTATTCGGTTGTTGAACATTTCACATTTCATATTTCATTGATAGGGATTAATAAGTAGTCCACGCGTGTTACCTTGGTTTCCAGGCCAGGCATCGGTGACACTGTCTTATTGAACACAGCTCCCCCAGACACCACACTCGGACAATGATATGACGTCATACGGACCTTAACCAAAGCCACGCATGCGCCAATATCTCGAAAGGCCAAATAAATGCCTTTTTTCGTCGTAGGGAAAGCTTACGTTGTGCACAGTTTTCAGGAATGTTATTCCTATCAGTCCAAACGCTTGATGCAATTGCATCAGCAACATTTGAGAAATTTCCCGCCAAAATCGCTTCCATGGTAACCCCGCCTACTTCGATGACATCAGACTCCAGGATGTATAGACCAATAGAATTCTTGCAGAAGGGATACGAGGCGAGATCGCAATGGCGGGCAGTAAATGTGATGGATAAATGAACGGCATTAGCGTTGTTTAGAGGGACGTAGTCGGAAATCATCCAACTATTCGTGCTGTTGGTCTTTGTGGACGGGATGTCACACGTAATGTATTTTCCTGTTTGGGAATCACGAGCCCACTGGAAGACAAGACAACCATATGACATATTAAACTTTCAGGTTCCCATTCTTTTCTCATGTATACGTGACCAATAAAAATGACTCATGTATAAGCAGTACGTGCAGGGTATAGGGACACTCGAGACAATCACTACGCGAGAAATAACTGTAGGCACGGCACGTAGACTTTCTCGTGAGAGTAAAAGGTCATAATACGATCAAGAAACAAAACAATACTCGTATAGCAATCTAGATTTTAACACCTCATTTGAAAAAGAAAAACAAGAACACTCATAAATAAAAAAAATAACAGTCTTCAGTAACCATGGATGGGGAAGAGGAAGCTAGTGAGCAAGCAGGCAAGGCAAACGGGTAGAGTATAACTTTTCACGACTGGATACATGTACGAACAAAAAAAGCTCTGCCCAGGACTAGCAAACTAAATATGTTTTTCAACACTCAAGCATGCTGCTTGTTTTTCTTGCTTTATACATCCTGTACTCGAGTAGTGTTTATTTTACAGAATCATAGTCACGCACAGAGATGGCCAGTGATTTAAGTCGAGTAAAGACGTATGTATTGGCCAAACAATGCATTTACTAGACCACGAAACGGTGCCATCAGCAGAATAAAGAGGAGAAACCAAATATCAGCTGAATAGGCCGACATGCTGACAATAGCGAGATATGTTGATATAGGAACCTACATGCCCCGTCAAGTAGCTTGCTGTAGATTCACTATACTTTAGCACTGAATGCAGTCCAATATCATTTTAAAACTTAACGGTCCAAGTTTTTCTTCCTTTTTCGTGTAAAGT
Organism: Actinia equina; assembly: GCA_011057435.1. Classification (NCBI taxonomy): domain Eukaryota; kingdom Metazoa; phylum Cnidaria; class Anthozoa; order Actiniaria; family Actiniidae; genus Actinia; species Actinia equina. Next base: position 44,238 of record WHPX01000714.1, read on the forward strand.
CGCTCTCTCCAAATTCATGTTAAACCCATTTTATAATAAACTTTTTTTTGAATAACAATTTTGGCCAAATTCAATTAAACTGATAAATTTTAGAGAATGACTGTGTGATTCAAGTGTTGTTCAAATAAAGAACATCGAATTGAATCGTTTCTGGTATTGGCACAATTTAGACTTCAAGTTTATATGGTTCTATAAGTAACATACGTAATTGAGCGAGTTGATAATCGATCATTCCTCACAAAACCGGTTACATTATCATTCTTCCCATCACTTGGTTTGCAACCTTGGATACCCTTTGAACTCGAACACAGATAATCCCGATGAAATCAAATTCAAATGTCCAAAAAAAAAAAAAACCTTCAAAGTAAAGTAACGAATTTGAGAATGATTTTCGTTACTTGAAGTTTTTCGTGGAATAAATATTTTGCATATTTTAATGTTTCAGCTGAAGGTTTCGGTAAATAAACCGATGCGAAGTCTATTAAAGAGATACGTCATTTAAATCTCAGTTTTTCCAACTATTAATGTTTAGCTGAATAAATGCCTAAATTTAAGGTAGTTATGGTTTTTAAATGAACCTTCCCTAAGAAATTAAAAGCGTCATACTTACTCCGTTCCCTGCAGCTAACCTATACTTCGTAACCCATTGCCAAGCTGGGTCAGTGTAAGCATAGTTCATGAGTATTTCTGAACAATAATACAATATGTACAACGTTAGAAAAATAGTTTATAATCTACCATATTAATACCGAGTCTTACCTTCGTATCCAAGTACAACAGCGAATGTTCTAGCGACCACGAGAGCGAGAAAAAGAGCGTTTTTCTGGCTGGGAAACATCGAGTCTTTGTAGACTTTAGTTGTACAGTTTTAAAGTTCGCTTTATTCAGCTGGTTGTCGTTTGCAAAAGGTGAAGATTTAGTCTCTGTTCTTAAACCAACTTGTATGAAGACTGTCAAGAAATAAAGAGCCAACGTCTTCCTTAACATACGTTTAAAATCTCACAATCGAAAAATCAGTTTACATTTTATCATTAACAAAAACTTTGTCTTGGTTTAAGTTCAAAAGTGTCAGGAAATGAATAAGTTACTCATTTTCAAATAAAAATATTAAAAATACTTACCAGAAATAATTCAAATCTTTGTCCATTCTAGAAGCCAACTTTCAAAACATTTGATAGCTATATCTTTCCACTCTTCCAAAAGCGTGTGTCACTCGACCTCGATCAAATTCTCTTAGTTTACTATTCTTATATTAAAGTTAAACATTACAGCATGATGAAGTGTCACATCGTGATGGCCGTGCGTATAGTAAGCCGACAATAGAAGGTTAAACACTCTTAAATCCTTTCATTAATGACTCGGTGGTTTTAGTGTCTTTGAGTTGTCGGTCTCTTTTTTGGATCTTCGCAGCTACGAAGAAACGCAAATAGGAGATTTTGTATTGATTTTGGGGAGAATGCTTTCATTCTTTACTGTTATAATTAGCATTATATTTTTAAGTTTAGCTCGAATAAGTGTTATTTTGGGTCAGTTTATAGCAAGCAGGGTATTGATCTGCATTTCTGCTAGTAAGGCAACAGTAGAGCCTCTCTCTTCTCTTGTCGTTCCGGCATCACGCAGAAACAAGAGAGGATTGTGCTAGGTGTGATGGGAATGAAAAGGTAGGAAAGTGGGAGAGACGTATACGGGTAGGGTAGAGGAGAGGAGAGGAGAGGAGAGGAAGCAGAGCAGAGAGAAGGAGAGGAGAGGAGAGGAGAGGGTTGCAATGCACCTGAGCCATGAAGACAACATGACAATAGACAATAGGTTTGTCACGTTGAATTGGGAAAACATTGTCACACCACGAATAAGATCTATAGCCAAGGATAATTAATTTGGAGTTAACTGAATACCTTGCAAAACAAAAACCCTAACTTAGAATACAATAAAGCTTGTTACTGACAAAGAAAGACCCTCTTAACATTAACGTCTAAACCAACCCAATTTACATTAATGATAAAAGGTAAATTATACACCGTCAAAAAGATGAAAAAACTTACTGACGTTTCGGACGCCGTCACAGCTCACCTGACTAGTTTTTAGCTAGTTATATCCTCAATTTACATTAAGCTTTTTCTAAAAACCTGTCATAACAAATTAAACATTTTCGTCCGCGCTACGAAGCTCGTTTATAATACCTCAGCCCATGACGTCATACTCATCCGATATATTAGCAAAGATCACGTCACTCAATGTACATATGTACATACTGAGAGTATGAAATACGCCTATTTCAAAAAACGAAAAACATTCGTCAGCGCCAAAGGCGATAGGTCATTCCGACATGGAAATGGTTTCGTTAGAATAAAAAGAACATTGAACCAATCTCAAGACTAAGGTCCATGTTCTTGACGAGAATAAGAGGCAGAAACACAAGTCTTTCCAGCTATTCTTGGATCTTGGATCTCGTCATTCGATTATTGACTTTGATAAAACGTTCTCGAATGCAGAAGTATACGTTTCCTTGGTAACAACGTGATATCATTTTACATTATTTTTTGGCGTCCCTGTGTTGCTACAAAAAGTTTACATTAGATCACCAAGCTCTGGTTTTGGCAGCCTTTTATTAGCCAAGGTTCCAATTATACATTGAGAAATTGAAAATTTTAATATTATGCCATATATATTCCCTACAATAGCTATTACGAGTCCTGAAACGCTTTAAAAAAACACTGATAAAAAAATAAATATCTTTTTAAAAAACGGCAAATATATAACACCTATACACATATTAATCTGTTTAACTTGTTTTTGAGCAGTTTTTGTGTAGAAACATTCTCGTATAACAGGCTTTTGTAAGCCCGGTATGCCAAAAAAAAGATTGAATTTCCTTTGCCGCACAATCACCAAAGGCTGAGTACGTATAACACCTGGATCACGTTGGCATTGCAGTGCATTGCAGTGCATTGTGGGACTATTTGAGGGGACATTGTCCCAAGATAGCTTGTATTTCGTCCCCTCAAACAGTCTCACAATGCACTGCAATGCCAACTTGGCCAGGCTTTTATCAAACTCAGAATGGCTACTACATCTCATACTGCATAAGATGAATGATAAATATATGGCATCATTTACTACTCCTGGTCACCCAAGCCAGTGTTTCTTATCGTGTTTATGGCTTAGAATCCACCGAGACGCAAGGGACCGCCATTCTACACCTGGTCAGCCCAGCCAGTGTTTCTTATCGTGTTCCATAGCTTGCCATTCACTGAGACGCAAGGGACCGCCATTCTACACCTGGTCAGCCCAGCCAGTGTCTCTTATCGTGTTCCATAGCTTGCCATCCACTGAGACGCAAGGGAACGCCATTCTACACCTGGTCAGCCCAGCCAGTGTCTCTTATCGTGTTCCATAGCTTGCCATCCACTGAGTCGCAAGGGACACCCATTCTACACCTGGTCACCCCAGCCAGTGTCTCTGATCGTGTTCCATAGCTTGACATCCACTGAGTCGCAAGGGACACCCATTCTACACCTGGTCACCTCAGCCAGTGTCCCTGATCGTGTTCCATAGCTTGACATCCACTGAGCCGCAAGGGACACCCATTCTACACCTGGTCACCCCAGCCAGTGTCTCTGATCGTGTTCCATAGCTTGACATCCACTGAGCCGCAAGGGACACCCATTCTACACCTGGTCACCCCAGCCAGTGTCTCTTATCGTGTTCCATAGCTTGCCATCCACTGAGTCGCAAGGGACACCCATTCTACACCTGGTCACCTCAGCCAGTGTCTCTGATCGTGTTCCATAGCTTGACATCCACTGAGTCGCAAGGGACACCCATTCTACACCTGGTCACCCCAGCCAGTGTCCCTGATCGTGTTCCATAGCTTGACATCCACTGAGACGCAAAGGACACCCATTCTACACCTGGTCAGCCCAGCCAGTTTCTATGGTGTCTCATGGCTTACCAACTACAGCGCAAATCAACCGTATCTGTGTATTTTAAGCAGAGCAAACATTTCTATGTCATTATGTCTTATCCCTTAATAAAGCCTTTGTTTACACTGGTGACGTACGATGTCACACGAACACAGTTTTTAATATGACAATTGATTTGTCATTACGGCTTGCTTTATTACTATAAAGCTCTGTAAAAGAACCTAGAAATCCCTCCAAGGAGCAGGCTATATTTTACTTCACGTATTAGTCGTACATCTTAAAGAATGAAGTATGTTTCTTCTTTCAAATGATTGTTGTCAATAGAGAGCATGATGATCCCGCCAAGCAATGGTTTCAAGGTCAGTTGGTTTGGAGTTTGCTTCCAAGTTTTGCTAGCGTCTTTAAATGATTGGTCCATGGCTGAAACCGGTGAGTAACTGAAATACGAACTTTCACACACTTCCTTTCAATATAAGTCCTGCCTTTCAATGTGACAAACGAGCTGAACTGCAATAACTTTCCTTTTTAGGTGTGTTGCTACACAAACAAGACAGCGAGGCGAAATGGCAATGGCTAACAATGTACAAACTCGGTGCTGGATCTGGGGTAAGTCTTTCCTTGATATTCCAATAATCGTAATCAATCCTTATAATTTTATGACACAAACAGTTAATGTAAAAAAATTAACGAGTGCTTGAAGGAAATGGTGTCACATTGATGCTCATTAATTCCTCTTTAACGATTAAAATCAAAATCCTCGAAAGATTAACAGTAGAATTATCCGCTAAGAACTAATAATACTAGAATTAGGTAATACCTTACAGTTTGAAATCTCTATTTCATCCAGGAAGACTTCAATCGAAGAAAGAAAGTTCATAAAATAAAACTAAAGAAAGATTCAAGAAGTCAACATGTTTGAAAAGCAACAGCGTAGTTTGTCATTATTTAGTCAAATTCAAACAAAGTACAGTCAAAAAGTCAGTCAGGCCGTGTAGTTTTTGACTTGAATGTAAATAGCGGGGATTCAACTCTTTTCCTAGGAACATCAGAATAAATCTTATATATAATAGGTCGTTAAGTCGCAGTCTGCAGTAGCGAATATTATTTTAGCTATAAACCAGCAAAACTTGACGGCTTTATAACATAATAACGAAGTTTATCATTGAAACGAAGAATGAAAAGAAAAATACTAGATATTTTTGGAAATTAAGTTACAAATGGTTTACTTTTTCCTAACCGTTGTCATTGAGGAAGATTTAGCGATTGTTATCTTGGTAATCGACAACAAAATAATCAAAAATTATTCATAGTAAAGAGGTGTTAATTTCATAGGGTAAATAAAAAAATTGGTCTCTTAAAATAGAAGATTTCGAAATAGTTGGTATTGAATTAACTTATGGAATCAAAATTGAACTTGAAATCTTTAAAAAAACCTTTTTAAAATTAACGAAGTTTTTTTTGTAAAACTATAATTTCTCAGGAGTAATTTTAACAATGAGCATCGTTTATTGGAAAAAAGTACTTCTCTTTTGTTGTACCTTTTGTTAGAAATGGTTTTTGAGAATGTATAAATATTCTGACTAATAGTTTCGAAGTTCTAAAAACGAAGAAAAAGCTTAAGTCATGCAAAGGTTTGAGGGGCTAAGAAGATACATCTTAAAATAAATTCTTTTAGTTTTAGTTATGAAGGAATGCAATTTTTCGTGCCGACAAAAGCGTTTCCAATCTCAATCCACTTATATAAAGACTAAGACCTAGACCATAATAGGAGATTAATGACGTCACAATTATATAACAATTGATCATGATGTGTTAATAATTACTGATTGAATAGATCGATTTTCACTTGACGGCTACGCAGCCTCAAGATGTTTATTTTCAATTGAATAATTAGCAATTATTCGCTTCAGGCTCAGTGAATATCGGGGAATATTTACCGAGACGCGAGTCTTCGATGATTAGCATTTTTAGCATATGCCAGCTTGTGTACAGAGTAACTTATTCTTATATACAATAATTCAATAAAAACAAACAAACAGAAACTTGCAGTTTGTGTGGCAAATTCAAGCAAAACATTTAACAAAACTTTTAGCAAAACTTTTAGGCCATACTCCGTTGCCTATTTAGTATTGATAGGAATGGCATTTACGACTTTCATTTTTTCAATTTCCTCATTGGAAATGGCAGCAAAACGATTGCCGGCAGATGCCATTTTGTTGCTGACTCAATATTCTGAGATTCAGAGGTGAATATCGTACAATATTTACCTCCAATTAACAACGTTCTTAGGAAGTACACAAGTTGGTATATACTAAAGATAATTATTTTTATATTATTATACTGTACTAGCTTTGCGCGTTCGTCTGGTCAGATACTTTTAACACTAGTGTTCGTTCTGTCTATCGAGCTAGTACGTCAAGGTTAAAGCATGTGAAAGAAAAACGGCTGAAAAATTCTTAAAGTACAAGCGAGAACGAACAAGCAACTCTTCTCACGTTCGATTGTGGGTCAAGGGATTGAACCCATGACTAGCCACAGCGTTGGGAGGCGATACATAAGCAGGGCACCGCAGCCTCTCAATATTGACATTTACATATTGTAATATTTATTGGAGCGTTTTTTTTTTTCAGTGGTCGCGTCAAGGCAATCCTGGTAGGTACGTAGTGTGTGATATCCCATCGACTCTGACCAATCACACTAACAGCTGGTTGGTATCAGACTTCATCCAATCAGAAGGCGTACAAGAAGTGGTTACGAGTCTAACCTTCACTACAAGACAGTGTCCTAATTCCTACCCGTATTGTGTACAATATTTCAACGTATTCGCCTTGTTTACTGACAATGAAATTGCTGGAGGAATTCCATCAAGTTTTGTAAAGGAAGGAAAGCTTAGCTTCATCGCTAACGTGACTGGTAGCGTGACATGGAATGGAAGCGTCACGCCTCAAGATAATAAAGTAAACGTGACGTTTTTACTTCCAAAGAAAAGCTTTTATCTCGCATTCCAAGATATAGGAGCCTGCATATCACTTAGAGAGATTATCACAACATACAAGTATTGCCCTCTTGTGACAACCAATGGCGTGACGTATAATAGAACCTTTTCACCAGCTTTGCGTGACCGTGAAAAAATAGTGACAGGAAAGTGCTTAGATAAGTCATCGGTTTATTCAAGGAGTTCGTCACTTGTTGGGAAATGCCAGGGAAACGGTGAATGGGAAGTAGATAAAGATGCAATATGCCTTTGCAATCCTGGATTTGAAATGCATCTTGGAAAATGTCGAAGTAAGCAATTAAGTAATTAAACACGAGAGCGCGCTTCTAAATACACCTATAATATAGTTCCCTCGCAATACCGTTCCCTTAAAATGCTTCTAAATAAGGGATACCGGCATATCGTGACGTCATATTGTTACGTCATAAGCCAGAGTTTGGTTCCGATAGACAATGAATGTAAATTTAGCAGTTGTATACAGACCTATAGTCTCCGTAGAGGTGCAGAAGAGTATTGAGACGGGGGAGGGAAATAGGACAGTTGAACCTTTGCGTGGTTTCTCCCAGTCTTCTCTCCCTCTCCCCTGTAGCCGTTAACAGTATCGGTTCGAGCAAGAACGTATTAAATAATACGTGAAATACGTCCAATTTCCTTTGACTATTGTTATCTCTTTTTTTTAAGGTTGCCCTAGCGGAGCCTACAAGAGTAGTCACGGTAACCATGTATGTAGCCAGTGTGCGAGCCACACCCGTCCATCCTTGTCACGTGATAGGTGTGACTGCGATAATGGATACTACAGGGCTGTGGATGATCCTAAAAATAGCTCATGCACAGGTAGCTACACGGCAGTTATGGAAACCATGTATATGTGAAATTACACGATCCTGTTGTCACGTGATACGTCTTGACAATAATTAAGAAAAGCAAAATTTTAACACCTTTTTTTTTTACTTTTTCTGTCAGCGCCACCTAGTTCTCCGGTAGACTTAAAAACGAGTGTCAAAGCACAAAACGTTGCCATAGTGATATGGTTACCACCAACCAGTAATGGAGGACGTAATGATGTCACGTATGACGTCATATGCAAGCAATGCATCAGTGGTGTCTGCGTTGTACTCTGCGACTGACGTATCATTTTGGCCAGCCAATCAGAGCCTTTCATTTACCCACGTGACAATTACGGGTGTAAAATCGCGATTTTCGTATCGTATTACCATATTGGCAAAGAATGGTGTCAGTGATGTTGCGGGTGTAAGTTACCATAACAACGCCAGTGTTATACTAACAATCCCAGAATACACCTCGAACGTTGGTAGGTATTTGTCTACATAATAATTACTAGTGAGTCTTATATTGTAAGTAAACGGTCACTTTAAGGTATATGCGACGTCACAGCCGCCATTTTGGATGGAAACTCATTCAACATGGCGACCATAGGTTTTCTCCTTTACTGCGAGTGTTTTCACCTCAAGGATACTGAAGAATTGGCACAATTCTAAGAAAGTTTCTAGCATTTAAAGAAATATCGCCTGAGAGAAGTCTTTTTTTCAAAGTGGGCTTTCGATATCTTTCCTCAAACACAGCCGATGATCACGTGACAAGTCCAAAATTGGCAATAATTGCATACTGCTTATCAAACTGCATCATATCTAAACTACCACTTATTTTCCAGGAACAGCAGCAGAGATTTCCAACAATTCCAGGAAGACCAACACAGCCATTGGTGTATCTGTAGCCTGTACTTTTCTTTTTTGTCTTATCGTTGGGTTTCTGCTCGCCGCATTATTCATCCATAAGCGAAAAGAGAATAGAGTTCTTTTTAGTGCTAGCGGGAGAAACGATGACTACGAACGACAAAGGAATGTAAGTCAAGCAACAAACGAAACAGAACTACAATCAGTAGAAAAAGACAGCAATGTGAATTCGTTATCCAGCAACTTTGACATCCAAAAAGATACCCTTGATATTTCTGAAGTCGAAAAAACTGTTCCCGAAGTCAAAGTACAAAGATCGACAACTCCTGGTGTTCAGTTCATTGTGAACGAGTGGTGTCATGAAAAAACAGAAGACGAATCAGGTGTGCAATGCTCAAAATTAGAATGTCAGACAAAACAAAAGACGGGCAGTTGTGTATCTGTTAGAAGCTGGTTTCCACAACAAGACATCCAGTATGGAATATAGGAGTAAATAAGTATATAGGTAATAGAAAGTCAAGTGAGTCAGTTGATAATGATAGATCTCAAAGCCGTAGCAAGTATGAGGCGAACCGAGGCACTCGAGCGGAGCACCATACCTAAGAAAAAATGGTAAACTATTGAGTTGATTTTTCATGGATTGGCTGACGTCACTTCCGTCCGTACGTCCGTCCGGGCGTGTACACAAGAATCCTGATTGGCTGGTTAGATTATCTTTTTTGGCGGGAATGTCGACGCGTTGCAACATCCGGGTACTAATGTTGTCGATTTTTTTTCTTTCATTAGACTGATAATAATAGAAGATTTCATACGGCTGATTTCGTACAACGGACCGTGTGTTCTAAAATATAAATTCAATCACAGTGTTTCAGAATAAAAGATTACATACTAAGTTCCGCTTAAAACTGTTTATGAAAGGTTACCAATAAAAGGCCCTCAAGACGCTGGAAATCGCATTTCAGAGAGTCTGAATTTCAAATTTTCTCGGCATGCCCCCCAAGAAACTCCCACATTCAGCGGTCGTTCTTCCGCCTTCGGCGCTCGTGCTACGCCTTTCGCCTCGGTTGTAATTTCTTCCTGGCTACGGCTCTGGATCTTAATTGAAAAATTGCAAAAACAGGTCACGTGACCCTATTCCTTGTCAAATAAACACCAAAATCGTAATTTTGAATATACTCGAATCAACCGTCTTAGCTTGGAAGGTATCTAAGCTGGGGACAAAGTTGTCTTGGCTATTTTCCTAATGACTCCAAGCATGCCCAATGAAGATTTTAAGTCTTGTAAATGTATATGATTACCGGTGTACGAATTACCATTCAATTTCCAAAGACCTAATATTAACGACAATAGTCTCCTTCACAGTTCCCTGCGCCATCTTGAAAGATAGTACTGCTTTGCGTCGAAGCGAGACGAAAGGTGAGCTTGCAATGGTAGAGACCTTTTTGAACACCTTGGACAATTATTCACGTCTCTATCATTGCAAGCTCACGGTTCGTATCGCTTCGATGCAAAGGCACGGTTACCTTTCAAGATGGCGCAGGGAACTGTGAAGGGGACTATTAGTCTCGTAAAGTATATCATAGCTATTTAAGGTTTCAATTTCTACTACTACAAATATAAATTATTAGTCAACAATTAATTTAATTACTAATAAGTTAATGATTATTAATAATTACATATCTTATCTTTTTGAAAAACATTTATCAACAACAATTAATTAATATTTAATTTAATTACTAATTAGTTAATAATTATTAATAATTACATATCTTATCTTTTTGAAAAACACATATCAACAATAATTAATTATTAATTAACAATTATTGACTAAATATAATTAATTAATTTGATCATCACATGTTATCTCTCTTTGGAAAAAAGAATGATATCAATAATAATAATGTAACAAATTGAATAATTAAATACCACAAAAAAAAACTTTCTTTAAAAACTGTTTTATTCAATTCTGACTATTTTTAATATATTATTATCAGTGACATGTCATCTACATATCTAGAACGACATCCTAAAACATCAGCACTGTCTCACAAAGTACATCTCAAACTACCGATATGAATTTTTTTATCACTAAGAATTTTAAGCAAACTAAAGACATTTTACAATTATTTCATTTTTTAAACCAATATTCTTAATATTTTTAAAGACAGAATGTTTCTTCTTTAGATGTTTTATTTGTTTTAGGGCGTTTTGCTTTGAAAAAGCAAACTATTAGACCAATATTTTTATTTTTAATTCTAGAAAATAACATACAAGATTACGAGATATCTCCATAATGAATAGCCACTTTGGTCACAAAGACCGGTTACCTTGGTTACCTGTTTAAGTGTATTAGAAAATATAGTATATACTGAGTAACCAGGCTTTTTGTACAATGAGCCTGTACAGGGTGCACACAGGTGTTCTCTAATCTTTTCCAAGATCTTTTAAAGGACTTTGGACTTTTCAAGGAGAGCAAGGACAGCAAAAACCTTTCATTTTATATCAGGAAACGGACCAATGAACAGAGACACTCCTGAAGATACTAACGTATTCTATTTTATCGCAAATTCTACGACATTTTCCGATAATAAACAAGGACGAATTACTAAAAAGTCAAATTCAAGTGGTTTTGAAAGAAATTGCCATGTTAAATTCAAGGAATTTTCAAGGACCTGTGTGCACCGTGCTTTAGGAAGAGAGAGAGAGAGAGAGAGAGAAAGCAAGGACCCATGCCTCTGCATCTATCAAAAATGCCAGGTCAATTAGCCTTACAAAAGTTTAAACTTAGGATGTTAATATATTTAGTCTTGTTTGATTTGTACAACAAATAATTTAATTTCCTTAAACTAACTTTATCTACAGTTGTTTTTGAAAGATTATGTTTTAAGGCTGAGCTACCTGTGGCTATTTTACGCTAAATCGTTTGGGTACCCTGTGGTACATTGTTTATCATACTGTCATATATTCCTTGCGCCTACACCTTGGAGTAAGACATAAGTACAACGAAAACCATAGTCAAGTACAATGGTTTGCCCCATAAAGAAGTTTACAAATCTGGTTAAGATGGGCTATTAATGTCGCGCTATATTTATATCCTTTATCAGTGAATACCAAATTTATAACCATTTCAACTTGGTTTTATAGTGTTTACTACATGAAGTAATGGGAGAAAAAAAGCTGAAAAAAAAGCTTAAAAAAAAGTTACTAAAAAAGTTACTAAAAATCTTTTAGAGAATGATGAAAGTAAAGTGAAGTGAAGTTGTTATACCAAAAATATATCATCTATTCTAGGTTACGCAGTTTTAGAAAAATAAATGGCTCCTTGAAAACAACAATTATTTACATAAAAGAAAATAAATGTCGTATTGGTGTCAGCCTCCAGATGCGTCCGCCTTTTGCTTTGGATATCCCTGTGTTTAAGTGACTGCGAGAGAGGGGGTGCCTTTTTTAAAGGATATGCGTTCCGTTTTAATCTGACCTCATAACGAGGCTAGAGCAGTGAGATTTTAAGTTGTGATTGGCTGAATTTCTCACAGTTACATCAACACGTTCTTTATCGTGATTGGCTGACGTTAGGTCTTTTTGACTTATTGTGGTTGGCTGGTTTCAATGGTAGTTGTATCGTCATGCTTGTCTTTCTTTTGTTTGTCTTTGATTGGTTGGTTTTAAACCACAGATTTTGTCTTTACAGTCATTGGCTAGCCTTATGCGCAGCTTTGCTCTGATTGGTTCGGAAATATTTCGGGTTCCAACCGGAAGCACACTTAAAGCATATAGCTTCTATCGCTTGGTTTATTTATCCTCTACTGCTACCTTGCATACTTCTATCGTTACCTTATTAGCATAGCCACCACTAGACTGGCACAGAGGATACTCGCTTCAACTTGTTTTTTACTTCACGAATGCTCTTTCGGATTTTGTTTTTGTGCCCGATGAGTTTGATTCCTAAATCTTCAAGGTCTGGTTCTTCAAACTCTGCTAGGTTTTTAAGGTTGCTGTATCCTGCCTTGACGAACTGATCAGTGTACTGACCCATCTTGATGCTTTTCAGCCATTCATCGATTGTCGTTACGGGCGTGTAGTCGATGTTGGGCTTGCTGATGAGAAAAGGGAAAATAAAGGAAGAGTGAGATATCGTTGCTCTAATGATGACAATGATGCCCTAATTATAATGACACTGTGATGATGATGGTAGCGGAAGATTGTGACGATGAGACATGAAAAAGATGGCGATTGATGATGATATACGTGTATGATCATTATGATGAAGATGAAGATAATAATTTATGACACATTACAAGCTCTTAACATTTAATAATCTCTTTGTCTATGATGATGAACAGATGTTGATATTGGTGATGAAGGATGATTTTGATGAAGATGATAATACTGATGTTGGTGATGGCGAGCAATGATGATGGGTGATGATGGATGATGATGATGATGCTAATGCTGATATTGCTGAAGAAGATGGTGATGATGATAAGCAATGATGACCGATAATGAAGATGATAATACTGACGTTGGTGATGGTGAGCAATGATGATGGGTGATGGAATGGATGATGATGATGATGCTAATGCTGATGTTGGTGAAGATGGCGAAGATGAGCAATGATGATTGGTGATGATGATCAGATGTGGGTGATGAATGATGATGATGATGATGATGATATAAAAGTATAATCTCTTACCTTGCTTCAATTGGAAGATTTTCCTGCATTTTTTCTGGCGATCGAATCAGGATATCCAGAAGTTTTACGATCTGGTCAAATTTTGGGCGTTTTGCTCGTTCTTCATTCCAGCATTCTATCATGATCTGGTGCACTGCTGTAGGGCAATGCTGTTGCGATAAGAATTGAAGTTAACATCACTATCTGACTAGATCATTCGGCAGAATTTTTGCCCCATGACTATTATTCAATGCTAAAATTAAAAACAGATAGCGACAAAGTAAATTTACTGTAATTTGTTCTGTTTAAGAACTCACCATAGGCGGAGGAAGTCTAAAACCACCTTCAACTCTATCCATCACCTGAGAAAGACGAAGGAATATTTGACTTTTGGAGGGAGGAGGAGGAGGAATTTGAGGAAAATCATGAGAAACAGGAATAAACCTGCAGAATGGAGTCTAATAATATGACATTCTTCCACAAGAAAACTAATTATAGCAAACTCTAACCAGAATTTACGTATACCTCAAAGTTGCTCCATTCCCAATAGGGTCTCTCAGCAAAGGACATGATCTCCCATAACAAGATTCCATAGCTCCAAATATCACTAGAGGTACTAAACTTTCTAAATTTGATGGCTTCTGGTGCTGTCCATCGCACAGGAATCTTACCACCCTACAACACGAGAAATTCATCATTAATTCTGCCAGGCTGACTTGGTTGACCATTGCTTGGAAAGGGGGGGGCGTGAGTGAGGAAGGGGGCTGCTGGGATTTTGGGGGGGGGGGGGGAGGGCATGTAAACAAATATGTCATTTAAGGATAGCCAATAAATAAATGATTAGCTGAATAGCAAAATCATTTAAAATTAAAATAAGGGGCGACGTAAAAAATTCAGGTTGGAAAGGGGTGATACATTTTTTTTACTTACGATACACAAAATTCCACCAGCCCCCCTCCCCATGCCCAATGAACGGTCCTTATCTACTTTGGGCTCCCTGTGCCCTTATTAAAGAAAGTGTGAGTACTGATACCTTAGTTTCATATGCAGAGTCTTCAAGTTCTCTAGACAAACCGAAGTCAGCCACTTTACAAACTAGTGATTCACTGACAAGAATGTTACGAGCCGCCAAGTCCTGCAACGTGAGTGGATAGAAGATGTGAGAAATTAGGAGATGTGAATGGATATTTTCATTCAATAATATTTAAATTGAAATTAGAAAAGAGAAATTAATTTGGAATGGGAATTAGAACTGCAAGCATGGGATTTCTACAAAATATTGTTGTTAAATGGGAGTCATGAAAGAGAAGTCCACCTTCTTTAAGACCCTGTTTGTGCAACTGCAACACCCTCTTTTTATCCTGCAGCTAGAAGGTGAGACAGGTAACACTGCCATCTGTAAAAGCAGCTTGTTTAACCCAAAACCAAAACTGCTGGGTTTAATGTTTACCCATTTCTGACCACATGTGGTTCCCTTGAGAATATCATTAAATATTTGAGTTGTATCCATATTCATTTGTCTTCTCACTTGTAACCATTAAACAAAGAAATGATACTCTAAGGAATGAGACTTGGTCTGAAATAGAAAACATTTCACCCAAGGTAAAGAGGTCTAATCTGAGGTCTTACCCTATGAACGAAGTTCATTTCTGATAAAAACTTCATGCCTGAGGCAACGCCCCTTGCCATGCCGATCAGCTGAAGCTCACTTAGTTTGGAGTCCATTTCCTGGCAGAATTAAAGAGAATAAAGAAAATGGTGAGAGAAAATAGCATAAAAACAGAGCCCTTAGTAGCCTGCATGCATGATTCCCAAAACACTATTGTTTGATGTTTGGTTGACCTAGACCTTTAAGGTTTAGTTAGGAGGACAGAGCAATAGTATAGTGGTACCATAGTTTACCTCTGTCAGTCAAACGATAAGAAGCCATTTCAGTGTTACATGGCATACCGTCCCATGCCTATACACGTTTGCCATTCACAATTTTAAAAATTCTTACTATTAGAGGAACTGAGAAACAGCAAACTTGTTGGAGGGGATTCAAAAGTAAATGATACCATTAAATATCTACACTGTAGTTACCTTGAGAAAATTATCAAGTGATCCATTACTCATGAATTCTGTAACGATCATTAATGGTTGTGCTGGCGAAGAAAAAAGTTCATTGTGATTACGAACACCAAATGCAGCAACAATATGTGGTATGAACTTTCCTTGAACTGTAGGCCAAATTGATTCATGCGCGTGACAACGAATATTTGAACACTTACATTTAGTGACTACGCCTTCTAGGAATATAACATTAGGGTCACAAAACTGTCCCATGACAGATGCTTCAAGGAGAAAATCAGCTCGGTTTTTCTTGGATGAGCCATGCTGTTTGAGGGAGAATTGAAGACAAAGTTCAGACGAAAAGCATTTCAATTCTTTTTAGAATTTAAATTTTTTTAGAATCTCCATAATACAAACACTTGGTACCAAACACTGCTTTGGTGTCTGTAAGGAAAGGTACATCTTTTTCAGAGGGTTCTTTCATAGAGGGTGATGCAAGGGCGGATCCAGCCAAAATTTTATGGGGGGGGGGGGGGATGGGGGAGGGGGGGCTCATTAATTTTCTTCTGTCAACACAACAGAAAACAAAAAAAAGCATATAATTCTTCGTGGTTTTTTACCTGCGCTAAGGGTGTTTCCACTGGATCCACTCTTGTAGTGGGGAAGGGGGGGGGGGGGGGAGGGGGTTGGGAGGATTTGAAATTAAATTTAGTAAGAGTAAGAAATTCAATTCCTTTTACTCAGCAAGAAACTCATGACCCTCCTATAAGTCAACAAGGAAAGACGTTCGTCAAAATAAAAAGATTTTGACCATCCACAAGTTCAAATGTTTACTGATGACCTTCTACCCCCTAAACACCCCTCCAAAGAAAATGTAACTTCCTTAACAAAGGATTGATATTATGATAATCATTACCTTGAGTGTTTTCACAGCAACAGGTATTGGTTCTTCCCCTTGCCGTGTTAGAATTCCTTTGTATACATCACCAAACTCACCTTTGCGAAGAAGAAAAAAAAATTCTGGAATGTGTACAGTCTAGTTCTAGAAAATATCAATACCCCCACTACAGAGGGAATTTGTAAAAAGAGCCCCTCTACCCCAAGGAACTTCCAATTTTCTTTCATTCAAACTCAGTAATGTTCCAACCCCTCTCATCCAGAATTCCCAATTCCCTTGGTGGGTGGGGTAGACCATTGTTGGGTGAAAAACATTAAACATAGAAGCAGAGCCAATTTTCTTCCATAGAAATTTTGTAAAAACATTTTCTCTGACCCCCTCCCCTGCAGAATTCCCAATTCCCTTGGTGGGTGGGGTAAACCATTGTTGGGTCAAAAACATTAAACATAGAAGCAGAGCCAATTTTCTTCCATAGAAATTTTGTAAAAACATTTTCTCTGACCCCCTCCCCTGCAGAATTCCCAATTCCCTTGGTGGGTGGGGTAAACCATTGTTGGGTCAAAAACATTAAACATAGAAGCAGAGCCAATTTTCTTCCATAGAAATTTTGTAAAAACATTTTCTCTGACCCCCTCCCCTGCAGAATTTTCAATTCTCATTGGTGGGGGAAGTAAACCATTGTTGCCGAGACAGAAATGGTACATGAGAAGTATGTTTATATTAACTAGATGTATTTAGTTATACAACTCATGGATTGTTTATAAATTGTTGCATTGACAGAGAGCATAGAGACATGTTTCACATAGGCCTCCTTGGCTCGGCATAATGTTGTCCCATTTCAGACCACATGTCATTCCCTTGAGGATAATATTCTTTGTTTGAGTGGTATCCATATTCATGTGCCTTCTCATGTGCAACTGAGCGTAAACCTTAAACAAAGAAATGATACTCTAGGGAATGACACGTGGGAAAACATTACGTCAGAGCGGAGGAGGTCTATTGACTGTATATCTCAGGGTAAATGAATACATCAGAAGATAATCAGGTCATTTCCCAAAACACATTTTGGTCTCAGCTCTTTCTATGTTCAGAACCTACAATGATTTATCAAAAAACAAACAACAAACTGATTATAACCAAATGGAAGACCAAACATCACATACTCACCTCCACCAATGACTTTTTCTAGAGAAATGCTACACTTGTCAAGTTCCTTAGCAAAGTCGCGTAAAGCTTCTTCTGGGTTATCATAGTTAGTTGGGTCAATGTATAGTTTCTGTCCACATGTTGGTAGTTCTGAATCACAAAGCAAAATTATTTTTTCCCTTTTACTTTGGCATACTCCAGCAATAATCTCTCATTTTGAGAATAGAGGTTTTACTCAGTAAACTTTTCCTTGACCCCTCGCCCTACCGAGCACATGACAAAAGGAGTAATGTAAAGTAGAGAGGAGGTACGAGACAAAATCTAAAAACATTTGTTCACTTACCATGGCCTTCATTGAAGTCGTTTGGAATTCGGCTGAATTTTCTTGATCTGTCAGAAATACAGCAACAATAGAAGCTTTATTCACAAGTACATTATCATCATCATCATCATCATCATCATCATCCTCCTCCTCCTCCTCATCAGCATCATCAGCATCATCACCATCCTCATCACCAGCATCATCATCATCATCATCATCCTCATCCTCATCATGAATAATAATAATAATAATAATAATGATAATAATAAGATTAACAGTTGATTCCAATTGGAATTTAGAAGTTGATTTTTGAGGAGGGAGGAAAGTCGGAGAAAACCCTTGAAGCACAGGAGAGAAGCAACAAGCAACTCTACTCACATACCACACGGAGCTCATCAGGACCCGAACCGGGGTTGCATTGGTAAAGGGCGAGCGCTACACACTCATGCTTCCCAAATTGACCCTTTTAGACCCTTTAGGCCATATTAATCTTTCCCTAGAGTATCATTTTTTTTTGCTTAATGGTTGAGAAGACATTGGAATATGGAAGGTTGCAAGGATAATATGAAAGAGACATGACTTAGTTTAGTTCTTTTACCTTCTATACATGAAGACACAACACACTATGATGATCAGAACAAGAAATGCAATCAGGGGAAGTCCAACTGTCAATGCCAACTTCTTGATCTCCTCTGCTTGGTTTGCTGGAATTCACAAAAATACAGGAATCTTGCAAAAAAGTATATCAAAAGATACCAATTTTTAAAAATTAATTTTGAAAACTTTGTTCTGCAATTTTAGTTAAACCTTTGTTAAGGAGTAATGTCTTTCTATTTTAGAGCATGTTTTATTCTCTTGAGGATATGATTCTTTGTTTGAATTGTATCCATATTCATGTGTCTTCTGATGCACAATCATTAAACAAAGAAATGATACTTTTAATTAGGAAATGACACTTTAGGAAATGACACATGGTCTAAAATAGTAAAAAAATATTTATGTCTATTTAAGTCTCAATAAAATATGATAAAAATAAAGTCAATACAGGATGACACAAAATATCTTTCTAAAAACTATTATAATATCCTTCAGGCACACCCAATGATAAATTATGCCCAACTCTAAAAAAAATAAACATTTAACCCCCTATCCTCCATAGACCTTTTCTGAGCTTACTAGCAAACGTTGTGCATTTTAGTCTAACTTTGGTACAAACACTTTTTGTTCATCATGCCTTATATGGCGTTGTTTGTACCCAAGCTAGACCACAATGCATCCTGTTTATTGAGTTTAAAAAATGACGGGGGGGGGGGGGGCATTATGTCCGAAGGATGTAGTGAGTAGTTGAATTTATTACCTTCAGTAAGTGATGGCTCTTTTGGACCTGAAGAAAATAAAAATAAGAATAAGAATATGATATCGATATTAGCAAAACAACAACAACAACAACAACAACAACAACTTTATTTGTATGTTCACTTAATAATGTGTAATTCCAAAAATTATCCAAACCTACCCCACTTAATTCTGGAACTACACAATTCAAATAGCAAGGTATAACTAGCTAAATCTAGTGTGAGCTGCGTCGGTGTTTCTAATGAAACAGTAATGATGAAAAGGTAAATTATACACCGTGAAAAAGATGAAAAAACTTACTGACGTTTCGGACGCTAGTCCTTCGTCGGAGTAAAACCCTAACCTCTTTTACTCCGACGAAGGACTAGCGTCCGAAACGTCAGTAAGTTTTTTCATCTTTTTCACGGTGTATAATTTACCTTTTCATCATTACTAATTCAAATAGCATGTCAATAAAGAAAATAATAATAAATACTTAATAATAGAATGTACTCCTAAGCCAACTCATTTCTCCTCTAAATTGAGTGTAATTCAGATTTTTCCTTCCAATACAAAAAAAATTTTTTTTTTCCCCAACATACTTTTCTCTCAAGGCTGCGTGCATACCCAAATTTAAGGACAGTCCAAGATACCAGGACATAAGTATTATCATGCATTGCTTTGAATTTTTTTAGATGAGAATTCATATAATTTATTGAAAACTGTCTTCTCAATTTTACTGAATTTGCGATTGATGCACATGCAACCTTGAGAAAATGGTCTATTAGTTGAAAGGCAACAAGCAAAGTCCATATCTATCATAAAATGAGCGCAACAGGTTTGTAGTTCACAGAGCTATTTTAATCGCAAAACAAAGAATATTGATGCCCCATTTTCAATTAATTACTGCAGGGAAGGTGTTAAATTACTTGGATTTTTGACAGTAAGATTAATATTATATTCATCCTTATATATTAAATTTTAAGAAATAAATTTATTTAACTTCATTCAAAGTTATTCATCTTCTTACATGATATCAATTAGTATAGTACTAATAACACTGATAATTATTATAGTATGATCTATAAGTTAAAGCCGTGCCCCGACTTAGATCAGCTCAGAGGTTGTTTCAGGGTTGGATCTGTGAGTTAGCCATGCACTGACTTAGATCTGCCCTGAGGTTGTTTCAGGGTTTGATCTGTGAGTTAGCCATGCCCTGACTTAGATCAGCCCAGAGGTTGTTTCAGGGTTCAATCTGTGAGTTAACCAAGCCCTGACTTACAGTAGACCAGCCCAGAGTTTGTTTCAGGGTTCGAACTGTGAGTTAGCAGTGCCCTGACTTGGATCAGCCCAGAGGACTATAGACTATTGATTAGACAAGAGTTAGTTTCAGGTTATCAATAAAATTTGAAGGTTCTCTAAAATCTAGTATCAATGAATATTATACAGTACAACCTTATGACTAAGTCTAACTGGGTTTTTTCATCTATTGTACTGTAATCTGTTGATAAAATTCTCAATACATTATTAGAAAATTTAGAATCATAATTTGCGTACGACAACTAAATTTGAGAAGTAAAATATTATTCAAATTGGGGTAAACCAGTTGCAATAGAGGAAGAGTTATTCAACAGTAATTAAAAATGGAATGAAAAAAATTACAGACTTTGGTTAGAATTTTTGAAAATTTATAACCACAATATGTCACTGGCAAAACCTCGTAATTGATATACAATTTATTTCAAAATATAAACACATGATTTGATTTTTTTTTTCAAAATTAAATTTTTTCTCTCAGAATTAATTTTAATCTGTGATCTTAAATACTATTATTTCCTCAAGAAGAAGATAATAAAAGGCTTAGTTGTCACACCTCTACCATGCCTTGAGGCAGAAAGGATGTATTCACTCTTTGAATTTAAAACTCAGACAAAACATAATCAGAATTTCCTAAATGGACTGTCATGGCGTGAATTTACAGTCAAAATATTTTTACGATCTAACTATGATTATAAAATTACTTAAAATAGATTCCTACCCTTTATCTATTGATCAGCTTTGAATTCATTTATTTATTTCTTTAAAAAATTCTGTTTTACTGCAAATTCTTTAGACATATGGGAAATACATTTCCAGAGTTTAATTAATCTTTTCATTCTTTACATTTTTAGATTTCAGTAGTTATTATTTTGTGGTTTCTGAAAAATCCAAACTTGAGTCTAATGTTAATCAACAGAGATTTTATCTTACATTGTATATGCTTGCTTCAAAGAACTCTTATGATAAATGGTCTGTAATGAAACCCAAGGCAGAATCCAATTAGTGATATTTTGATAACAATTCTCAAAATGATTTCCTCTGTGGTTGAGTGCTTGGAATAGCTTTCATGTTTGGTCTTGTGCCATTAAAATCCATGTTCATCCTTAAGGTGTGTCTGTATGTCATGAAAACAATATTCTATTCAATTAACTTAGCGTGCTCATGGAGATCTTCCAAAGAAGAGAAAAAAATTATAAGAAACTGTAAATGTTTGAAGCCTGAATTTAGGAGTATTAGCCATGGAAATTTTAAATATTTTGAAAATATAAATAAAACTGGGACAAATGAAACAAAAATTTCTTGCTGATGTTTATAGACTCGGCAGTGAAACAGATTAACTGCAAAATTATAAAAGTCAGGGCATGGCTAACTCACAGATCAAACCCTGAAACAACTCCTGGGCTGGTCAAAGTCAGGGCAATGGCTAACTCACAGATCAAACCCTGAAACAACCTCTGGGCTGATCTAAGTCAGGGCATGGCTAACTCACAGATCAAACCCTGAAACAACTCCTGGGCTGGTCAAAGTCAGGGATATGGCTAACTCACAAATCAAGTTGGAATTTAGTTTGTCTATAGAAAAGGTTTTGCGGAGAGAGGAAAACCAGAGAGCCTAGAGATAAATAAAGACTTCACTTATAAGAGACTAAGACTTTACTGATTGAAGTTAGAACTGAAAAAAAACCTGATCTCAAATGACTGGCATTTGGATTAGTCGTAGAACTCCGTGTTGTTAAGTTTAAACATTTTTAGATACTTCTAAAGCAAAGGCAGCACCATTCACTCTGATATTTTAAAAAATCAGAGTGTAAGTACAGCTGGGGATTAAGCCAAACGTCAGGAAAGAAACAAAGATTTAGTCAAGTGAAATGAAGCATGAACAATTAAGATATCACAACATGTGCTAACATTAATGTAGTTTAATTACTATATCGATATTCACGGCTCCATACTTGCGCAGTTTTGATTTGAGGAACGTTTGGTAGAGACATTTCCCATACAGAAAAATATTAACACTTGTATGCTCAGTGTTGTATAGTGTAATGATATGGTCGCAGCCTTTGGGTTTATGTATGATTACAATATCAATATAATATTCTTATTGGTGCCATGCTGACCTGGTTGCAGTAGGAGTATTTGAAGTATCAATGCTTGCATATTCTACTGGTATTATAAATCTCAATTATATACTGTATGCCGACCTTAATATAGGTTAATGTATTGTTGCTATATCAAACATACTTCTTATTGGTGCCATGCTGACCTGGTTTCGGTAAGAGTATTTGAAGTATCAATGCTTGCATACTGTACTGGTATTATAAATCTCAATTATATACTGTATGCCGACCTTAATATAGGTTAATGTATTGTTGCTATATCAAACATACT
Source organism: Actinia equina (assembly GCA_011057435.1). NCBI lineage: Eukaryota > Metazoa > Cnidaria > Anthozoa > Actiniaria > Actiniidae > Actinia > Actinia equina. The sequence continues at coordinate 66,979 of WHPX01000714.1, forward strand.
TCTTATTGGTGCCATGCTGACCTGGTTTCGGTAAGAGTATTTGAAGTATCAATGCTTGCATACTGCACTGGTATTATAAATCTCAATTATATACTGTATGCCGACCTTAATATAGGTTAATGTATTGTTGCTATATCAAACATACTTCTTATTGGTGCCATGCTGACCTGGTTTCGGTAAGAGTATTTGAAGTATCAATGCTTGCATATTCTACTGGTATTATAAATCTCAATTATATACTGTATGCCGACCTTAATATAGGTTAATGTATTGTTGCTATATCAAACATACTTCTTATTGGTGCCATGCTGACCTGGTTTCAGTAGGAGTATTTGAAGTATCAATGCTTGCATACTGTACTGGTATTATAAATCTCAATTATATACTGTATGCCGACCTTAATATAGGTTAATGTATTGTTGCTATATCATACATACAGTACTTCTTATTGGCACCATGCTGACCTGGTTTCTGTTGTAGTATTTCTTTTAGAGGATAATATCAATGCTCTATAATGGCTCACTATAATCATAAATCTCAGTCATAATAGAATATCAAACATGCTTACCATCAGCACCATGCCATACTGGTTTCTGACAGAATATTACTACTTAATGTACACATTATGATGATAACCAAAATACTCACTACTGGCACCATGATGGCCCGACATTGACACTACATCACATCGAATAATAATTATTAGTAATGCATTTAGAATAGTCAATAGCTAGAATGGGAACTAATGGAAAAAAAAATGAATCCATCTGATAAGTATCTGAAAGGCCATGAGTTTGATTCCTGTCAGATGAACTAAGGAATTTTTATGAGTTCCCTGTTTCACTGGTAAAATTTCTAAATACATTACTAATACTTATTTCCTAGCTACCACCCTTCTCTTAATGTTCAAATAACTATATTACTATACCTATTAGAAGCTCCATCTTGATGGCACCTTACCATTCAGCAAGACAGATATCATGACTAGTACTAATGTACAATTATTACCACCGGCACCATACTGGCATTTATACTGTCTACCTTCAATTAAGAGTCATTTTTGATGCAGGAAATTATTGATACAAATAATGATTGAAGTAAGATATCACTGTACTTGTTATTGCATTGGCCTAGGCCATGTTACTTTAAATTTTTTTTTAATGTTGTTAGATTCAGAATTTTTATTAAGTTTTGAAATAATAGGAGATTAGCTAAGAGTTTGCTTCAGGGTTCAACCTGTAAGTTAGCTGTGACCTGACTTAGATCAGCCCATAGATTACTTCAGCATTTGACCTGTGAGTTAACCATACCCTAACTTAGATCAGCCCAGAGATTGTTTCAAAGTTTGACCTGTGAGTTAGCCATGCCCTGAATTAGATCAGCCCAGAAGTTGTTTCTCGGTTCAATGTATGAGTTAGCCATGCCCTGACTTAGATCAGCCCAAAGGTTGTTTCTCGGTTCGATGTATGAGTTAGAGATGCATTATTTTGATTAGCCAAGAGGATGCGTTAGGGTGTAATTCTGATAAAATTTGGAGGCTGAATTTCAAAGTATATAATATTATCAATGCCACATGTATAATACATATTAGTTGAAATTAGATAAGTAACTTACAAACACAAGAGCCACACCGTCCACTAGTACCAGACCGATAGCAAACACCTTCTGGCGACATTAAACTGTGGTAGATTTTTTGATTCTCAAAAAAAAAAAAGTTAAATTCTTCTTAGTAATTCAATAATCCCAACCTTTATTGCTCCACAAAGTTGAGTAGAAAATGTCCAAAATTCTAAACCTTAGAAACTATGCGACTAAATCAACAGAAAGAAAGTATAGTGAAAATATTTTTGCCTGTCTCAGTAGATAAAAATTTTATACTTGATATTTTTCTGACTGATTAATTAGGGCTTATGAATAGTGAAAGAGAAAAATGCTAAGACCATGAATCAGCCATTTCAAAACAAACCATAGAACATACAAAATAATGTTATCAACGATCAATGTCAGGGCATGGCTAACTCACAGATTGAACCCTGAAACAACCTCTGGGCTGATCTAAGTCAGGGCATGGTTAACTCACAGATAGAACCCTAAAACAACCTCTGGGCTGATCAAAGTCAGGGCATGGCTAACTCACAGATTGAGCCCTGAAACAACCTCTGGACTGATCTAAGTCAGGGCATGGCTAACTCACAGATACAACCCTGAAACAACCTCTGGGCTGATCTAAGTCAGGGCATGGCTAGCTCACAGATAGAACTCTGAAACAACCTCTGGGCTGATCTAAGTCAAGGCACGGCTAACTCACATATTGATTTAGAACTTTACTGAGGGAGAAAAACTGGAGAAAAACCCTTTAATCGAGGAAAATTGGACGAGGAAAATTCCGAGGACTGACAAAACTGGATGAGGCTGTAGTAAGGCAGGGTCCTATTTGACAGTCAGAGGAATATTTCGAGTCTAATTATTTCTTTATTGGGGAGCATGAAATCCCATTGTTTATTAATTATATAGCTGCCTAGTTAATCCCATATCAATAAGACCTGTCTAATTAAGAAAATAATTGGACAGCTACCTATATGGGATCAATGAGAAGCTGTATAATTACGAGTTTAATTATACATATTTTGTTTACATATGTTACAAAATGTTTAGAATGCATTTGGATATAATTAGAGCAATGCAAAGGGTTTTAGTCCATGGGCCAGGACTGATTTTGGTACCAAATCGAGGGACAAAACGTGAATGTCTTCATGCGATAGACCTTTGCAAGAGGTTTTCAAAAATATATGATAACCTTGCTGAGTGAGTAGCTTTCACATGTATTTAAAGGTAAGAAATTCCGGTTTAGCATGAAAACGAGGCTACATATCACTACTCCTATTAAAATTCGAAGTATGTACATTTTAAGTTACACTTGAAGTGAACAGACAAAGTGGACTTTCGTTATCCGTGAGACATCAACAATTTTACTTTAAATATTAAATGTACGGTTAAAATAAGTAAAGAAAAAAATAATTGAACGCGCAATGCATTATGGGAAGAATTTAAGATGGCGGCTCGCTTGACAGTTAAGTTAAGTTTCGTTTTTCCAGTTTATTAGCTGTTTTAGAGCATAAGTATACACTTATTTGGAGAAACCAACCAACAGATGACACAATCTATGTACTAAACAATCAAATAAGTTTAATTTAGAACGATTTTAGACGAATGTTTTGATAAAAACTTACAGACATTTCAGTGTGGTAAGTTCGTAAATCCTGTTGTTTCTACCATTTCGATCTAGCTTAAAACCGTTTGAATACAAGATGAATGACCTTAGTAATAGTCAAGGTTGACTTTTTAGCAACTTAACTAGTAAATTTGAAGGAATTTAGGGCTCGTTTTTATATGATAAAGTAAATGAATATTGATTGCAAAGTAATTTTAACCACTAGTTATTTTTACTGAACAGCATTATAAACTAATTACTAATAATTATAAACTAATCCGTCGCTACGCGTCTATTCTTAACCGTTGTGGTCATGGCATCTCGTATTCCAAGCTTGAGGAGATCAATACTGCTCTATGTCTTAAGAAAATGGCACAGAACAGCGAGATACAACATACAGCCATATGTTAGTACTACAGGCAAGGCACTTTGGCCCACGTCTCCCAAATGAACAATCACCACAAATACCTAAAAGTAGGAAAAGAAGCGTCGAGCCGCTAAGCTGTGCTGCGAATCTACCAATTTACAATGCAGGAGAGCGCCAAGGCCCTAAGCCAAGAACGTACGTACCAGTAACATACCAGGAAGTCTTAGAAAGTGCAAGACGAAAAAATCTGCTATGGGTTTTAGTGCGGCTACATGCGGAGACAAAGCAGAAAGTTAGCGGATGGACTGGATATAACATTTTAGCTCGCAATAAAATTGAGGTTTCCCAAGATAGCATAGGATATCTCCCCACAATCGATGCACCCGCTACTAACATGTCCACTGTCCATGAAATTTTGGTCCGCTCCGTGAAGATCAAAGATGCACTTCGTTACTACCGAGCTACCGAGATCACATGGAAACACCCTCATAAGTTCAAGGACGTAGTTTTAAGAATGGGCATGTTCCATACGGTCTGCACTTTGCTGTCTATCATTGGGAAAAAATTCCAAGACGCAGGTTTGAGAGACATCTGTATTGAGTCTGTAGTAATCGCTGAGGGATCGGTGGCTGGAGTACTCGAGGGACGCAAGTACAACCGTGCCATCCGCTTCCATAAATTGATGTACGAAGCCCTCCAACGACTGGTTTGGCAAGGTTTTCAGACGTGGATAGAGAACAGCCCTGAGAAAGAAGAGCTCGTCCAAGATTTCTTCATTAACTTGAAACCTCTCTACAATGATGTCTGCCAGATAGAACAAGAGAAAGTGTTGACAAGTCAAAGGCTCTCTGAGATTATCACACTCTATGATGAATACCTAGAGTTTCTTCGCAAAAGCAATAGGAAGTTATACAGCTTCTGGATGTCATACATTGATATGGTGGAGATTATGTTCAATTTGGTGAGAGCATCAAGGGAAGGAGATTGGGAGTTGCATCTATCAGCCATCACTCAGATGATACCTTGGTGTTTTGCTTATGATAACTTGAACTATGCGCGGTATTTGCCTGCCTATCTATTTGACATGTCTCTCCTCAGTGAAACCCATCCAGAAGCCCTTGAATATCTGAAATCTGGGGGATTTTCAGCGCAGATCGGTGATAAGAACCCATTTGGCAGAATTCCCGTTGACCAAGCATGCGAGGAGACGGTAAACAAGGACACACATACGTCAGGGGGTACAAAAGGCTTCAGCCTTAAGCCTGGTGCAATCAGCAAGTATTATCTGGTTGCTGAATACCGTAGCATATTTTTGAAGCAGCTGAAGGATATGTTAGATGTACACATAGCACGTTCTGAGCATACAGACCTTCAGAGTAGCAGAATTGCAAGGGACGAAGCTGATGTGAAGTCACTGGTTGCTATGCTAGAAAGTAACTGGATAAATCCATTCAGCAGTGAACATCAAGACTTGGTTTGTCTGTCAACCGGGAAAACTGCCACGCCAAAGATAGAAAAGGATCTACTAAACGCGAAAGCTGTTGGGGAAAAGGCATATGAAGCATCCCGTACGCAACGCCTCGAGAAAGATACGCCAAAGGCACAGTTTCACGACACGCTGAATAAGTCAAAGTTGCAGACATTCTCGGAGCTGAACAAGGAAGTGAAAATCAAGAGCAAAACCGCAAATGAGATCATTCTTAAAGCTGATAGAGCTCTATTCGGTCAAATGATCATAATAGCATAAAGCAGGAAGCTCCAAATGAGAGATGTGCTTTGTCATCCATTAGGACCTCTCCCGTGGGCATTAGCTACAGCAGATGGATCGTTACGGAAAACAACGAAGTCTACATTAGCAAAAGAACTACAAAAGAATGTACCGGCTGCAGATGAAATCCCCCAGCCATCTGCATGCATCATCGACGGCATGGCTCTTGTGCAAAGGCTGAAAGCTGATCATAAGAAGTTTTCGGATGTTGCTGATACCCTGCTTGACATGGTTTTACACGAAGGATCATCTTCGAAGAGAATAGATGTTGTATTCGATGTTTATCAAGAGAATTCCATCAAGAACACAAAGCGAGAACGTCGAGGGTCTGAATGTGGGAATGAATTTAGGAATATTCAACCCGAGCACAAAGTACTGCAGTGGAGAAAATTCCTATTGAACCCGAAGAATAAAACGTCACTTACAACGTTTGTCGCCAAGGAATGGAGGAAAGACAAGTACAGGAGAAAACTTCACGACAAGGTGCTTTTCGTAGCCTGCTAGGAAGAGTGTCACAAGATTTCAACAGAAAGTGCTGACATTGTCCAAGGCCTGAACTCAACTCAGGAAGAAGCTGACACACGGATTATGCTTCATGTCGCCCATGCAGCAAGTTCTGGCTACGACACTGTAATTGTGTCATCAGAAGATACAGATGTTTTCATACTCTGTTTGGCATTCAAACACTCAATTCAATCATCGATAATTTTCAAGTGTGGGAAAAACACGAATCAGATATGTTAGCATCGAGTGTGACACAAGCCATATGCCAAGACCTTTGCAGCAGCCTCCTTGGTATGCACGCTTACACTGGATGTGACACTGTGAGTGCCTTTGCCGGACGAGGGAAAATGGGAGCACTTCGCATTGTCAAGGAAAACAGAAACTTCCAAGAAATGTTCAAACTCGTAGGAATGGAGTGGGAACTCTCAGATGAACTTTTCCAGAAACTCCAGGATTTCACTTGCCGTATGTACTCTTACCGACCAGGAACAAGCAATATTAATGAGCTCAGATATCGATTATTCTGTGCGAAGAAAGGCAGCATTGATTCTTTTCAACTACCACCATGCGCTGATTGTTTGTACAAGCATGCGAAAAGAGCAAACTACGTAGTAGCAGTGTGGAAGCGAAGCCTTGAGTGCTGCCCTGTGATCCCAAGCCCAATCGCATTTGGTTGGTGTCAAGACGTTGATAACCTAGCAATTGATTGGATGAGTAGTACGCCAGCACCTACTGCAGTGTTAGAGCTACTGTCTTGTTCATGTACAAGAGCTTGCAAACTTCCGAAGTGCAGCTGTCTTAAGAATGGATTGAAGTGCACAGACATGTGTAAGCTAACAGATTGTGACAATAGACCCAATGACACCGTCCAAGATGTCACATATGACAGCGATGAGGATAAAGATGAATAGGCTATATATTAATCCGCATTTTATTTGGGTGTTGTTTGCTGACTATTTATTTATTCATGTCTGAATAGTTTCTAACAAAGTTTTTTGGTAGCCTGCGAGGTGTAACAAGATTTCATCAAATGTCGATTAAGACTTGGAGCTCTGACATCCAGATAATCGTTTATGTTGCCCATTTGCAGCCAGGTTTGGCTTAAAACAAGCGTCCTTACACAAGGAATCAAGTCGCATAAAGAATGTTTAGCATAATTTTGTATATTTTCAACTAATTTCGGTACTTTTTGTAACAAAACAAGCATGTTCGAAAATCCAAGATGGCGGATCTAAGATGGCCGCCAAATCTGGGGGGTGGCACATTTTTAATTATTTCATAGCTGGCATATTTACTAAGCCATTTCGTTACTCAAGAATCGCTTAGCACCATTATCTGCCAGACTTTGATTATGATTTGAAATGATTAACGTTAAAGCATGGCTTGTTTAGCAACTTTCTCGTAACGAGTTATTATTTTTGTAACGTTGTCATGGCAACCGTCACATAATTGTGCATAAGTTTATTTCAAAAAACCCTTCAAACATACTGTTGAGACATCTGTATCATCTTAAAGTATGAAAATACTCTTAAAATGTGGTTGATGAGTATTAAAACCACAGTTAATAGCATATCATATGGTGATTGTTTGTCGTTCAGTGAAATCAAGTGACAGCATGTAATCACGTGATTATCCCCTATAAAGCTACTCACTTGACACGGTTATCATGCAAAATAATAAACTAGAGGAATCAACCTTTTCAAAAAAGTGGGTCATCCTTTGTCCCTTTGTTTGGTACCAAATGGCAATTTTTAGGGTCCTGGCCCATGGGCTATTTACGGAAGGTGCAAGGCTGAAGTAAAAAAAACTAATTTGAATGGGCAACTCAGTTTGCATAATATTGAAAATTACAATTAGTAATAATCATAATAATTTATGTCGGTTAATTTAGAATATTTTACCCACAAATAATCAAAATAGACCTCCTCGGCTCGGGGGAGTTTGGGCCTGATATTTACCCATTTAGACCATGTGTCATTCCCTAGAGTATCGTTTCTTTGTTTAACATTTGTGCTCAGTTGCACATGAGAAGACATATATGGATATGGATACAACTCAGAAAATAATCTCATTCTCAAGGGAATGACACATGGTCTAAGTTAGGCAAAACATAACGCTGGAGCCGAAGTATATCAATATGTTTAAGTACCTTTTTCGGATTTTCCATAAACTCCTGCATACTTCCACAGACTTCTGCTGACGGCGGAATTAATCTTCATCACTACATACACCTTGAACAAGAACTTTTCTCCTGATGGAAGCCCAGATACAGTTGCCGACGTAGTCTTGAAACCATCTCTTGCAGGATAATACACAACATTATCTCCACATTGCTCGGCACATTTTTTATCCTCCTCATCCTTACACTTGAAACAGTCAATGGAGTAGGTGAAGGACATATTAATGTTCTTAACCGCAGGCCAGGATATCAGAACTGCAGTTGAATTCAATGTCGTAGCATTGGCAAATGCTGGACCATTGGGCAAAGCTGTTGTGAAGATAAAAAAGGTTTTCAGGTTAGAATGAAAATATATAATATTGACAGCATTACACAGCACTGTCTTTGTTTTGCTTTTTGTTATTATTATCATTTTTCACTTTTTGTTTTTTTTTTTTCTCGTTTTGTTCAACTTGTGATTTGTTTTTTTCCCTTGTTGTTGGTTTTTTTTGCACCATATGATACCCCATCGGAGCAGCATAGACAAGGATCATTGAACATCAAATCAAAATACTTAAACCCAACATCATAGACATTCTGAAAATTTCATGCCCTCTGTAACTATGGTAACCAGGATTGCAGCCTTCTTTAATAGAGCGTTTTCACGTGACCTCACAGCGGCCATGTTTTGTGTACCAAAACAATAAACTTTCTATCCTTGGGGAACTGAATTCTATTTTAAGAAAAAAACTGTACTGAAAGTTTCTCTTGTTTGGTAACCAATATAGCTGAGTTGTCACGCTAGTGAAAATGCTCTGTACAGGATGCATACCTATATTTATCTGCTGTAAATGAAATACCTTCACATGGGACAGAAATTGGAGAGTTCTTCAACTTGTAAAACCCTTCTTGACAAACACAACTCATTCGATTCGTATCAGGTGCAGAATTCTCTGGACAGAACTTGCACTCTGTGTTGCTCAATTCACTTTTATATTTCCCAGAAACACAGCCTAAAAAAATGTTGGTCGGGGGAAAAAATTAGCACAACAATTCAGAATAAAACAGCAATGATTTCAATTATCAATCTTCAAAAACAACATTCCGTGCCATGAGGATTTTTCCCTGGTTCTTCCATTTTCTTTTCTCGATAAAAATTGTATGTGAGCTGTAAGTTAAACACAGAATATTTGAAAGTAGCCGTGGAGTTTTGTTTGATGTGTCATTCGCTCCCCTAACATGAAGGATTTTCTCTCTTTTCTTTCATTTTCCTCCACCATAAAATTCAAATACATGTGTATGAGTATGATATGAATTGGATATTAAATGTAGTGGTAATGTGAGTGAGTGAAAATGGGCTGAATAAGCCATTTGCAACAAGCACTCACGTGCTAACACTGTATAATCACTTTGAAAACAAATCAATTCAGACAACAGTTCCTTTGGGAAAGCTCTACTGGATGGCAAACAATCTTTACATTGTTTCGTAACTTGAAATCGAAAGTATCTCATGAGGGAAAAAAAGGATCTTGGGAAAGGTTTTCAATATGACATTAGCAATCCAGCAAGAGTTATTTGAATAGAGGAAGTTTGAATTTTTTATGTTACATCCTGCGAATGGCCTAATGTAAACAAGTATTTATATTGAATTTATTCAACAATGCAAAAAATTATTAACATTAAAAATCAATTAAAGCACATGATCAATTCAAGAACTGTTTGGGCCACAATTTTTTCCATTAAAATTTTAAAGTAAGTTTTCATAGATTAAGAATCTCCTTAAGAACTCCCTTAAGGCAAATCAATTGCATGGCAATCACCATAGAAGGGAGTACTGTACGCCTATGTGTGAAAGATGTCAAGTTTGCAAATATGTCTGCAAATTATTTCAAAAGTGATGACTTAATGAAGGACAGATGAAAACAAATAGGTTTTAAAAATGATCACAAGATTTAAGGAGCATTGTCATGCTGATTTAAAGGCCAAATTTAAAATGATTTTTAAATCCTGAGTATCAAGTATATTGAGAGTTTTTTAAATTAATCGACCTTCATTATGTGATTTCCACGCTATTAAATTACATTATTAGGAAAAATTAAGGCACACTGTATTTACTAGCCAATCAAATACTAGTAATTTTATGTTAATTAATCATATGTAAACAACATCATTTTTACCTTTGCAATGTGGTTCTGGATTTTCAGAATATTCGTATCCTGGATGACACAAACACACCACACTATCATTCATCTTCCAATTCCCATCGCTCATGCAAGTAGCCATCAGAACAGAAGTGTTCCTTGAATGTTTATCTGTACAATTTCCTTCAACTTGCTTAACGTTTGAGTCGTTTAATGGCGAAACGGTTTTCACAAAAGTCACAAGGTTTTTACCTTTTTCTGGGCAGTAATTGAATGAAACAAGAACACCCAGCAGACTCAAGCAGGCTCCTTGATCCAAAAGTGCAAGGTATAATCCTTTACTTTTTGTCTTTAAAGGAAACCTTAACAGATTAAAATCCTTAGCTCCTGTTTGTCTATCAGGTACATTTGTTGGCACAGCTTGAGCAAGGAAGTCAAATGTTGTTTCCAAAGGGTTTGGTTTTGGTGCAGTGTTTGACGTTTGATACCCATATAGTTTAAAATACTCTTTGCAGTACTTTTGGCCTGATCGGCATTTGCGCATTGTGTAATTAACAACAATGTCAACCAATATGGCATCTTTAAGATCAATGAAGTCAGTTCGTAACCAGTTTTTTGGCTCTCCAACATTCGTTGAGCTGTCACATACAGAGTATACATTTTTCTCGTAAGCAAACCACTGCAACAAAATAACCAGGAAAAAAACTTATTACCAAGAAATTTTAAAAACCTGGGCAATACCCTTTTGGTGTAAGGTTTTCCCCTTTCAGACCATGTGTCCTTCCTTCCCTTAACAAAAACAAAATGGGAGAGAACCGGATGGCAGTAAAAAGCACAGAAACGAATCAACAAGCAGTGAGTTATATTCACATGTGATGGTAAGTGGTTGATCACTTCAATCATTATACAGCTATTTAAAAAGGCTATGAGGGTGGACTGCGATAGAAAATGAGTGATAGTTCATTCCAAATGCAAGAATAGCTGGAATAACTTGATTCTCTTATTATTATTCTTAAAACACCTAGATTATTTGTGTTTAGATGCATGTCTACTGTGCCTTTCAGTCATGCAGTTGCCAATCATCAATAGCCATTTAATTCCATTTGCCCCTTTTTTAAAAACAGCTGTATAATAGCAATCACTGAGGGTAACAACTCATAATTACCAAACACTAAGTAATCATTGTTTCAAATTTTAATTTGAATAAAAACTGGTGGTAGAATACTGTAGAACCCATTACTAGGACAAGAAAACCTTGCTACAGACAGTTGTTATCACACTGCACCAGTGGATAATTCAATAACCCACTTACAGTAACACAGACATTCTATTTAAGTATTTGTATTTGGTCTGTTTAATAGGTTGATAACGTTCCATTTTAATCAAAACAAATCCTGAATATTTTTAACCAAAAAACAGTTTTTGACTTACTCCTCCTCCTGTGGATTGAGAGCCTATTTTCTGACTGACTGTAAACCAACCATTTTCTGGCCTGCTTAAAAGGAATTCTGTGAAATCAAGAAAAAATAATACTTTAAAATTGCTATGACTAAGTTTATTACAAAGAAAAAAATATATTGGATTTTAATCGTCCTTACTCTTAAATCAAGAAACACATTTGATGCTTATGCCAAACCTCATAACTTTTCTTGAAATGAAAATATACATCAAAGAAAATGATTCGAGAACTTTAATTACAAAATTTCAAAACTTAAGATTTCTAACAGCACAAGTTAAAGATACATGAATAAATGGGTGTCAATTGTTAAACTTAAGAAAACAATAGGTTACATGCAGGTTCTTAAGACCTAACGTTAGGTGAAATGTGTTCTCTGCATTAATGATAGCGGCACAACCTTTGTAGCTATTGTTCTGTAAAAACGACTCTCTGAATTTAGATTATTGCCTCATAACTGCAAGACTTGTACCTTACAGTAATTATCTCTGCACAGGAATATGATAATCTTTTTACATTTATAGAACATAAACTAAAGCCAAAATGTATATAAAGGATGATGATAATTGATAAACGTAAACCAAGTGAAAATGGTTAATTAATTTTTGTATTTTCAGCAATCTTGATGAAGTATTAAGCCTGATTATCTACACGTGTATACGTTCGAATTTGAGCAGTATCAGTCCAAAACCAATCAATTTAGCAAGTTGTTTTAAGTCTAGCCATAACACGACAACGATTAGAAGGTTTTCGACAAGAATTTTACAATATTTTTGGTTAATCACTGACAACGTCAACGCGGAGTAAGAAAATATTGTTGAAGTTCTAATAAACTTGTGACTTTATGTATGCTTTTCTAAACCAAAATTGTACATATTCAAATAAAAGAATTCAAAATAAGAATCAGATATCTTTACCACAGGAAATAACAAATTCTTGAAAATTAATTTAGCAAAGCAAACGATAAAATGATAAAAATAATCTTTTTGTAATCTTCGGATAAAAAAATAGGAAGATTCAATCGAAAACGAATTCAATTCGTTTTATACTAAGAGAAGCATTCGATAAATTTGAAGGTGTTATACAAAACCAATACACAGTTTTAGACCAAATATTATGTTTTCCTGAATAATAAATGACTCATACGATAGTAATTCAACTGTCAGCTATATTTAGTTTGAGAAAGCTCAGCAAAAAAATCCACTGATGAGGAAGTTGTATACAACAAGCTAAGTTCAAGCAAATGTTCACTTCTTCAAGTTTTGAAGTCCTTGCCCGTTATGAAGTATTTACAGTATGCAAACAAATAAAATACTGTTTGTATGGTGTAGCTGTCCTTGGACATGAATTACGAGGTAATTTGAAGCGAAGATAGCATTGAGAAAGCCGCAAATTGCTGATGTTGGTCAAGATTAGCTCATGATAAAAAAACAGTTGGCTCGAGTCGTTTGGGAAGCCTTCAATAATAACAGGGCGTTCGTATTAGTTTTAGCTAACTCGGCAACAAAGACCATTATATCGGCTTAAAAACAAGATGTAAAAACCTGAAACACAAACTGAAGGTCATGAACAATTCACAAGGCGGGAACTATTGATGTCCACGTGAATTACATATTCAAAGCCATCGACTGTACACAAACAATTCTACATTCGAAACCATCACTTCGAGGGGTTAAAAATCACTTTCGATGTTAAAAAAGCGGTACAAATCGATGACCATACCTTTGTCTGATAATGCAATTCCACAAAAATACAGGAGAATTATTAAGCCGATGAGAAGTGGCGAGTTTAAGCAGTTATAAGTCATTCTTGTATCGGCCAGGAACTGTGGCTTGCGATTTCTTCTCAAAAATATTGGCTCTTCCTGTTATTGAGCCCGCAATCCTCCAGCACCATCCCACCAAAAAAACCTGCGCATAAGCCTTGCTGCGCAGAACCGGAAGCCTCGCCCTCGCATTTAACCGGATATAAATCCAGCACGATACGATTTAATATTTTGCATCATCTATTTTTTTGAGGATTTGACGATTAACATTAAGGTATAAAAATTAATCTTTCCTCTTGGTGGTGTGATATTTGGAATAGCGGTGTTTTTGGCTGAGTTTTATCGAGTCGAGACGATCGACACCTCGACAGTCTCGTGCTGTGCGTTTTTTTTGGCGTAGCGGATTTGCATGCTGACTTGATCCGGTATTAAAGTTGCTCATAATATAAGAACTACAAAGAAAAATGCCGAATTATAGGGTTATCGAGCTTTATTGATCGAAGGCAAAATAAATATTCTGATTGGTTACGTTGTTGTGCTTTGGAAATACTCCATATTGTAAACGTTTGATTTGACTTATATGCTGAACGAGTTCGTCCCTCCAGATCACTGCACTCGGGGACTGACACCGCGGAAGACGGCCTCCTTCCTCCCAAACTTAAGCAATTTATACCGCGTTGTTTACGCCTATATTACAATGAAAGGTTTCCTAGAAAATTAAAAAAAGTCGAAAACAAACCGGAGTTCATTTATGAATGAAAAATCTTACTTAGTTAATTAATAAGAATGGTCAACGCCTCGTGCTTTCTCGGTTCGGCTGGAAAACTTTCAAGTGTGACGGTCTTAAATGTATTGGGAATTACTTATCAGTCATCAATAAAGAACGAAGGATTAAGATAATTCAGTATAAACTTAAAAGGGGTAAGCGACAAAGCTTTCAAGAAGGCAAAAAACCAAGGCTGTTTTAGAGAAGCGAGAACAGAAATATTCATTCGTGTTCCATCGTTGTTGCTGTTGTTTTTTCGAGGTCATAGACCATCTGGCAAAGCAATATTGTTTTTTTGTTAATCCTTTGTCCAACTAACTCAATGACTATCTGGCCTTTTAATTTGATCCGAAAAAGGCATAAAAAATTATTACTTGACTGACATCGTTGTCAAAAAATTAGAATAATCGCCCGAATCCGTATTTAAAATTTACTAAAACTTTTACCCCATAGAAAGAGTTTTAATCAAAACGTCAAAAAAGCGCTAAAAACCAGTAAAGTGCATTCAGGACTGATGAACTACATGACGCGCGCGGTATTTTTAAATTTTATTAATCTTTTTCGGATAATTATTTTAAAAAAAACAGAAACAAAAACAAAATTTTTACAAAGAACTTTCTGAATCTATTTTTTTAAACAATAGAATCAGCTGCCCTTAAAATCCAATCGTACCATTTGTGTCTTTTTTAATCAGAAAAAAATGGAAAGTTCTGCGTGAAGAGTGTTTGTATATTCACTTAGGCTGTCGGGAATATTCAAATGTCTTTTTTAATCACTTTAGAAGATTCATTTTGGTTAATTATTCAGCTCAAAAGAATCTTTGTTTCTTAATTTGGAATTTTGTTTTAATTTGTTTGATCTTCGTATTTTGGATTCACCTCATCATCGCAAAGTTTAGTCTGGGCTCTTTAGAAAGAGTCGACGGGCGCCTTCTGCAAACCCAACTTAAATCCACTCTTCAAACTTTCCTTTAAATATAAATACCATGAAGTTCACTTAGTGCTATCGAGGTTGATGAAAGATGGATTGATCTTATTGAAGTAATCTTGAGTATAGTGGAATTTATGTCAAAAAAAAATCAGTGCAAAAATACAGAGTCACGTAGCGGCCGTACATCAAAAATTTGGCTGAGAGCCTATCACAATCTAATTGACAAAAATAGTGGCTACCTATCAGTGTTTTACAGTTAAGAAAAATGAACATAGTTAAAGTAGTTTTGTCGCCAACTTGGCTGCTTCCTCGGGGGGCCTATTAGCCACTCAAACGATCAACTCGCCCAATGCAAGCGAAATGTGGACTCTAAATGCTCAGCAAGAAGTGTTTGACCTCATCAAAGCTGGCTCATGAATTTAGATTCGTTTGTTTCTGACACGGTGGTCAGTTTGTTTTGTACTTTTTGCGTTTCTTTCGTACAAAAAAGAGTAAAATTTCTCTTTAGCCTTCGGCTAGTATTTGATTTTATCAATTTTTGCAGGTTTTAGCCAATGTGGTAAGGTCTCTTCTAAACGCATCTGGCGAAGATGCCTATTATAGCCTCATTAAAGACCAACCCCGACAAAAGCCTCGTTAGCCAATATAAAGATCTATTTGATTTAGACTATTCGACAGATTAAGGCTTTTAGGACATTGAGAATATTGAACACAATGTTGACCTTTCGAAAGATAAAAGGATAAGTACAATATTCGAGGGGTAGAGTGATAAAAAAACTGATGGAAACGAATAGTACAAATGAATCGCACAATTAATGTAAAAGGATGCCCTGGCGTTAAACTAAGTACTTTCTCATGAAAGAAAAAATAAAGGCCTGTGTGATAGCTTTTTGACCCTAGAGGAAGTGTTCTATCGAACTTTGCCCTGAATTGAAAATAAATAAAACCACAGAGTTTGGGTATCCTTACAGCAAAAGGCGAGAGATCCGTAATTGATCAACACAATGCTGGCACGCTTGACCGTAACACAAAATATGAGCTAATATACCGAAACACAATGCTCAAACGTGTGGGAAAACATCCAAAATATCTGACATAATAAGAATGATACTGATGCTCCCTTGGGAATTCTTGAAAAGAAAAGAAAAACCAGAAAACAGAAAAGGTAAATAAACTGGACTCGTTGGCCAAGAAATATAAAATTTTCTACAAATCTGAGTTGCAAAAAAATCAAATTACTTGAAGAAAAAAAATGTTTTTACTCCCCCGCTTTTTTCTTTTACTCTTCTTCGTAACATCAGTAAATGGGGGCTGACAGGAAAAATAGCTCATCCCAGAGTTTTTTTCTGTTTGATTGACTCTGCCCTTTATTTAACCGTTCTCACGACCCCCTGGACTGATCAATACATAAGTAATGCCTGGTTGAAAGAATTCAAAATAGCGGATATTTTTTCTTCTAGACTGACATGAAAGCATAGTTATTGATTCTAGTCATCTGTTTCCGGACTCGTTATACAAGTGGAAAGCATGTTATTGATGAGGTTGTATTTGAATTATTTGATAGCGAGTTGTGTCACGGAGTTTTCGCGTCCTGAGAGCAATGTATTAGTGGTGCTTGCAAGCTATTGAGTAACTAAACAATACACTCCGGTAATAAAATGCGCTGCATTGTAAAGAATACTTCAGTTTTCCTTTATCATCTACCAATTTTAGTTGGTTAAACCAAGGATAATATTTATTTGCGTTTCGTTCAAAGTACAGTGCCCTGCGCGCGCATGCATTTGCCTCGAGGTGAAAGAGTGGAAGAGGTGTTACTGCCGATTAGGTACGTATTGTTTGGTAATGGAATACATCGGTAATAGGAGCATTGCCTCGTGGTATTCTTGTGCTATTAAGCAAATATCACGGTCCTTTGGTCATCCAATAAAAATTCATTTAATTTTCATTTTAATTTGTCAATTAGCTGTGACATGGTTGATATCGTTCGCGTCTTCTACTATATTGCTTGATCACTGCGGATTGATCCGTTTGGAATGAGTAGAAAGAAATGGTCGAGTGAATCCCCTCGGGAGACCCCTCGGGCATTCACCTGTAGATCCATGATCAACTGTGAATTAACGTTTCTAAAAGAACTTAACAACTCTACTGGGTTTGACAGAAGAAAAGATTAATGACTGAAATAGTTCTAGATCATGCGACACTCTTGAATTAGCACCACATTCTCACCGGGTACCTTTTTAACAGACTAGTATTTTTAATAATGAATAAATAATATAAAAAATGCTGGGGATTTAGCAGTGGCATTTCTACACAGTAGCTCTTAATCCACTGTAATTCCAAAATTGGAATTTAGAAGTTGATCAGTTAATTGTCGGACCAAGAAATTATGAATCATAAGCCATTGAAAAAATCCTTTTTCCCGTGCATTCTGTGTAAACTGGAAAGCGCCACATCTCTGCACCACACTCTTGAATTAGCACCACGCTTCTAACCGGCTACCCTTCTAACACACAAATATGTTTGCCGCTTAATAATGGACGAACGAGTATTTTTTATAGACATGACCATGCATTTTTCATATTTTTTTGTGTTCAACCTGCGTGAAAAGGAACGTCACATCTCTACACCACACTCTTGAATCAACACCACACTTTTTATATACCGACATAGGAATATACGACCGATTTTGCCGCTGATGGACTATGCACTGAATTAATTATAGACATCGATTTTTTTTTGTTCCTTTTGCTATTTCAATAATTGTAAATGCTCAAAAAGGAATTCCACTTCTCACGGCACACTAGCTACCATTTCTGACAGAACTGAAACCATTATTTCGCTTGCTCTTACTTTGGCCCTAATGTGTCAACGTATTGAATCATATACAACCTAAATTTTGCAATTTTTTCCATTTAACCTGTGCAGAAACGAACGCCATATCCCTACAACATGATCTTGAGTCTACGCCACACCTACCACCAGCTAGCATTTCTGACGCAGCCGTTCAAATCCACACTTACAATATTATTGATATGAGCGACACGAGTGAAAAACGTCTGTAAATTTGACTTTCAAACATGCCTTGCAAATTGGACTTCACAAAATACTAAAACTTAGTGTCCATGCTTGAAACTTAAGGCTAATTCTTTAATATTGTGTTTGTTAATACAGTATCTTGGTCTGACAAAAGTATACTCTCGAACTTTTTTGTATACTTGGAGAAAACAAACATTTATTTTCTCACTCAAGCACACAAATGCACGCATCATGAGCAAAAGTTTTTCTCTGCATGTGTCGATATGAGCAAAAAAAAAAACTTTGCATGCGTACACCACACTCTTCAGATACACGCCTATCAAAAACTGCCCAGCAAACGTATTTGTGAATACTGAAACGTTTAGCCGATGTTATTTATAAAGCCGTGTCCTCCCCGAGAGCACGATAGACTATACTACATACACACGGGTGAGTATATTTTAAATAATTATAAAATATTTGAGATATAAGCGTACCGATTGGCTGGCAATGTTTATATCAGAGGACGACAGAGACACGCTTGCACAAAATCGTTCAAAAAATGTTTTATAAAAGCCGGTATACTTTATGAAACCATCCTTCCGCGGGGAGTATAAGATAAACTACTACACACGAGTGCGTTTAATGCACTATCTCTCTCTACACACAGATATAGTTCCATTAATACGATCACTATCCTAGTAAGCACGAAACGCGCTCTTTCCCCGGAGGCAGAAAAAAGTTCATTTTTCCGTCCTCACTACAAAACTCTAGGTTGCGCATTATTACAAAACCGATAAACTCACTCACGAATGTTCAAAATGCTCTTTTACACCGACGAAGGACTATCGTCCGAAATGTAAGTAAGTTTTTTCATCTTTTCTCGGTGTATAATTTACCTTTTCATCATTACTGTTTCATTAGAAATACCGACGCAGCTCACACTAGTTTTTAGCTAGTTATATCTTCATTTCAAAAAATAACAATCATTTTCCTTTTTAAACGGCCTTATTGAAACCAATGTCTTTCGATATCGTTATCTGTCAAGTTTAGATGCGCACGCAAAGAGGCGACATCTACTTTCCAAAAAAATAATCCAGCTTTTTAAAACTTAAGTCCAATACAAGGGATTTGCACAAAAAGGCAGTATTTTTAAGTCTTGGGAAATCGGTACACAAATAAACGCGGCGTACTGATTGACCACAATTTGACTCACTAGATTTGCGCTGAGTCGCGCTTATTCAAGCCCTGGCAGTTGTTAGTTGATCATGATTCACTGAAGATGAGCGCAAAGCTTGAGATAGGTCTTGCAAAAAATACTCTCCCGCCTTTCAGTTCGCCCAGCATAGACCATCCGAGATATCCAAGATGATGCATTGTGGTCTAGCTTGGGGAGGTACGTCTTTTGTTTATCATTAATTTTTCTACGGAAGATAGAACACGACGCGATGCACAGTTTGTTTATCCGACTCAAAAAATGAGTATTTGCAGCCTGCGCGCAGTGTTCCTACCCTCCCCCTGTTAGGAATGGAAGAAGGGAGCGACGCAGAATAAAAATTTGGTAGTTTTGATTCTCGGAAAAATCTAACTCAGAAAAATATTTATTTATAGCCTGTGCGCAAATGTTCCTGTCCTTTACCCCGTGAGGAGTGGAGAAAGGAAGCGCCGCGTGGAAGATAGGTTTATTATTATTTTTGTTTCTCGGTAAAAACGTTATCAATGATGGATCGCGGATGAGAAGGATCAAAGATCTTGCGCAACGCGGAGAACGTAACGCGCGCACTTAAAGGAAGAATGCTTGAAGCAAAGAACCTTCTTGAGATTATCGGGCGTTAAAGGTGTTAAAACATTAAAAAATCACTGCTCGTTATAAAAATCAATATATTTGATTCTTAGAATCTCGGTAATTCCTTTCCTTTAGATGGAATCATGAAGAGCAGTCACGTCTAAGCGGTATTTTCTCACGAATCTGGCACCCGACAGACTGACGAATTTATCAAAAGTCAATCTTTTAAACCCTTGAGTCTTAGCAGTAAATCCCTTTTAATATCATAAGAGATTTCCTTTATACAGTCCTTGGGATGGAAAATTTTCGTTTCAATTTTCTTGGAGGGAGGGAGAGGGTGGGTTAGGGATTATTTCATGGTACGATGGCCAGCTACACAGGAAGCCCATGTTGTATGTTTAAGGAATTATGAAATTTCGTAAATTCTGAGAAAAATCTTAATACTTCCTTTAGTATTTTTGGAACCAATTTTAATATTAAAGTTAATGAAGCTGTTTGATGAAGCAAGAGTAATTTTTTCTCACTCATCTTCATTATATCAGTATTTTTTCAATTGAAAAAGAAGGAATACTCAAGGAAATGAGATGTGATCTGAAATAAGAAAAAATGAATGCCCAAGCGAAAAGGGTCTAATAATATTTATGGAAGTGGGACGCTGGGATGCTAATGTGACATGCTAATGCTTCATTTCACACATTGGATTCTTGCATTCAATGTCTTATGTAAATAGAGTCGTTTATTGGTTTACTCTTAGGCTTCAAGAGGTTTCCTCTAGGTTCCTTCCCAGCTCAAAAAAACAAACTTCTGAAGTTCAATTTAATATGGTGCTTAAAACCTATACAAGAACCTCTGTCCTTGGTAGACTGAGCAGCCACTCAATCTTTGCTCATTGATAAAGAATAAAATTAATTCTTTTATAGATTAGTGAAGAAATAGACAATGCAAGCACATGCTCTGTGCAGTTATAAAGCACGTACATGTACGCGTCGTGCTTCTCCTAACACTTCTCGCATGTTCTGTCAATTCCCAAGTGCTTTATAGCTCAATATAACTTAATACACAGCACACCAAGCAAGTTTTTTATTTCTTTTTTAAAATCGTCCCACTTCCATAAATATTATTAGAAACTTTTTGCTTGGGCATTCAGACCACATCTCATTTCCTTGAGTATTAATTCTTTTTCAATTGAAAAAAATACTGATATGATGAAGATGAGTGAGAAAAAAAAATTAAATATGTGCAATCAGAATGCAAGATTCATAACATGTACAGCTGTTATATATTTTATAAATTTACTTATAAAATACAATTAATGATAGTGATGTTTGTGCAGGTTCCCAATATTTATTTATTTATTCACTTTTATTCATTTTACATCTTTGAGAATTAAAATTACCAACACATTCATTTTACATCTTTAAAAAGTACAATAGTTATTGTATCTTATTGGTCTTCCTGTGTTCTACACGCCACAGGAATCCCAACCAAGGGGTTGACCCAAGATTGTCACTTTCAAAAGTTTCTTACATCACTGTTCATATACTAAGGACTCAATCAAGAATGCAAAGTAGTTTTAAATTTGAACCTTGTTGCTTTGAATGGATGCTTTGTGTTTGACTGGTGAACCAGATTTCCATTTAGTGGTGCAATTTCTACATTTTTCTCATTTTATTTGGTTTATTAACAGGTTAAATTGAATGTATTGATATATGTGTGTTACAAATTACAAAATTGTTGCAGATTATTTAATTTGTGGTCTCTTTTAACAGATTTGAAATCAGCTAGTGATCCAACACAAAGTACGCCAATGAACTGAAAATTTAATACAGATACATAAATACCAAAAAGATGTTATTAGACCCTTATATATTGCCATCTTTGTTTGTTTAGCCAGTGGCTAACAGACCTGTGGCTGTCATTCAATGATCAACTTGGAATGTAGGAGCTGATTTTCATGGAGGTAGAAAAGCCCTTAGAAAAACCTTTAGAGGACAGAAGAGAACCAACGAGCCACTCTACTCACATATGACACCAAGCCAGGGGGAACTCGAACATGGATCACATTGATGAGAGGCTGGCAATGCTTCCCGATTGCAAGGAGGTTCTGTAGAGAAAGACCGTCAAGGGTGGTGTGGTTTGGCTCATCTCTGACCTCTGAGGTCTCTGGTTCCTGGTTTCGGCATGATATATCTGCCATCATATAATTTTATTGGTGCCTTTTTTTTTATTCAAGGTTTTTCTCCCTCCAAAAAATGCAACAAGCTTATTTCCAATTTGAACAATCTGTCACAGAGTTAGCCTTAACCAGCCCAGAGGCTTTTTCAGGGTATCAATAAAATTTGAACGTTTTTTGGTCAAAAATGTTGGTACTATACATTTTTGAGAACTTTGTATTTAAACTTATTTTGAATTTTGATAGTCAATGTATCTTAGCAATATAGATGTCCATAAAAGGAGTTTGTTTTTAAAAAAATCCCAAACTCATTCACTTTTGATATGTGCCATTAATTAAACATGTTATTTATAGATAATGCTTTACAAATATAAATTTATTATTCTAATTGTTATAGAGTTAAAATACTTAGTGATAAGAGTAAACTTAAAGAACCATATACTTTGGATTGAATCCATCTTCTAGGAGAACATTTATATGAAAATGCAATGTAAAATCTGTGTTGACATACAACGAATCCCTTCTAATTATAATTATTATTATATATTGTCATTAAGAACACCTGGCCTATTGTGTAAAAGTTCTTAGGAAAAAAATTAAATCACACAGCATGATGCATTCTTAACAGATGTAATTAGCCTGTGGTTTTTGCGATAGGAAAAATTAAGATTCAAAAATAATAAAAAGAGTTAGATCTGAATGGAAGAGATTACAATCAAATCCTCATACGAATTTATTGTTACAGAAGGACATATTACAAAAATCACAGATAAATCAACAATTAACTCAGTTGGTGCATTGTCACGAGAAGAAAATGAAAAAATAAATAAAATGAAATTTAAAACGAATATAAAATGAGAAAATATCATATATTATACTTTGAATTTATAATCTAATATAAGAAAATTATATTTTCAATTTATAATCATAAGTACAAAGTAAAATATAGCAAGAAAGTTGAAAATTATAATAGGAATACTTACATAATTTTCTTTACTGATAATGAATCAAGTGGAAATCTCGCTTGTATTCAGTTTTGCCAGGTTGTATTTCGACACTGAACATCGTATCAGTCAAATAGTCTCCCAGACGAACCCATTCTTGTGAGTTTGGAGCTGGAGTCCATCCGACAGTAAGGACAGCTGAAACGCTAAAGAAAGGGCCACAGTTCGTAGGTCTTGGACATTCTATGGTGTACTCAATCGGGTATCCTTTTCTGTAGGAAGAAAGGTCGACTAGCGTTTGTCCAAGGCGAACACTTGGGGCATCTGCAATGCTTACATCTTCAAATTTCACCTTGAACTGTGAATTGGGAGGAAAGGAGGCTGGCGAATCGTCTGGGAGAGAGATCTTTCCTGAGATTTTAATACTCATCCTTGCAAGTGTTTTACAAGCGGAAGAAGTGTTGCTTTAGTAGGTGGTCTAAAGCTGTTTAAGAATTTTTTCTAGCACTTTTACTTTCTCCACCCTATTGTTTATAGTGAGATGTGATTGCTCTTTTGATGTGCATTGTGGGAATCTTTACAGCTTGCCATGACAATATTTAATAAATTAAAACCAAAATATCGACTATTTAAATCCTCATTTTTCATCCAATACGAATATTCTTAATTTGTTAAAATCATTTTAAGACGCAGAAAAAATATCTAAGTTGTTGCTAAGAGATCTATTACTGTAGGATAATATCATAGAGCTTCCTGTGGTTTGATTTGTTTTGTTTCGATCTGAATCATTTTATTTTTATTTTTTCTTCCTTGCAAAGAATTATATCAAAAATTATCATTGAGTAACGATATTAAGATAAGCTTAAAATATGTACAACGAATATAGGACATTAAACGATTTTTCGTAAAATTTCCAAATAAATAGTAAAATACATGTAAGAAAGGACAACAAAGTACTGTAGGTGGATTCCTCGATAGTAAATCCGGGAACTAAAGAAATGAAGGCTTGCCAAATTTGACATTTGGACATATAGTAAATTCCAAAAAAACCCTATTCGTATTATCCATATATATATATATATATATCCATGACGCACTATACTATATTTTGAGTAAAATGCTGACTCATATAACAAATATAGAACTATAACTGAGAATTCATCATCCTATGACTGTGATGTCTGTCTGACTTATCATACAATCAATTATTTTTTGCAAATTTTTTTTTCTGGATATTTCTTTAACAAAACCCACCGCTAATTCCACAGGTCGTCCTATAGTGATTCACTGGGCTGCCTGTATCATGCACAGACTAGTACTAGATGGCTCGTTGCAATGCTAGTCAAAAGATAATGGAATGTTTCACAGAAAAGAATTATTTCATTTAACTTGTGTAAGATGATGTTCAGATATTTGCAGGTTCTGCCTTTCTTAGACTAAAATAAACAGTTTGGCGTAGTGCGCATGTCTCACTGCTTGTGAATTAGATCTTGCACCCAGACGCAGCAATATCAAATATCCCAATGTTTTCAGTCAGAATCACCAATGAATTTTCTTATATTTTTACCATCCTTTGATATTATGTTATTTACTGCGGTGACTGTTTATTTTCGTTGTCAGAAAATGCAGAAATCGTACTATAGTACCCAGAAGTCTTCATGGCACCACCCGTCTAGTCCTGTGCGGACTTAAACAGTAAAATGTTCTTGTCAGAAAACTTTGCCAGGAAAGATAGAAAAGAAAACTCCACTTCTTTTTTCTATTTCTGCTCCAATGCTTTGGAATGCCTTGCCAGTGCAAATTAAATGTACATCTTTAAATATTTTCAAGATTTATCTCAAAACATATCTATTTCGCAAAGCTTTTCATTGATCATTCGTTAAATCTTATTGACTTTTAGATTACATAGTTTTTTTATTTTGATATTACAGATATTGTTATTATTAATTATTATTATTATTAATTATTAAGCGCTTTTGGACATTTTAGGAAAGGGCGCTATATAAATAAATAAATAAATTTTTTTTCGCGAATCAACATTGCTTATATGACTGATAACGTCTGATCGAACTTGTACGGGCTTGTAAGGAACCGACTAGGAATAAGTATTTTTTCACTTAAAAGATTGCTTTAATATTGTGAAAGATTTAAATCTAATAAAAAATGTATTAAGAAAAAGAATTTTTTTCTGTGGATATTATGGGATTCGAACTCACCAAAAGAAATTTTAAGAATACGACTCCACTTTGCCATACCCCCGAGACATCCGCAGAGCTGAGGCGTCGTATGGACTTCGGACCTGACGGCGATTAAATCCTTCTGCCCTTGGGTGTACTAATTACGCAAGAAAATGTTCTAGCCGAAGCATCAGGGGAGAGACCAGCCGGCCCCCAGACCATATAGGCTAATCCCTTGTATCTCTGCAACGCACGGAATCGGTTGAAAGTAAAATGTTAAAAAGTCTAGTCTATTCGGTGCATTGTTTTCACGGCTATTGTTATGCTGATTTACCTGGAACCGTGGTCCAGTGGATAAATCGTCGTCGTTCAAGATACTGAGTCAAGCTCGTCTGAGGAAGGTTAGCACTTGGATGGGTTACCTAAACATCATACTTACTCACGCTTTTGCTCCTTTTTTCCATTTTTCTCTTTTGATTTAAAAAAAAATAGAATAGTGAAACTTCTGTCTACCCAAATCCGTCAAATTGAAATCTAGCAAAGGAAAATCCTTGAGAAAAAAGAAACTGCCTGTCATTTAGTATTTTCATTTATAAAGTAATTAAACCTCGCGTTTTGATTAATTGGTTGCGTGCTTTATCAGAACACACAGCACGATCGCGCACTTTGGCAATTGCGTAACTCCTATCCAAAATAAAGGCCATTGCAATTCGTATTTTATAAAAGAAGTAAAAAACTTGCTTCTGTGCTGTGTGGAGTTTTAAAATACTTGGGGATTGGCTGAACACTCGTGAAGTGTCGAGAAGGACTCCGCTATGTACTTTATAACTGCACGTAGCTTATTTTAGAAATTACATCAACAGAAGGCGTCCCTCTGAAGCGTGTGAAGTAGTTGCATTCAAACATCCCAGTAATTAAGAACCTAACTTTTGCGCATAAAAACGAGGGTAATGCCGACTAGTC
This sequence comes from Actinia equina, assembly GCA_011057435.1. Classification (NCBI taxonomy): domain Eukaryota; kingdom Metazoa; phylum Cnidaria; class Anthozoa; order Actiniaria; family Actiniidae; genus Actinia; species Actinia equina. Next base: position 93,103 of record WHPX01000714.1, read on the forward strand.
ATTGTTGTCTCTCAAAACCATCGCCTTTTTTCGTGGCTTTGAAACATGAAACATACACCAAGATTGACTATTATTGTATATTGTGTTGTTCTCTCTCTCTTTCTAATAAATATGAATATGAAATCGAGATGAAGAAATAATAGTAATAAATGGGAAAAACGATCGCAAAATTATCCTCTTACTTTAAGGAGATGTTGCAATTCTTCATGTCATTTATCTGACTAAAATACTTGTTTGAGAAAGTCTATTTCAGCTTTGAGGTAACTAACAGAATGAAAAATTCAAGGAACTCTGAAACCGTTAAAATGCTTGCACCAATAAAAACTCCCAAAGTTCCACCGATGACGCCGACTAGATTAGACAGCGAATAGGCCGGCTGTTGCTCCATGGTCTCAATGACCATATCCTCAAAATAAACATTTACTTCAAGGAAGTTGTCTCTTATGAACTGACGAGTCGTGTTCATTTGTTCTGCCATGTGATCTGCGATGTGATTTGCGGGGTATTGGGAGTACGATATCCTAGGTACGTAGGTATTTTTTTGACAGGGTGCCTTACATCTCGAGCACAATCCTTTACTATTGATTTCCACTATCAGAGGGTTTAGACAATCTCTGTATTTTTGAGGTAGACAGATAGGAATATCTATTTGAATACCGGCGGGGTACATTTCTCGGCATCCACACCTTTCACCTCCGATCCTGGCCCGGCATTCATAGACACACGCAGTAACGCTGTATTTACTGAACATCTTTAGGTTATCTTGGTCTTCACATTCTCCGTAAGGCGTGGGAGGCTTTTGAAACTCTTCAGGGTCAACGGAATCAAAGTCTGCGTCCCCGGTTGTAAAGCGATGACAAATCGATCTGTATTCGGAGGTTCGTGAGCTTCCCGGAAAAGCAATCGGAAACCTGCGCCACTTCGGAGATTTCCGACGTATTCATTTTGTTCTACGTTAAGCACCAGGTGTAAAGCGTTGTCAATCCCAGTTCCGGTTATCTTTAAAGACTGATTGTAGTTAAACGCGAAACACCCACCAAGAAAGGTAGGATCTGGTGTAAAATCCGCAGCAGAGCACTGAGCCCCTTTCCACTTACACTGCAACACTAAATCCTTCACTTGGTGTCCTGCTTTAAACATTAACTTGTCAAAACTGAAGCCAGTCCAGTTGTACGAGTTCCAGTCTATCGATGCCCCTCGTTGACCTGGTTTGGCTGCGTAAGCCTGGATTACTCTCATATACGGAGAACTCATGGCCCAAGACTTGCGGATTTGATTATTATTACAAATAGTAATAACGGGAAACGTTAGTTCGCTAGCGTATTCAACTTTGAAGACAGTATTGATTGGATTTCCAAGATAATACTTGATGTCCAGTGAGATTTCATAAAAGCTAAAACTCGCACACGCCAGCACAGCGCACAACCAAAATATCCTTCTCGGTGACTGAAAAAATGGTTTCTCTTCCTCGACAAAGATATTCCCCACTCCATGCATCGTTGTTGAAGTACAAAGCTCTACGAACTTATTCCAAGCTCCTTGCACTTTTGCATCTTGATTTTCTTCCTTCTTTGCTTCTTCTCCGTTTTGGAACCAGTTGTTTGTCATAACTTCAACACCAGTTTCTTGAATATATTGCTTATTGACCTCAAACTCTAGTCTATTAACTGGATCATCCATTTTCGGCTATTTCTCTTCTCGTGTCGGTGAGCTTAAATCTCTGCAAGTAAGAGAGTCTTAACGCTTTAAACCCTACAGACCCTGCACAAACCCGACGTACTACGTGTTACATCAGTATTATTTGATAGAACGGCTTTTATGATTCTAAGTCGAGGGAGTCACTACTGGGAATCCCTTCGTTAAAAATTAAAGACTGTAGTTGACCGAAAACCCGACAGAGTGTCGTTTTTAAGAAAAAAACTTCTATAGCACAAAACCTTTCAATGTTTTTATTTCTATAGTAAATTCAGTGCAACTTAACTTAAAAGGAGTCTCCGCGAAACTATGAAACCTTTTTCTAATTGATACTTGATTTCTTTAAGAGAATATAAGTTAAATATATGTCAAATAAACTTTTAATCCCAAACGTCTTAATGTTCAAAACAAGTTTTTGAATTCCCATAATGTTTGGCTCACGCGAGCCGTTGCTTAGAGAAGAGAAGTGTTTATATTTTGAACAATGGCTTGGAGGAGTGGCGCTAAAAAAGCGATGGGAGCTTCCATACCTCCTTACTCAAAACATGTAAAAGAATGCTTCGTAAAAACAAATTTGCAGCTGTTTCAAAACTGAACTATTTGCGTTCAAACTCCATTTTAACTTTCCAAAATCATTTTGAATGTAGGTTTTTGCAACGGTTCGGTGTGATGTGGAAAACGAAAAAGTCAGAAATCTTGAATATTTAAAACTCAGATTATAAACACTATCTCTTTTTGTTTTGAAGAAAACGTTTTAGTTACTAAATAAAGAATTCGCAACAAAAGGAGTGAATAGGTCTGAGAAAGCGGGAAATATTGTTCAGGATTTCACGCTGACAAATGAGAACATTCACTCACGGGGGTGTAAGGAAAACATAGGGATAAAATATAGATTTGGAAACTTTTTACGGAAAATATGTTTATAACTTTTACGAAAAAATTCACGAATGTCTGATTACGGTTTTCGGATGAAGATTAAAAAGATTAAAAGGTTTAAAACATAGTTAATAGCCGGTGGAAATTGTAATTTCAGTAGCTTGCTAGGTTTAGAAGGAATACTCGAGATGATCCTCAAATCGAGGGAGAGACCTGAAATGAATTGAAACGAAACCTTTTTTCTCATCACGGGCAGCCCAAACAAGGTTCCTGTGTATAGTCTATAAGGGAATGTACGGGTTTTATGATGTAGACGAAGTTCTGGCGAAGGTTTAGCCCGATTTGGGGCTGTTTAGTTTTTTTTACTAAATTCGCTCTTCTCTAACCATTCTTTTGTTGCTATTTCTCTACTTCATTGCTATTTCTTATTATTATTTTACTTCATTTTTCATTTTTTCAGGCTTCTATCTCTAATCATCCTTAAAAACAGCTTTATATTTTTATGAATAAACGGCTTGGATCAGTTCTTCTTTCATTTTATTTATTCTTTCTCGTTTGTTTTGCCTTCTCATCTCAACTTCTGCCTCCAGGAACTCGACAGTTTTCCCAGGTGAGGGAGTGTCATAAAGGCCTTCACCTAGGTCTTGAAGCAGGTCATAGTCTGGTTCCCCAGGCTCCACATCTTCGATAGTCTCACGGAGCATTTTGGCCATGGCGACTTGACGTGTCTTGGAAACCTGGGCACAAATTTATTTTTTAAGTTAATATTTAAGATAATTTACTGCAGTGTTCCGATCAAGGGATTTAACACGAGTTTAAAATAGGTCCGTCCGTCCAACCATCACAGAGCGCAAGAACACTGCTTATCCAATCAAAATAGTCGTAAAGGCTGCGATGAAACACAGGCCAACCAATCAAATTGCTTGGCATGTTTCTTTACGTACATATGGATAAACGTGACACGCAAGAGACTTCTTGTATGAATCGGACCATTTAAAAAGCAAGGTGACGTAAGCCAGCCAATCAGTAAGCTTTAATCCGGAACCAGGTCCGGAACTCAAGTAAATATCTCGTCACATACCAAAAAACTGCTGCATACACCATCACGTGATGGCAGCCATAACAGGAGGCAGGAAGAATACGCCTGAAGCGATATGATGTTTTACCCCCGTCTCTAGACCATAATCCTTTTCACCCTGCTTTTGTTCTTTAATTATGACTATTGTTCCTGTATTCTCTAGGGAATCTTAAGAATTTTAAAAACTATTATGATATAGAGTCGGGGGTAAAACGTCATCTCGCTTCAGGCTTATTGAATCTGGTATAAACTGATTTACACGAGAATGCTGCCATCACATAAAGAACCTGGCGTTACCTACCTTACAAGCAAACGTATATCTAGCACCAGTGAATCCAGGACTTGGGGGTCGGGCAGAATGTGGTATGATACCCCTAAATATCACCATACGACCATACCGAGGTCGCACAGATGTCAACCACACATACTTCTGATGGCCTTTCGGGTAGGGGTCCTCCATTAGGCTGCATGACTTCTTCGAAGAAGGCTGTTTCCCCGTAATATTCTGCTTTCCAGTCTGGAGTTAAGTACATGAGGACTGTATATTCATCCTGAATCAATTGATAAATAATTTTTTTTTTTTTTGATTTGCCTTGGGATCTACATTGGAGGGTCCTGAAAGGGGCCTGTGTCTTTCCCAAACCAAATTTTAACCAAATCCCAGTTCAAATCCCATAATCCCAGATTATCTTTCGCCCAGATCTTGATCCCATTGCAATTTTTAAATGTTGTTTGTTTGTGAATCCCATTTTCAGTGTATTTTCCATTTTCCTGGACCAAGAAAAGGCAAATCCCAGCTCCCATCTTAGCTCTTTAGGACCCTCACGTTAATAGGGAATGTTCAGAAAGTAAAGGGGAAGGTGGGCTATGACAAACTAGTGGGCCATTTTTTAGCCTCAACTAAGCTGTTAATAATGATAAATAAATATACTTCATCTACTCGTTTAATCTGAGATCTTTATATTCAATATGTCAAAACATGAAAGCATTAAAGATGCTATTAAGTTTTATTTTTATTAAAGTGCTACTACGACGAAAATCGCTCAAACTTGGATTCAGCTGAAACTTCCTAAAAATACTCTTTAAAGGTCCAGTAATCACTGTATGAAGTTTTTTCTCGATATTCAGGACGAAAGTATGATATTTTTACGATTATTTTTTTGAGTCTGTGACGTCATACACTCAACATCAAACATTGCTACATATATTTCTTTGTATATAAATCCTTAATTTATTTTATTCCTATGAAGCCCAAAGGGTGGCTAATGTGCTTATTTCACATTACTTGTGACTATAATTTATATTTTGGGGTGTTTGGGTATTTCTTTCTCCCTTTACTACTGATATTTTGATCATAAACTACAAAGAAATGTATGGAGCGATGTTCGATATTGAGTGTATGACGTCACAGACTCCAAAAAATAATCGTGAAAATATCATACTTTCGTCCTGAATATCGAGAAAACACTTCATACAGTGATTATTGGACCTTTGAAGAGTATTCTTAGGAAGTTTCAGCTGAATCCAAGTTTGAGCGATTTTCGTCGTAGTAGCACTTTAGTGTTTTAGATGGTAATATTGTTACCTCATGTGGTTCACAGTCTTCATGAATCCTAGTATAGTGTGAATTTCTGATAATGTTCATGGACACATCGTATGGAAACCAACCTGACTTGCCACTCAAATACTCTACTGTTCTGTTTACCATCTTCCATAATCTACTCTTGATAAACTTTGATACCTGAAGATAAAAATTTCCATAGTTAGGGATTATGTCAATGCATGGAAAGTGTATGATCATGTCAAATATCATCATCATCATCTTTTATAGCACCATCAGGAATACCATCATCATTAGTATCACTGTCTTCATCACCATCATTGTTAATGGAATATCACTATCATCTTGATCATCACCATAATCATATGCAGCCTTACCACCATTATCAGCAGGCTTACCATCACTATCATCATCACCATTACCGCCACCCGGTTAGCTCAGTTTTTAAGAGCGTCGGTCTGTTGTGCAGGAGGTCCTGGTTCAAGCCTTGGCCGGACCAACACTCAGGGTCTTAAAATAACTGAGAAGAAGGTGCTGCCTTTGTAATAATATCTGCAAATGGTTTGACCTTCGAGTCGGATAAGGACTTTAAACTGTAGGCCCTGTCTCCCAACCCTACAGTAAATGGACTTTTTGAATTATTCGTGAAAGAATAGGGGATTGTCTCCCGGTTCAACAGCCTATCCCAATTTGGAGGCATAACACTAATGTACTAACAAATCACTCATGATTGTAAGCTGCACGGCTGCTTATAGCACCTTAATATGCAGCCAGTAAAGTCCTCCACTGGTCATTAATGTAAAGGGCATAGAGACCATGTGATAGGTGCTATGTAAGCACCCCATTATCATTATTATTATTATTATTATCACCACCATCATTGTTATCATCCTCATCCTCATCATATGTCATCATCACCACCGGCATCATCATCACAACAATCATAGTCTTTGTCATCATCATCATGCATTTTCCACCATCAAATGCTCACCTGTATTGATGCAATCCATGACACATTATCATGTTCAGTATCGGCACTCTCGTCATACCCCTGATAGGCATACGCACTGTTATAATGAAGCAAAAAAAGGCGCAGAGCATCCAAGTCTCCTTTTGGCATAAGATCATCAAAGTACGACACAACATGGTTTTTACTATCATAGACCTTTTTCTTTAGATGATCTTCAAAGTTGATCTCCGGGAGAGTCTTTTCATCTGTTAGTGGGAAGTCCATTTCAGAATACTGATCTGTTTTGAATATTTGGCCCTTTGATTAAGAAAAAATAAAATAAAGAGAGGTGTGAAAATTGGATCAAAATAGAAACTAGTAATATAATTAAATATTATACTGAATATTTTATCCTGAGCACTAAAAAAAATTTAAAAAAGGTTTTATTTACCTTAGTTTCTTTAGCTCCTATATCCATTTTCTCCTTGTCTGTGGTGAGCTTGATGGTAATACTATATAAACCCTGCAAGTACGACATAGCTGGGGGCTTGTATAAATAAGGTATTGATGCATTCCACATCAGTAGGCGACCAAATTTAGGGAATACAGCTGCCATTGATTCTCCCTTTTGATTGTAGAAGATTGATTCTCCATAGTCATTTTTCTTTACAGATGGTGCCAAGAGTATTCTTGCAACCAGTTCGTTCTTGTCACTAATTTTACCTGAGAAAATAATGAAATTATTTTTTAATGAAATACAGTAATTGGAAAAGTAATGACAAAATTTCATAATAATAATAATAATAATAATAATAATAATAATAATAATAATAATAATAACAATAACAATAATAATAATAATAATCTTCATTGGGTTACTAATAAAGTTAAACTTTTTTCCAATAAGGTAGAGTAAATCAGCTTGTATAGACCTTTTGCATTGATTTCTTAGTTGAGTTGTTCTGGGGGACAAAGCAATAGGCCGTTTTTTCTTATGCAAAGATAATCCATTGTTTTGTCCCCCAGAACAATTTCCCTAGGCAATAGCACAGTGCAGCCGTGACGTCATAAAAACGAAGACAAAGGCGAAATTCGGACAAACAAACTTACAAGTTTACTTTCAGCAGATAATTTTCATAGCCGATCGCAGTTGATCTTAGTTTACATGGGTTATTATTGTAACTTTAAGTAAAAATAATAAAATCGGTTCGTATAATCCTCGTAGTGGTTAAACAGAATGCAATGTTTGTCCGAATCTTTAGGCTATTTTTAGAATCAGTGCGCTGTGCTATTAATGCAAGGGGTCTATAGTGTCAAGACTCTCTTGACAAAGAAGTATAATTATTGGATCAATGTTGATTGGATTAACTGAAAAACAAAAGGTCATTCCTATTACCCATATGAGGATGATCTTTTGTTTTCAAAACCACAGTGTTCTTTTCCATATTCCATGTTATTCAGTTAATCCAATCAACAATCGAATTTTCAAACTATTCATCTTTTGAATAACGAAGACTTTGTTTTTAATAATTTGTGTTCAATCATATAATGAACTCGAGAATCCAAAAAAAAGTCAATGAGCTCTACGTGTTCATGCTTGAGGTGATTTGACAGTAAAGGAAACTTGCATCTCCAACTATTGAAGTACCACTGTGTAGCTTGGATAGCCCTGTGACTTGCAGCCAAGATTTCCCATTTTTTCTTTTTATTCCCTTTCATTCAGTTCTATTTTTCCTATCATCAATTGCCTACATATTTCCATTGAACCAAAAAAATTGCATGGATGAAACTAGATAGGAAAATCTTGATCAAAAAAGCAATTATTAACAATAAACAGCCTGCAGGTATAACAGTACTGTACGTCCAGACAGATGTTCGTGACACGACACATCATATTGCTGGTTTTCACATGACGTCATCAAAACATCAAAATCTAAGCTATAGATCGTATAAAGGCATTTCTCAAGTATGTTTTAGAAGTCAGTGTTATAAGTCACAAGAAAAAATCTCGAGTCATTTCGATGTTTGGTTCCCGAGTTATGAAGGTTGAGTTTGTGTCACGCAATGCCGTCACGTCTATCTAAATAGCGATCAAAATAGTAAAATAATTTACTTTAAATAAAATATTTCTCCTTAGACACATTTAAAATATCTATTCAAAATATATTTAAGTGAAAAATAGTCAAACATATTAAATATTCCATCATTTTAAGCCTTTGGAACTTCGTCCGCCATGATGGTGTACCAACTTGGAACACCAAGATGGCCGCTACTCCATACATTTTAACCAAAAATTGCGTCATGTTTATTCGCCTCTAGTTCCGCAACGAAATGCTATACAGTCTCGAAATTTGGCCAGAATATGTAGTTTGGACCACTTTACAAGATTACGAAACTTTTATTTCATTATAATGCGAATTTACGCTTTTGAAATTCATGATGACGTAGGTGAAAACCAAGAATATGAATATCCTAAATATTATAATGAAAAAATAAATAACGTGAAAAGGAAAGAAAAAAAAAGAAAAAAATCTTATCAAATAGCTTATATAACTTATACAGATATTGGTTTTTATAACAGTAAAAAATAGTTCTTCATTGAGCGCACAGTATAGTAATCCTGAGTATTCAGTATGAAAACAAATATTAAATCGACAAAATCTTTCTTACCTGGATCTGTAGTAGTAAAGTCTAACCTTCGAATCATCGATACAGAAACTTCACGAGGAAAGTACGCCTTTCCACCGGAAATTTTTTCAGAAACTTTTAGAATTTTACCCCACAAATTCGTCTTGACAAAGAAGTTCGGATCAATAGGTGAAAGCCAAGGAGCATTGATAGAAGAATTAGCTATCTGTGTATTGAAGTAATAGTCTTTATAAGCGTACTGCCATGAAGAAACCATCCCTTGAATGTTTCCATACGAGACTAATCCAAGATATGACTGCATTGTCTGTGGCGGGAAGAGGTTGTCAAAAACAAAGACAAAATCTCCATCTTCTTCGAATGTTTGAATTTTGACATCTTTAAAGGAAGGATCGGTAAAAGATATTGCTTCGATGGGGTCTAAGAAGATGATAAGCAGAATAAATGAATAAAACAGACGTAGGATTATCATTATTTCTTCAAGATTTGCTTGATCAGGTTTCCCAAAACACGTTAGTTATGTTTTTTACATGATTTGTTACTTGTTTTGAATACCACACAGGACCCCCAGCTTTTCCTGCCCAGCGCCCAGCTGTTTGGAAAAGCAAAAGCACAGGTAGCCCAATTTTATAAATACGTATAACAGTTTTTTCCAAAAAAAATTGAGAAAAATTAAAGACAAAGCTAACTGGAATTCAACAGCTTTGCACCAAGTGGAGTTTTACAAGAATAAATCCCTCATTTATGGCACTCCTCTGTATGTGGGAACGAAAATAAATTTTTACTGAGAAAATATTCCTGAACAATACATGTACTTGATTTCCCTTGACGTCAATCAGTTCTTGTCTTGTGCAGAATGTTCATTAGCTGAATCAAAAGTTTTCAAGTTTCCTATCTGGCTGGCAGCACATGTTGATTGGTATTTGAACACCATTTAGAGAAGATAATGAGATTCAAATAATTTTATCAGCTGTTTGAAAACTAAGCAATAGTTTACATGTGTATTTTGAAAGGTATATAGTTGCATAAATCACTTACTTCACAGGTGTAAACTTCTAGGCTTATCACATAGGAATCACTATTATAATATCGCTTATTTCATACAGTGTTGTGTAATCAACAGATGTTTGATCTAAAGGTATAACTAGCTAAAACTAGTGTGAGCTGCGTCGGTGTTTCTAATGAAACAGTAATGATGAAAAGGTAAATTATACACCGTGAAAAGATGAAAAAACTTACTGACGTTTCGGACGCTAGTCCTTCGTCGGAGTAAAAGAGAAAGAAGTGGTAGAAAGGAGTGTATATATGATAGAATAAGACAAAAGAAACCAATGAGAGCAAGGTAGGCAAGGAAACAAAAACAAACAATCAAAAGACAAAAGGAAAGGTTAGTTGAAAATAAAGCGTTCATTAATCCCGTTGGGACTAAGAGTGCCCAATAGGTGAATAAGCCGCATTTCTTTGGTCTTGCGACAATCATTGTTGCCGTTAAGCAAAGAAAGACCGAAAACAATGAAGTCAGAAAGAGAATGGTTAGTTAGATTAAAATGGCGGGAAACTGGTTTGGTAGGATCGTTATTGCGAATATCATAAAGATGATTGCAAATGCGATCACCAAGACGGCGGCCAGTCTCACCCACATATAAAAGATTACAGCGGGTACATTTAATACAATATACAACATTAGAAGTGGTACAAACAAAATGGTCAGTGATTTTAACAGTGGATTTGGGACCGACAACAGAAGTGTGGGAGGCTATGTGAGGACAAGTATAACAACGTTTACGAGAACAGCGAAAAGTACCAGGTTCTTTGTTAGAGGGAAGAACTCCCTTGACCAAGAAAGAACGGAGATTACGATCACGTTTATAGGAAAAGAGAGGGCGGTTGTTGAAAATAGCAGAAGTGCGGGTATCAGAGTCAAGCAGAGAAAAGTTGCGGTTAACAATGGGTTTAATGGAAATGTTAATAGGATGATACGTAAGAGTGAAAGGAATGCGGTCATTAGAGGGACGAGTGTGAGATGTGAGAGCGGTGGTACGATCAATAGTAGAAACTTTACGAATAGCGCGATCAATAACATGAGCAGGATAATTACGCTTAAGGAAGAAGGAACGCATCTCAGAACATTTAACAGAAAAATCAAGATTATCACTACACAGACGACGAAGACGAAGAAATTGCGAGAACGGAATAGCGTTAAGAGTATGCTTAGGATGAGAAGACGAGTAGAGTAAATAAGAATGAGAGTCAGTAGGTTTGTAATGGACACTAGTGCTAAGACGGTCGTCATTATGTTTTGAGATGTTTGATCTCGTCATTTGTTAGCCTCGTTAGGAATCATTACAGTTTTCTCATCCTCATACATCATCAATCAAGAAACAAAAATCAGTTCAGAAAGATATGAACTAATGTTAAAAATACGTCTCCAAGAACAAGAGAAAGTCAAGGGAATCAGGTTTGTTTTAATCTTTTTCAGTTTTAACAAATTTGGCATGAAACCAGTGAAATCAAATCATAATATTGTATAACAAAAATTTCTTAAATAACCCAAGGCATGCGCACTGACGAGAATAGCTAAAAACTCAGACATTTTCTATACAATTTGAGCAAAAACTTTTTTCATAAGAGGAGAAGTTACATTGAGATTTTTACTAGCTTTTCGAATAATTTTTCAAATTATACTGCAGCATTCCTCCTTGTAACTGTACAGTTAACTTAATATCGAATATAATATTCTATTATTTCATGTTTTTCTTAGTATTTCCCTAATATAACATGAAATTTACCAAAGACCTTCAAATCTGATCAACAGCCCAAAAAAAAAAAAAAAAAATTGTTGCTGTTCTAATTCATTGCACAGCCAATTCATACACAGATCGAATTTGAATTTTGCTTGTTAGATATTTTTATAGTTGGTTTCACAAAACTTTGGCCGCTTTAATTCCAAAGTTAGTTCCCAAGTTCTCTAAGTTGGTCCCAAACTTGCAAACTTTTTTGTAAAATTGGTTCAATCAACCGTGGCTTTTTTAATGTCTATAATTCAAATACTTACTGGAATTGCTTCTTACAACCATATAATTTTCGAAAATAATATTGTATTCCAGACAACATAAAGAGTCAAATTCGCAATAAAATGAACAGTAGATTTGATGAGTTTTAGAAGCTACTGTATTGTATCAGTTTGAAAGATAGGAGGAATAACCTCGTTCCCAAGCACTACAACTTATCTATATTTCTATACCTTAAACTGTAAGTCTTTAATTTTTGAATAGTTCAACCCACTTTCCACATCGTTTTGCCACATCTTCAGCAGTTTCTCCTTGATTATTTGTAATAGTTCTGTCTAATGACTTATTTGTCAGTAAGAATTGAAGAGTTTCACTGCCGTCAACACCAAGAGCTGCTAAATGTAGAGGAGTTTGATTTCCATTTGTCTTTGCATTGATATTTGCACCATTTTTGAGGAGATACACAGCTACATCTTTTTGTCCTAGGAGAAAAAAATGGAAGAAATTTTTTGTGCCTAGTTACAAAATCAGATGAGATCAGAATTCAAATTTTCTAGGGATCGGAAGAGTCTAAGAATGGTGTATTGTGTAGTTCTAGAAAATATCCATGCCTCCCCCATTGAGGGGATTGGAATTTCCAAGGGGTGAGGAGAATCCTATGGAGGGAGGCACAGAAAATACCCATGCCTCCCAAAAGAGGGGGATTGAAATTTCCAAGGTGAGGGGGACGGTCTGAAAAGGATTACAGTATATTGTGTAGTTTTATAACTTCCACCAGTGTTTTTTCTAAATTTCCAAGGAGTGGGGAGGGTTCGAGAAAGGTATACTGTGCAGGATATTATGCTCCATAGTGATAAACATGTAACAATTTACCCCATCGGCATGCAGAGTGTAATGGCTCCCAACCATCTATTGTTCTGGCTCCAATATTAGCACCTCTGGACACTAGTAATTCAACGATCTTCAAATGCCCTCCATAAGATGCTCTGTGCAGTGGCGTATACCCATCCTGGTCCTGACACTCATGAAGTGACCCATTCTTGTTGAGTGAAATATTCTACCAGATCCAAACGACCTTTCTCTGAGGCCCTCAAAATCAAGTCTTCTGGGTCCATTTCTGAAAGCTTTAACTTTCTTTTTTCTTTTTTCTTCATAAATAAACTTTCATTCATTTCTTCTGTCATCTTCTTAGGAACTCGAACTCTCGCTTCAGGAAGAAAAAGAGTAGGCGAAAGTCGACCACTTAAATCTGACAGACTTGACTCTGAGACTGACATCTCGGAGGAGTCTGAAAGCTCATTTAAAGTTTGTCCAACTTCATGCTTTCTTTCTCCCTTTAGTAATGTTAGTTTGTGAGTGTTTTCATCTTTGATATCTTGCCTTTCTACTTCTTCTTCAGTTAATTTATCTGACACAGTAACATTCCTTCCTTCATTTTGTGCAGAATTGCCTGGCACTTCATTCGAAGTTTGCTTCACTCCACAGTTCTTTCCTTCCTGCTGCTGAGCTATTTTTTGTCCATTTTCATCTTTAACTTCTTGTCCCTGAACTCCATCGTTAGCAAGACTATCTCCCATTTTAATGAGCTAATTCAACCCTAAATGTTAAAACCTTAAATCTTTTTACTCAAACACCTTGGAAATTCCAACTCAAATCGCGTTACTAATAAAATAAAGATTACACGTCAATGAAATTACTTAAAATGGTAAGTCAACTAGTTAGATCAAAATCTGTTGAAGAAAAACAGAAGAAAAAATGTTTTCTAACAAACTTTCCTGTTCGTCGGCCATTTTGATTTATCCCAGAAACCTTCGCGGGTTAATAATAGTACAGTATTTCTCGCTCGGAATCATGGGTAAACAGTCCATATTCATAACAAACATATCTAATAAGGGCTAATCAACATAATAGTCGATCCCGCTTCATATGGCAGTATGCATTGTACACACACATATTAGTCTATAACAGAGAATGTAACTCTGGATAAAAAGACTTTATAATCTTTAAGAATATATTTGAGTGGAGTCAAACCGAGTATATTAAAGGTAAGAGTTTATTCCTCAAAACGATATATATATTCCTTTTTTCAACAACCTTGACAACTGTTTGAATGACCAAAAATTCGCTCATTCATTGTTTACTCTTTTGATATTATAAAAATATATATCGAAAAGTTCATTTATTTTAATTTCATTTCTCTATTTCCTTCTTTCTTTTATTTTGTTTTTTGCTGCTCTCATGTGTTTCTATGATGTAACATTTACTCCAACTCTGTCTCACTCGAAACACTTGTTACCACAGGACGACCATCCCTTTTTTCCTCATGGTAATAAATGCATATGCAAAAGTAATGGCGTAGGAAGAGCATGGATATTCCTAACTAACAGGCTTAATTTCAATATTCAATCTTTAGCCTTCTCGTAGCAACACTTTGTGGCTAATTTGTAGTGCCGCTACACAGGCTACTTGATCCAGGGGTTTGTCATACCCTGACTTAGATCAGCCAAGAAGTCATTTCAAGGTTCAATCTGAGTTAACCATGTCCTGACTGATCAGCCTAGAGGTTGTTTTCAGGGTATAGATAAAATATGAAGGTTTAGAAACATCTTATCTTATAGGTTTCATATGAAGGTTTCTAATTATAATCTCCTTATTTTGGGAGCGATATGGTTTACAATCTTCATAACAATACAGAGCATCCCTAATGGACATTTAGAGCCCCTGGGCTCTCACAGACCAAAGGAGGGCTCAGTGACATCATTGGATAATGTTCCTTTTCCAAGGGACTTCTATTATAACTATGTTCTCACATCAATGCCAGTGATCTTTAGAGGTGCTGCAAAACTGTCTAGAGGATTTAAGCTATGGAGTGATGATTATTTAAGGTATGTATAGTTAAGCTATAGCTATATCCATCCCCTTTGAGAGGAATAGCTTTATAGATACACAATATATACCCCCTCACATCCTCCACACGCCAATTTTAGATACTAGTGTTTAAAATACATTTTCTCAGAGAACATTTTGGAAATGAGATGGTAAGAGTTGATTATGGCAAGAAAGAGAACAGAGACAGGTCTGCCGATGAGATGCCTCTTGCTGAATTCCTCAGCTTCTACAATACATCTGATAGATACTTGATTGACACCTTACCCACCGCAATGTGGAAAGAGTTTTCATTGCCAAGGTGTCTGCTCTGTGGTGGTTTTACAGATGCTCTACAGGTCAGTTAACACTTAGAAATATATTCAGTAAAAATTCTTAGTTTACTGATAACTTCATTTCATCCATGGATGAAGCTTGTATATGGGTGTTGCCTGTCAATGGGTGCAGGTTGTCCTATGGGTGTGGCTAGTCTATGAGTGTGGCCAATCTATGGGTGCAGCTTGTCTATGGGAGTGGCTAACCTATGGGTGCAGTTTGTCTATGGGTGTGTCTATTAGGCTTTTCTGTGAGGTTCTCTCCACATGCACTACTACTATTTGTGTTTCAGGATTCTGTTTTATGGTTCAGTAATGGAGGTACCAAGTCTCACCTTCATAATGACAAAGTAGAAAACATCAACTGCCTTCTGAGTGGAGAAAAAACATGGTTCTTTGTTGATGCTGTAAGTAGTACCATAGTACATGATAGATGAGGCAGTAAGCAGTGTAGGATGGGCTCGGAAATCATATAAGAACATTTACCTATTACGCATGTTCTAGTACCATAGTATCAAGCCTTTTCACTTCTCAGCTTGTAATACGAGATGGCTGAGCCAGGGGGACTTAAATGTTATATTTTGTTTTAGTTTGAGTTCGGACAACATAAAAAATTAAATACAAAAAAATCCCCCCCCCCCCCCCCCACACACACACACACTTTAAAATGTGCTCTGCCATCCCTGGTAATTTGTTCCTCAGGCCATGGTCATTCTCTTGAAAATAAGATTCCTTGTTTTTGAGTTGTATATGCGCTATGGATCATGGCAAACTGGACCTTTGTTTGATCAGGGTCGTACATCGTAATAATTGCCGAAAACTAATCTAAAATGCCTTACAAATGTTTTATAAAGCTTTACTACTGCCAAATATTTTATATTTGTGTTACTGGTTGGACAATTCCCGAAGCAAAAAACTCCGGCCGACTTGACCATACATTGCGGGCAACTTGACCACAACTCTGGGCGACTTGAACGTAATTCATATATCCGTATTCATATGTGTCTTAACATGCTCAACCATCAAACAAAGAACTCACACTCTTAGGTAGTAAATGGCACATGGTCTGCAATGGGAAAACATTACACCCTAGATAGAGGTTTATTGTTAAAAATTTTTAACTAATTTTAAAATACTTTAGGAAATAACTTGAATTCATTGCATGAAGTATATCTTATTTAATTAATTTGTGAATATAAGGTATGAAAATTGTGAGGCATTGTTAAACTCTTGGAATTTATGCTATATAAAATATTATTATTATTAAAATAATATTACTTTAACTAATTTTTGTTTAAGAATGTTTTTGTGAATCTCTCAAAACGTTTTTCTGTTAATGTAATTAATATTTTTCAGGAGAATTCCAAGGGAATAAAAATGGACCACAAAGAAGGAGAATACTGCAGCGTAAATGTCGACAGTGTAGACATGTACAAGTATCCCAGTCTACAAGATATTCCATGGTGGTCGGCAGAGATAAAAGCTGGAGATTGCATCTATGTACCCTATGGGTATGTGTATTTTCTCCAGTTTTTCCCGTTTTTCCATCCATCCATCTTATCCCATCCCAATATCGTCACTGTTAGAAAATCTGTAGCATCAATGTATAACCTTTACTTAGGTGGGCTCATCAAGTGAGTTCGCTGTCAAGGAATCTGGCAGTCAATATCTGGTGGTCACCAGGAATTGCTTTCAATGATACTGAATGCGAAGGTAAGTGAATGAATGAATGGGATGGAATGGAATGGGAAAAAGATGGAATGGATTGAAAATAATTCAATTGAGGTATAAGACAAGATGGGTCCATGTATGAATGGGATAGTTGGTTGAATGAATGAATGGATGGATAGAGTAGGATGAGACAGTTGGACCATTGGATGGATGAGATTGGATGTAGTGAGATAAGATGAATAGATGGATGACTACCTCTTTGGTCCTCTTTCAGCTCCTTTACAAAAAGAACTTAATAACTTCCACTTCACTCATGGGGAGATGTTGAGGTAAGTCAGACATCCAGTTTGTTCATGGAATAAGGGACAGGGTTTGGTTACAGGAGAGCTCTTATGATGAAGATGATGATGATTAAATGATGAGGATATTGATGATTGATGATACATGATAATAATGCATGACGATGATAATGCATGATCATGATGATGCATGATGATGATGATGGCAATTATGATGCTGCAGATGATCCACGATGATGGTGATAATGCATGATGATGATGATACATAATGATGATGATGCATGATGATGAGTGATGATACATAATGATACATGATGATGATGGCAATGATGATACATGATGGTGATGCATGATGATGATGATACATAATGATGATGATGGCAATGATGATGCATGATGATACATGATGGTGATGCACGATAATGGTGATGATGATGATAATACATGATGATGCATGGTGGTGATGTTGATGATGGTGATGCATGATGATGATGATGCATGACCATGTTGCATGATGACGACTGATGATACATGATGGTGATAAAAGTAATATTTCCGAACATGATTAATTAGCATACTAATGCTATTGATCTGAACAGGTTTCAGGCCATTCAGGTCATAAATGAGCATGGAGGTGCTATAAGCTTTGAACAAATTAATGCACTAATTGTGGTAAGAAAAGCCAACAACTACGAACAAAATCTGTAACACCGTCTTCAATTTTTGTGCTCCATATATTATATTATATTATTTATTTAAAACAATCTAAAGGTATAACTAGCTAAAAACTAGTGTGAGCTGCGTCGGTGTTTCTAATGAAACAGTAATGAGGACGAAGGACTAGCGTCCGAAACGTCAGTAAGTTTTTTCATCTTTTCACGGTGTATAATTTACCTTTTCATCATTACTAAAACAATCTAAATTCACTTCTAATTGTCTTGTTTTAGCATGAACACACTGGAGAAAGACTCATTACAAGAGAGGTAAATATATAAGTAGTTTTTCTGCCAAAGGATGAATGTCATTCTTTCTTGAAAGATTTATTTACTGTTTCTAATTCCCAGAGATTTGCTCTTTTGGACAACAACAGTGATGGTGTGTTGACAGAAGAAGATTTGAGAAAATTATCAACAGATATGATTGAAGAGGCTTTCGGAGGTACACCACCTGGTGAGGTATGTTGAGTATACTCATCCATCCACCCACCCACCCATCCACCGCTCCATCCATCCATTCATTCATTCATTCATTTACTCATCCATCCATCTATCAGTCTAACCATCCCTCCCTCCATCCGCTCACCCATTCCTTTCCTCATCTTGCAGGTCAATCTCATCGGCAAGTCAGTCATAAGAGACCAAGTCTTGACTGATCTTCTAAGCGAGCTTCCATCGCAGCCACCACACATCGAGGAGTTTCTCTTACGACCTGACAAGTTACCTCAAGAAATAGAAACTTTTATCAAAAAACACAATGAAGAACTTCCGAAGGAACTCAATGAATATCTAAAAATGAAAATGACCGCAACCAAACCAAAGAAGAGCAATGAACACTACGAGTTGTAAAAAGAGCGGAAAGCTGCTTATATTTGAATCTACTGAAAGAACATTTTTCGTATGAGTTAGAAACGATACGGCAAGCGTAGTCGTACCGTATCTAAGCGTTGTGATTGAAATGGATGAATTATAGAAAGATATGATGATGATGATGATAATAATAATAATAATAATAATAATGTAAACTTTATTATGTTTTCCAAATTCCATCGTAAATCTCGCTATATATAGGCAATTTACGACTAGCAACTTGAATCTTGAATCTTTTTATTTTATTTTATATTTTTTAATAATAATAATAATAATAATAATAATAATAATAATAATAAAAGGATTTTTCCCAAACTTAACCTATTTTGGCATTACTGGTATTAATATCATCAACGTGTTTAACGGAGAGAGGAAAACCTACAATCTCGTAACTGGAGCCTTTATTTCTTACTGCGCATGCTCGATGAAAATAGTAACCGTTTCATTGAAGATACGCAGTACGAAATAAGAGTCCTGGATTCACAGATTACGCGACTATCATACATGATCTAATCCATCCAATATCCTGTAGATGGATGCTAAAACAAATACTAAAAAATCAATCCGAGCCAAATTCATTTGGAGTGCGAAAGCTATAGCAAATGTTCACAAAGAAAAGAAAGAGGAATCAATAAAGCTTATCAGATACCAGGACTAAACCAATAAACTGATCGAAAACTTATTATCTCAACGTAAGAACTCAGTCATTGTTGTATTTGAGTTAGTTAGTTGAAAACAAGGACGGAAACAGATGCTCTGAATGTTTCAATTCCAATTAAATTTGTCGATATCTTTGTGTGAAAATAAACTTCATTTGCACTAATAAAAAAAAGAAATAGCTACAATTGGTTGTGTGTCCATATAATAAAATCTAAACTTTTGATATTTCTTGCAATTATTTTGGTTAATTCATTTATGACACGTATTTTGATTGACGGAATATTTCGTTTAGGAAGCTGACATTTTGATTTGTAGTGCTTCAGAGAGAAAAGATCAGTAGCTCTCTCTCTACTGTTGGGTAATATTTCAGCAGCCGACTTCAAACTTTCTAATCGAAGTTTATCGCGACAACAAAGATATAAAGGTATGAGATAGGATAATATAACGTTAGTTTCTAGATACTATAAACTTGGAATGAAAAATGCAAACATGGAATTCTATTTTAGAATGTAAAGTAATTTTTAAAGATGTATTTTAGCCACGAAAAGGACTTGTGAGATTCGCGCCTGGACTTGTGTTTTCATAACTTTTGTCAATTCGAAATGTTTTATTTAGGGAGTCCAAAAGCACAATTATCTAAATCAAATAATGAGAAGAAAAAATTGTCTGGAGATGAAGTAAACATGGAACAAAAAATATCTAAAATAGGAAAAAGCAACAGTCAAAATTTTATGTAAAAAAAGGAAAATTGAAACCATTTTTTTTGAATGATTTTTCGATTAAAATAGTAGCTCGTTCAAATTTTTCTCAAAAGAGATTCAATAAGTTTTCCACAAATTCTGGCTTTTTTTAAATGATTTATGATTGAAAGAAGTTTCAATAGCTAAATTAGCCAAGGTATCGATTATTAAAGTCAAAAATAGCAAAATGACGAGGAAAAATAATATATAAGAATCGAAGGTTGGATAAACACTCGAAAATATTACAAATGTTTATTGTAATAAAAAAAATAAACTTGAACTTTTTAACTTGTCGATTTTGCAATTATTTATCCGCCTATATCAGGGCTTGATTTTTTGGGTTTTGAAGGAAAAGTAAGTAACATTAATTTCACTAGATTCCTGTTACAATGAGTGACAGGTTGAGTTGAAAGGTTTATAGAGAAATGTCAGATATTGTTTGCTTTCTTTACAAGTTGTTCGTGAAATCAGTTCCACCAGACACCTCCGATACTGGCAGAATTATCCTTGGTTTGATTCCTATATATAACTAAGTTATTGATATGTTTTGGAGGAGATTAATGAATGGAATATGATCGGAGCATAATGAATGGTATTATATCGAGACCGTTTTTGAGTGACGTCCTGCCCCCGCATAGGAACTGTTTGCGTATGAAGAAAGAGAGGAAATTGGATAGAACTCAAGGGAAATGAAAAGAAGAAGAAAGAAAAGATGGATGGATGGATGGATGGATGGATGGATGGATGGATGGATGGATGGATGGATGGATGGATGGATGGATGGATGGATGGATGGATGGATGGATGGATGGATGGATGGATGGATGGATGGAAGGATGGATGGATAGATTTATGGATACACGTCGCACCGTATCAATGACCCTCAACTATCTCAAACGTTATTACAGCTGTTTTGGATTTGTTTGGTGTCTATGGAAAATTTGAACAGTCGTGTTTCTGTAGGGTTTAAGTTTACAGTCTCTGTATTTGAATAAAGCCAGACTTTACATACGCAATTTCACTGCAATTATAATAAAAATATTTTTAAAGCTCTCCACATCGTTCGAATTGTATTTTTTTTCTCTTATTTCAAAGATTTTTCCCGTTTAAAATAGAAAAGGTTTTGTTTTTCATTTATAATACAATAATACTAAAAGCTTGTTAATTTTTTAGGTACGATGAATGTAACAGTCTTATCAAGCAACACAAACAGGAACGCCACTACTCCAACAAGCACAAAGGCACCCTCTCTTTGCTTCGTAAATGACCTAACAAGCGTCAAAACGGTCAAAGTTTTCTTCTACATTATCATCTTCATCGCTTCGTTCATCGGCAACACGCTGATCTTAAACGCAGTTATAAAAAAGGCGACACTTAGAAGATCTATTAACCAGTTCATCGGTAATATCTGCCTGGCAAACTTACTGATTACAATAGTATACATGCCAAGGATGATGGTGATGGTAGTTGATGGCTCACATTGGCTTGTTGAAGGGACTTTAGGACTAGTACTTTGTAAGCTAGTGCCTGTTATTCACCATGCATGCCTACTTGTGTCAATCCTCTCGCTCACAGCACTCAGCATTGATAGATTCTTCTATATCGTCGTTCCAACCAAGCAGATCTTAAGCAAGAAAAAACAGAAATTTGTTATACCTTTGATGTGGGTTGTGGCAATTTTGGTGCGCTTTCCTTCGCTCTACGCGCTAAGACTACGCCCAGCAAGACATACTGATTCTCTCACGTGTGACGATAGTATCCAAAAAGCCTTCAAGAGTATAAAAGCAAGGAGAACCTATTACACCTTTCTATTAATATTCTTTTACGCCTTGCCTCTTATCCTCATTGTGATGTTCTACTCGATTATCATCGTATTTTTGAAGAAGAGAAAGAAAGTATCTTCAAACCGCCACAAAGCTGATCGGACAGTTGATGCAAAGTACAGAGAAGCGAGCAGGAAAACCCTTAAAATGCTAATCACTGTCACCGTTTGTTTTGTGATTTGCTGGGCGACGTATTTCCTGGCTCAAATCGCGTACAGAAGCGTTCCGTGCGAGCTGCGATTTTGGAGGTTTTTTCTGGCTCATTGTAACAGTGCTATAAGTCCATATTTGTGCATGATATTCAATAAAAAATACCAAGAACACGTCAAAAATGCTCTTTACAGAAGCTGTTGTCCTTTGCTGTGCCGTTTGTGAAATAGCCGAAGAAGACGTGACGGAGATATGAACAAATAGAATTGAAAGAGAGAAAGAAATAAAAAGGAAGGAAGGAAGGAAGAAAATAGATGGAAAGAAAGATATCTACAGCAAAGGATTCTGGGATACCAATAGCAAAGGAATCTGGGATATCTACAGCAAAGGATTCTGGGATATCAGCAGCAAAGGATTCTGGGATATCAGCAGCAAAGGATTCTGGGATATGTACATCGTAGGATTTTGTGATATCTTCAGCAAAGGACTCTGGGATCTTTAACCACTACACACAGCAAAGAATTCTGGGATGCAAATTATCCAAAATAACTGCTTTTCTTAACGAGAAATGAATAAAAGTCCTTAAAATTAAAAGAGAAGCTGTCCCACTGTGAGTTCAAGAATAAACCACAAATAACACCAAATTGCATCAGTAATAAACCAAGCTGTTTTCAACTTGTTGACCACACCATGACCTGCAGACTCACTGTAATTGCTTTGCACTGCACATGAAATAATTAATCTATTGAGATGGTGCGTGGATAAAAATGGAGATGGTGCGTGGATAAAAATTATAATGTAAATGGAAAACGTTTTGGTGGAAGAAGGAAAAATTTAACAACTGAAACTTTGATTTTGGTCTTCCTTTAGTGTATGTTATCGCTTGCCTGGGCTACTGATATCTTTGAAATCTATTGAACAGCAACAACAACGACATCACACAACAAAAAAACAGCAACAACAACAGCAACAACAGTAGCAACAGCAACAACAGCACCAACAACAATAACAACTGCAGCAGCAACAACGACAACAACTGCTGCAGCAACAACAGCAACAACAGCAACAACTGCTGCAGCAACAACAGCAACAACAACTACAGCAATAACAGCAGCAGCAGCAACAGCAACAACAGCACCAACAACAATAACAACTGCTGCAGCAACAACAGCAGTAACAACAACAACAACAACAACAACAGCAATAACAGCAGCAACAGCAACAACAGCACCAACAACAATAACAACTGCAGCAGCAACAACAACAACAACAACTACAGCAGCAACAACAATAACAACTGCAGCAGCAACAACAACAACAACAGCAGCAACAACAGCAGTAACAACAACAACAGCAATAACAGCAGCAACAACTACAGCAACAATAACAAATGCAGCAGCAACAACAGCAGTAACAACAACACTAACGACAACAGCATTGAAAAAGAAATGAAATTTAGAAGTTGATTTTTGCCGAGTGAAAAAAAAACGAAGATGGCAAAAATAACACCCTCGAAGGTCAGGAGAGAACCAACAAGCAACTTGGCTCTCAAAAAAAACAAAAACAAAAACGAGTTTTGTAAACGATAACGTAAACGAAGCGCAGTGGTTAGACGCAAATACTCACTGCCACATTGGCCAAGCTTCGCTTATGTTTTTACAGAATAGAATGACTTCCCGTAGATAACTTAACAACAATAAACTTATTAACATTTAAATGTCTTAATCTCCTAGAATCCTTGGGTTTTAATGAGATTGTTGGAAGATAATAAACACTCTACAAAGCATCGCCGACGGCTACTTTTGATAATGAACAGGGTTTGTCTCCCTTTATCGCTGTGTGTGTTTCAATTATAGTTTAGCTTAGGTATTTATTTTATTCAATTCAAGATATACCAATAAACTCACACAAAAATGTTCTGGAATGTATAGTAAGAAGAGAAGAGAAGAGAAGAGAAGAGAAGAGAAGAAGAGAAGAGAAGAGAAGAGAAGAGAAGAGAAGAGAAGAGAAGAGAAGAGAAGAGAAGAGAAGAGAAGAGAAGAGAAGAGAAGAGAAGAGAAGAGAAGAGAAGAGAATGTAAATTTGCGTTAATCCGAATGAATAGCATAACGTCTGAAATCGACTCGATAGCTTACCTTAAGGATAAATACTTATGTCAACAGATGGATTATCTTACAAAATATTTCTAAATATTCAAAGAGTTATAAAGGAAGTTCGATAAAAATCTAGATTGATAGCAGTACTTAGCATAAAATCAGACAGGTTTTGTGACGGAATTGGAATTTTTCCGACCCAGTTAAGAGGGATGAAATTCAGACGAGTAATAAAGCTGATAATATAAATATAAAAAATACATTAATATCCTTTGGCTAGTAAAATATTTATGAAATTTGCTCTTTTGCTCTCGTTCTTTTTTATTTGCTTATATATTTCTTGTCTCTCTCGGTTTATACGCAAAGCTCAAACTCTATGATAAAAAAAATTAGCATTTAAATTCTCGATGTTTTCTTTCTTTCGTTGACGACAGCTAGTTAAATTCTCTTGTTTGCTAATCAAACTAGCTTGTCTTCAATCAGACATCTATGAATCTTGTTTAAACATGGAATAACTAGATTGAGAAATTTTTTAAATAACATGTCAAACCCGGCGATTTGACGTCTGACTTTTCAGTAAAACCGACCGTCAAAGGCGCGCAAATAAAGCAATCGCAGGCGGTAAACTTTATGGACTTCAGTTGTAAAACAGAAAAATAATTTAGTACCATCATAGCTGTAAACATATCAAACATCAAATAAACTCGGTAAATTTCGAAGGAAATGAGTTCAACACTCGCGTAGATATGATTTTTGAGAGGAGTGAATTTTATAAAACGACGTTTTCATTACAAATTCTTTTTAAAATTTCATTTTTGGGGGGGGATTTTTGAACTTACTTCCTTCAAGCTTCATAATTTTACTAACTCTAACATGATCTTTTTAGATATCGTAATTATTCTTCATGACAAAGTCTCATTATATCAACTCTAAATTCTGCAAATGAACGAACTAACACCTACTTGCAAGAAGGTTGTCATACGATATTAGAACATTAATAATTTAGTGAGAAAGGAATACATTAAAAGACAAAAGAAAAAGTCTTCAGCTTCAGTGATCTTCTTTTGTTTTTTAATGTTTTACTTTCTCACTAAATCACTAATGTTCTAATATCGTATGACCACGTTCATGCAAGTAGGTGTACTAGGAATTCGCCGTCTTTTTATTTATTATTATTATTTTATTTATTGAGAAAATTATAAACACATCAAGTTTTAAAATCGAAAACTGTTTTTTTTAAGGACAATTAGGTTTTCCTTTCGATATTCATTCCAAGAATCACAGATAGTGAAAATATAGAAACAATCAATGATACATTGTGCCTTATTTTTCAATTTCTGTTTCATTTAAAGTTGGTAGAATTCACATATCTTAAAGTGCAGTATTCAACGTTTTAAAGAAAACGAGCTTTATAATTCGAAAGGATTGACTTGTGAAGGCTGAATTATTGCGTGTTTCTAGATTCTAAAAGGTAAAAATAAAGAAAGTATTTTTCATTATTCAACCAACACATTTAATTGCTTTAGCCTGACTCTGGTCATAATTTATCGTGATAACTATTCGCGCTGCATTTCACTATGCAAAGTAGAACGAAAATTATTCAATATTTATATAACAAGAGATGGTTTAAGCCAGGTTTCGGCTTTCAAAAGAGGATTCACTGTGCATTATTCAACATTCACAACAATGATCTGTTATCATAGAAGTGGGATTTGTTAACTCAAACGAAAAAAAAAGACATGTTGATGCAAAAAAATAAAAAAAATACTCAGCGGGAGGAAAACGTTAATCGACTCATTATACGAGGGACTGTTGGAAAATTAACTAAGTACGATGTTAAATGCATTACCACCCTGGTGACACTTTTAGCGTTGTCTTGCTGGAAAACCCCGAGCACAACAGATTACTCTGGCACACTCAGTTGAAGTGAAGTTTAATTTGCTTCGATGTAAAAATGTGAGCTTTATGGCAAGGTTCTTGGAACACGTATAAAATAAGACCATATTCTCTTTATATAACCAGTTTTTGGTATCACTTTTAACTCCTAAAGTTCGTCTCTTTTTATCTACATCCAATAAAAAATATAAGTCAAATTACTCTTAATTTGTCAAAAAAAGTCTTTTATATCTTAAAGATTTTTTTAAAATGTCATTTCAGCTGCTTCCCTTTCTGTCTTTCTATTAAATTATTCAAAGTCTTTTAAAATTCTTCAAATCATGGACAAATCTTTAGCTGATTAACTCACAGAGGCTGGCTTTAGAAGTCGTAAAAAATAATAAACAAATAAAACCAAGAATAAAAACAGATTGGTCTTGGATTTTAGGTTCATTTCTGGACTGTTTCAAGAATCGTTTAAGATTGCAATTCATTTAAAATTCAATAAGGCCTTTTTAAGCAAACTATCCCCTGCTATCTTTAAAAGAGAATTTTCAATAATTAATGTAGCTACTGAAGTAAATTGTTTTTTTAAGAAAAAAACTTTAAAAGTTTTTAATTAAACGGAAGAATTTTGTAAATACTTGTTTCTAAATTTTCCTTCTAATTTGCGCTTTAGAAATGATGACTTTTTTAGCCTAACACAAAAACGCGAGATTTTAAAAGAAGATTATGTAAAAGAAAAAAAGCAGTGTTATCGTACAAGCATAGTTCCGGAGTTTCAAGTCCTTGGTCAAGAGTTTGTTGAGTGTTAAATCAAATACAGCGAATGAAAAATGTTTAATTGAGGCTAGAAAATCGATTGTAGTTTCCTTCCCCCACTTTAATGATGCAAGAATCCTGTTAATGGCTTTCACGCGAAGCAAATTTAAGGTGTCTTCAAGATGGCAACGAATATCACCCCACGGGGTTCTCTTGGGGGATTGTTACTAGTGAGTTCAATAAATCATCAACGGTCATACTAACAGGTTTGACAGCATAAATAATCAAGCTAATCATGTGGTAAAAAGGTATAAAGAGACGAGTAATTGCTGGAGTATTCAGTATTGAACGGGCTATAGAGATGAATTTAAACGAGACAGTAAATGGCACAGCACGCAGAAGTGTTAGCGAAGCCGGTTGCTTCGTTGTCGATCCTTCAGCGATCAAGGGGCTTCGTATTTTCGCTTACTGTATTATCATCATTGTATCTTTGCTCGGAAACTCCATGGTTGTAGCTGTGATCTTCAGGAATAAGACTATGTGGAAGACAGTGAATTTTTTTATCGTCAATCTCAGCTTAGCAGACCTTCTCGTCACCATCACGTACATGCCAAGGATTATCTCTCTGGCCTACGCAGGTTATGCATGGCAGATCCTGGGAGACATAGGACTTGTGTTCTGTAAGATAGCATGTTTTAACGAAGTGGCTATAATCGTAGCTATCTTCACAATCGTTGCCATAAGCTTTGACCGTTTCTTCGCCGTGGTGTTTCCCCTTCGTCACTTCATGTCAGTCCAAATATGCCAGGGTTTAATATTCTGCATATGGATCGGTGCTCTAGCAGCAGGATTCCCGGAGTTCTACGCCATCGAACTACGACTCTACCAAAGTTCGATTTTTTGTTACCTCGATTTGGACTTCGCGTTTGGACCAGGCTCTTCCAAGGCGTATTACAAGTTCATCATCATCGGCGCGTTTGCTGTACCTTTAGCTATAATAACGGTGCTTTATTCTGCCATCATCTTGACGCTGATCAAGAATCGAAACATTCCAGGACAGTCGTCATCTGCAAACGATGCTCAGGCGCGTATCCGTGAAGAATCGAAGAGAAAAGTCCTCAAGATGGTGTCCATAGTTGTGGGGACTTTCATTCTTTGCTGGTTACTCTACTTCATTCACTTTATTGTCTATTCATATGGGATTACATTACCATGTGAACTGATGTTCTTAAGACTATTTTTAGCGCACTTTCATTGCGCTTTCAGCCCGTTTATCTATGGGTTCTACAACGCTAAGTTCCGAGATGGTATGAAGAGTATAATCACTGGCAGCACTACCCGAAGCACGAGGAATGAACCGCGAGGGAATCAAGTTGCTCCTGCAAACACTGCACAAAACAACAGTGGCCAAAACACTGCTTTTTCGAACAATGGATTTGAAACTACCTAAACAAAGACAAAGTACAGAGGGTTGATTCTTATCTGGCCTTCAATCCCTGATCAACTGGAAGTTGATTTTCGTGGAGGGACAAAAACTGGAGAACCCAGAGAAAACTCCCGCGAAGCAAAGGATAGAACCAACAAACAGCTCTACTCTTTGCGACACCGAACCTGACAGGAATCGAATCCGGGTCGCCCTTGGTTATAAACGACGCATTAGCACCGCGCGCCACCCTTGTTTCCCATATGGTAGAATAAAAGCGAAGGTATAGATAAATAGAAAAGAGCTTTGATTGTTTCTTGTTTCTATTTTAAAAATAGAAACGAACATTTTAAAAAATGAAAAAATAGATATAATATTGAGAACAATCGTAAGAGGATTCACGCATATTATTCAAACCGTTATATTCGCAAAAGACAGCGATGTACGTTATCCTAGAAATATAGTAACATATAGTAAAACATGCAAAAGACAGCGATGTATGTTATCCTAGGAATATAGTAACATATAGTAAAACATGCAAAAGACAGCGATGTATGTTATCCTAGAAATATAGTAACATATAGTAAAACATGCAAAAGACAGCGATGTACGTTGTCCTAGAAATATAGTAACTTATAGTAAAACATGCAAAAGACAGCGATGTATGTTATCCTAGAAGTATAGTAACTTATAGTAAAACATGCAAAAGACAGCGATGTATGTTATCCTAGAAGTATAGTAACTTATAGTAAAACATGCAAAAGACAGCGATGTATGTTATCCTAGAAATATAGTAACATATAGTAAAACATGCAAAAGACAGCGATGTATGTTATCCTAGAAATATAGTAACTTATAGTAAAACATGCAAAAGACAGCGATGTATGTTATCCTAGAAATATAGTAACATATAGTAAAACATGCAAAAGACAGCGATGTATGTTATCCTAGAAGTATAGTAACATATAGTAAAACAGGCAAAAGACAGCGATGTATGTTATCCTAGAAGTATAGTAACATATAGTAAAACATGCAAAAGACAGCGATGTATGTTATCCTAGAAGTATAGTAACATATAGTAAAACATGCAAAAGACAGCGATGTATGTTATCCTAGAAGTATAGTAACATATAGTAAAACATGCAAAATATAAAACACTCCATTCCCTTCCATTCCATTCCATTCCATCCATCCACCCATTTTATTTCCGAATACTTTTTCCATAACGTTTTTATACGATCGACATTCCTATAATACGATCGACCTCAAGTTACTAAGACCTCTATAATACGATCGATCATTCACTATCAAGACCTTTATATTACGATCGATCATTCACTATCAAGACCTCTATAATACGATCGATCATTCACTATCAAGACCTCTATAATACGATCGATTTTTCTCTATCAAGACCTCTATAATACGATCGATCATTCACTATCAAGACCTCTATAATACGATCGATCATTCACTATCAAGACCTTTATATTACGATCGATCATTCACTATCAATACCTCTATAATATGATCGATTGTTCTCTATCAAGACCTCTATAATACGATCGATCATTCACTATCAAGACCTCTATAATACGATCGATCATTCACTATCAAGACCTTTATATTACGATCGATCATTCACTATCAATACCTCTATAATACGATCGATTGTTCTCCATCAAGACCTCTATAATACGATCGATCATTCACTATCAAGACCTCTATAATACGATCGATCATTCACTATCAAGACCTTTATATTACGATCGATTGTTCTCTATCAAGACCTCTATAATACGATCGATCATTCACTATCAAGACCTCTATAATACGATCAACCTGACATTAATTAAACGTGGATTCATTATGAAACACTTGGCTTTTAATTTCCTATTGCGATGATATTTACTTTTATAGCTCTTGATCGAATAAAATCACTTAGGAACGTGAGTGATTAATGACAGAATGAAGTGTTAGTAAACACACCTTGAAGCAAAGACTAAAACTTGTCATGTAACTGTCATCTTTGTCTGTCAATATAGATGACAACGACATCTTATTGCAATTTTAGAAAGGTCATAGTTTTTGGTAGGAAATTTCAAGTGGGAAAAGTGATTTATTTTACTGCGGAACTGTAAAGATGGTTGTGTACTTCTCCCGAGGCAGGGGCTTGCATGTATAAACCGTTTGAAGGTGCGCTCTTTACCCCCTCAAACTATCAGTGCTTCTTATACATAATAAGAAAAATTAGTAGAATAGACGTCTAGCTCATAAAGCCGCGTAGCGTTCCTGCCAACTGAGCTACGCCTGCTCCTAAATAAAGGAGAAAAGTGATGGGAAGAGGAGAGGAGAGGAGAGGAGAGGAGAGGAGAAGAGAGCAGAACAGATTTCGCATTTTTGAGTGACAAGAGATTGACAATCAAATTTATCTCATTCTTACTTCAATCTGCCAACACCTGCACAAACGTTAAACTTAAAATTTGTTAAAACTACTAATAATTTAAAATTCATTACCTATTTATTTTGTTTCATTTTTACTTTTGATTTTTTTCTTTTGTTTTTGTTTTGTATCAACGAGTGGGGAAAATTAAAACCGTTTGTGATGTGAAAAGCATAAATATAAGGGAAAATAGGAGTATTAAGCGCACCATCTCTAAGTGTTAAATTTGACTCGACAATAAAAGAAGAAAAAAAACCAGAAAAAATGAGCTGTATAAGTATAAAACATGCTTGTCTACATCTTCAATTTTGAATTTTTTTTATTTCTTAATGTTTTACTTTATATCTTTTATGATCTAATCCGTCCACGCTGCAAGACGTTTTTACTAAGTAAAGCATCACCTAGTCTATATTATTAAATTATTTTTTAAAGTGCATATGACATGAACATTTTTTAAATGTTTTAATGTTAAAAAAGTGTAGTTTATTGGCATTAATAAGAATATCATGGTTAAATTTGTTCAAGAAAATTTAGCACGTGGTGACGTCATTTTACAAGTCTTCGGATTTGGTTGCAGATACACGAAATATGTTTGAATGTAGAATCTTAATTTCGGGTAGTACACTTTTCAGTTTCCCCACATTTGAAGAGTACTACGTAAGCTATCAAATGAAGCTGAATAGAATATGCCTTTTGTTGTTATTTTATACGAATTACAATTTATATTTAGTACATTGCTACTGAATCTAGATGACGCCACAGAATGGGATCAATTTTCTCACATATCTCAAGAAATAATCTTTTGAAGCAAATTTTATTACGATATATTCATTATTATTAACAAACTATACATTTCAAACGATGAAATGTTTTGATGTCATATACACTTTAAAGCTTTCAATGTACATCCTTTGATGTAAAAGCACTTAGCCATCTGTCGTTGAGCCAAGTTGGGTATCTGTTAATGAGTTACATAGTATGTTCAGTTATTGTCGTAACTAATGTGCGTCCAGCATTCGATCTATGACTTGTGGGGGTTTAGGGTCACGCAGTGCAATAAATGGTAAGAAATGTAAACATTGTATTGTGCCTCCATGTTAAAGCCATAATTTACCATTTGTACGCATATTCAATCATTCCAAATTTTCAATCCAAAAAAGCATTTATTTTGTATTTTGTTGAAGTTTGATAAACATGCAGCTAAACAAATGGTTAAATATAGAAAACAATTAATTCAAAAATCTTACATTTTCAATCTTTCAAGTTCTGTTGGTCGCCTAGGTCTCAAAAAAAATTCCCTGGCCACACAAGGGCTTAAACATACAGCGCCGTTTCCAGCAGTTCGATGGCGCTGTAGACAGTACAAAACGGTTCATTAATTACAGAATGTTGGAATTTTTAATGCTGTTATTTGAGTTTTTGATGAATAGACCTGGCTATGAATAGGAATCATATTTACCCCACATAAAAGCAAGGGATAAAAGTTTTGAACTTCACGTGAGCCCAACTTAATGTAACATAAAAGGAGACCGTCTTGCTATCTGTTGTTTCCACTGCGCATCCTCAGCGCTACTACAAAGCCTATTTTCACTATTCCACAAACAAAGTCGTTGAATTAATATAATCGATTCTCTAAAGCCTTTTACGAACTGTACCGCAAAAGCCGCTGAAAGACTATTAGTAACATGATGATACAAATTGACGCGGCAGTCGTTAACTTCAGGAAGAGATTACATTATATAACGAGGGTCAAAAGTTTCTCCAAGGGCGCAGTTTTCTTTTTACTCTACGGCTTTTTAGCTAGACTGACCATCGTCTTCTTTAAGGTCCAGATTCAAAGGTTTTTATTCGCCTCTTCCGTTGCTGGTCTCTCCGATTCTAGATCTTCGTGTGCTAGAGCAATTATCGTTCGTCTGTTGCGCGCTGTTGAGAGGAAAGACTCGGGGAGAAACAGCAACACCAGGAAAACAGCGCGCAAAAATACAGCGAAAACCACGACGAAAGTTCTCATTAAAAAACCAATAAATCAACGGGTTTACGATGCTGTTCAGGTGTGCTAACAGGAGCCTTAAGTACAAGACGGTACAGGGGACAATTATTTTATAGGAATAAAGAATGGAATGAATGAAGTACAGCAACCAGCAGAGAATAAAGCACGCAACAACCATGGACACCATCTTCAGAACTTTCTTTCTCGTGCGTTCCTGTCTTTGCAATCTATCATCGTTGTTGGATAATGCGTCTCCGATAACTCTACGCCGCTTCAACAGCGCAATCAAAATAGTGGAATAAAGTATCACGGTGATGGCAAGTGGCACTGCAAATAACCCCAGCATGGTGAACATATAGAACGCAGTCGCCGCTCCTTCGCCAAAGATCTTGTCAAGCTCGAGAAAGCAGTAGAGTAAACCATCGTTGCGCATCGTTTTGATTCCGTAGAATTGAGGAAAACTTGCCAGAAGAGCGGCTATCCAAATACATAGGATTATTATCTGGGAAATCTTGTCTGTGATAAAGACGCGAAGTGGAAATACCACCGCAAAGAACCTGTCCAAGCTTATCACTACGACGGTGAAGATGGAAACTGCGATTGAGGTTTGATTCAAACAGACGGACATTTTACAAAAGATGAAGCCAGCTATGCCATCAATTTGCCATTCATAACCCGCCAACCAGATCGACACGACCCTTGGCATGTAGACAACGGTGGCAAGAAGATCAGCGATACTCATGTTGACGATGAAGAAATTCACTGTCTTATGCATACGTCTGTCTTTATAGACAATCGCAACAACTAAAGAGTTGCTAACCAGAGAGAGAGGGATGATTAAGCAATAAGGTATAACGCGCCCTGTTTTGGCTCCAGTAGAATCGTGCAAAAAGCAAACTGCTTCTGTAACTCTGCTCTCTGTGCCATTCAATGTAAAATTACTCATCTTGGATTACAGCACCCGTAAGTATGTGCTTTGCTTGGGCTTTCTTGGACTGCCGCTCGATCAATACTCCAGCGATAAATAGAGTATCTTAAACTTATATTAGGCTTTCTTGTAAGAGATTCCTGGGTGTCGATTACATCTCACGTGACATATTACTTCTCTTGTTTTCAATTAAGGTTTGGTCTTCAGTGAGGCGGAAATGTAAGGCAAATGTACAAGCATTAGTCATGCAATAAATTGATTAAAAAACGAAGTTGACTACCGATGTAAATCTACCTGCCATGACTGTCTTTACTCTCCGTATAATGTTTGTCAATTGGTGTTGTATCATGAACTACAGAGTTATGACAGGCAGGTTATTGGGACCATTTTGCGCATCAATTTGAGTACGAAAAGTGAACTTGTACTGACGTGTTTCGGGTGATATTTTTCAACAGGCAAAATGAACGCTGGTATTTGCAAACATTTTGCACGTCAATTTGAGTACAAATTATGACACTCAGGCAACGAAAGTGAATGAGAAAAATGTACAAACAATGTGAAAATATATTGAAGTAATAGGTAGTAAGGGTAATAGGGTAAAAGCCCGATAGCTTGTAGACCAGGGAAGTACAGCTTTGACGGAAATCATTGCGACCGTTTTGCACGTCAATATATGAGTAAAAATTGTTGACACTCGGGCAACGAAAAAATTGCACCGAAATTTGGAAATGAATTGGAAAAAATAATCCATATAGATGTAACAGCCGAGAGGTTATAAACCAGGAAAGCAAAGCTTAGGAGCATTTTTTTTCTTTTTTTCTTCTAGTTCATTTATGAACTTTGCGTTTATTTTTATTTTTTGACGAGAACCAAAGGAAATAATTACTAGGTTGCCTGTGGCGGGCCACTCTAATAAACATCCATTACAAATAATTCCCTCGACGACGGCCAGAGCTACTCTTTCTAGAACCTAATAACCCATTTATAATATCTAGCATTTTCCTAGACTTCGTAAAGCGTTTTTTTCCCCCAGAATACCTTGAAGAAATAAGTGTGACCATGCAAATTGATTCAATTGATCGTAGTTTGTTTTTAAAAGCATTTTTAGAACAAAACTGTTCGACAAATATCCAATTTAATGTGTAAACAAATATAATGTAAGAAGACGTCATTCATTTTCTCAGTTAAAACCAGTTTATGCGATAAGCGCGCGCTTTCTACGCATTTGGTGTTTAAAGGAAAAAGATTGTTAAGAACTAGAAAAATTTAACTAGACTGAGTGAAGATTTGTCATACTTGTCGATGGGTAAGTCTAAACGTGGTATTATCTTCACTGATAGAGGAAGCGAGCGGAGCAGCTTACCTCAAGGAAGCATCAATCACGAAAATGAGAATGTCGTAGTTTGAAGGATAAAGGCGTAAATTGAAACCACACATTACTATTAATGACAAAAAGTAAGATAGAATAAAATGTCAACACAGTAAAGCTTCCGAGAAAAATGTGCTTATAGTAAAAAAAAGTCCATTTCGAAAGATAAGGATCTCCTATATCTTCTTTTCTTTCTATTATCGCCACAAATTAAAGTGTTGCAAAGAGGAAGTCTCTTTAATCGGAACATTAATAAAATACCAGATTACTGGGGGTGAAAGTCTACTTATTCTGACGGACTCCTATATCATTCATCCTCTTTAGTACAAGCACCTGTATCTATCGTAACCTCTCTAATACGGACACTTATATCATTCAACCTCTCTAGTACAAGCACCTGTATCTATCGTAACCTCTCTAATACGGACACCTATATCATTCAGCCTCTTTAGTACGAGCACTTGTATCTATCGTAACCTCTCTAATACGGACACCTATATCATTCAACCTCTTAAACAAACACGAAATGTGAAAGACGAATGTCTTTTCAAAAAATATTCAAACACAAACGTAATATAAATACGTTACTCACCACTAGTCAACAGTTTCCTTGACAAACTTCGCGATAAAAAATCCAATAGTATCGACATCACATGTCTCCCGTGGGGGGGTACTGTGAGTAGCAGTGGGGTCGAACCTCTGGACCAGTCTTCTTTCTTCATCTGTAAGACCACAGTGCGCGAGTCCTGGGCTCCCAATAAATGGATTCTGTTTGACGACAGAAATGTTTGCATTAGAAATGAAGCGTTATGAACACTTATTTCGTCAGAAATCCTGCTAAATGTCCTTCGATATTCATTAGAGTTTTCACAAGCATGCGCAATAAGGGTTCGAGTCCTACACTCGGCATCACATTTGAGTAGAGTTTGTTACGCCTCAGTCTCTTGTTGCGAGTTTTCTCTACGGGCTCTCCGTTTAACACGCTAAACTTCGATTCGATCTTCGACTTAACGATGCCCTGACTTAGACCAGCCAAGAGGTTATTTCGAGATTCAATCCGTGAGTTAGCCGTACCCTGACTTAGATCAGCCCAGAGGTTGTTTCAGGGTTCAATCTGTGAGTTAGCCATGTCCTGACTTAGATCAGCCCAGAGGTTGTTTCAGGGTTTGATCTTTGAGTTAGCCATGCCCTGACTTAGATCAGCCCAGAGGAAGTTTTTTTAGGGTTTGATCTCAGCCCAGGTTTTCATTAATGTCAATAATCTAGGTCCAGTTCATTTTTGCTTTGATACGAAACCATGGTAACATTTCATGACTGACCTGAGGGCACAGATGCATGCAGGGAAAGGTTGTTAGTACCCAGGCCACGAGCTCTTCGTTCTCTTGTGAGGTGATTGTACAAGTAGAATAGACAAGAAAACCTCCTTCCTTTAACAAACCAACCGCCTGAATGACAAAATGAAAAAATTATTGATTTTTCTATTGGTCCTAGCAATCATAGAAAGTGTTGTTGTTGCTGTTGTTGTTTTTGTCGTCGTTGTTGTCGTTGCTGCTGTTGTTCCTGCTACTGCTATCATTGCTGTTGCTGTTGCTGCTGCTGCTGTTCTTGCTGCTGTTGTTGTTTCTATTGTCAACGTTGCTGCTGCTGTTGTTGCTGTTGTTGAAGTGGCAGCGATCAATCACTTACAGCAGGAAATATTTTCTTTTGTAGTCTAGGAAACGACTGAAGATCCTTGAGTGACATGCGCACTATAGACATCGGTCTCTGTCCCAGTCCACTGCAAGGCGCATCAAGAAGTATGCGGTCAAATGACTGTGGGGGGTAGGGAGGGTGACCAATATCTTCTGGGTTGATTTGTGTTGCCTGTATTGTTGGATCCAGAGATTTGATAGCATCAAAGTGTAAAGCGTGAACGTTTTTCAGGTGCATGGCGTCACAGTTTGATTTTATCTTCTTGACTTTGGGGGAATTTTTATCCAATGCCACGACCACACCCTGAAAATGAAGCTTTACTGTTGTTTCTCTTTTTGCACTCAATGATATATACTTCATACTTTACAATAACAAAATAGGTGATAAATGAACAAGTAAAATATTATATGTTATTTACCGGCCAGGAGGTCCGGATAGGGAAAAACTGTGCCCGAGGTCTTGAATATACGTTTTTAAGACCGAGGGCACAGTTTTTCCCTATCCGGACCGACTATAGGACGGTAAATAACTTATTTATTATTTTCCCGTATTTTTTTTACTTGCTTTAGTAATCGTTTTGTGCTTTCGTTTAGCGGCAAAGGATACCGTACCGCGCGCGCGGGCAGATACTTACAAAATACCGCCCGCTCAAACAGCCAATCAGAACGCACGATTTTTTAGGATACCGGACCGGAAAAAAATAAAGAAAGTTATTTAAGAACACAAATCAATAGGCCCTTTGCAGCTAAGCAACCTCATGCTGATTAATTCATTGAGAGCAAATGAATGAACATCTTGATTCCCATGGGTGAAACTTACTGGTGGGCAAACAAACTTTCTACAACCTGTTTCAAGAGATCGTTATAAAACTGCATTTCGTAACACACTTGATACACATGTTTTCATTCAGTTCTTTACAAGTAGCTAAAAAGAATCACCAATTGAATATAAAAACAAACATTTTACAATCCAGTACAGACACGTGACCATTAACTGCAACCCTACCATCATCATCTTCACTGTTATTATCATCACCACCACCATCATTATCACCATCCATCATCCTTGTCCTCCTCACCACTTCCATCATCACTACCACCATTATCACCATAATCATCACCACCATCATCATCATCACCATACATCATCCTTGTCCTCCTCACCACTTCCATCATCACTACCACCATTATCACCATAATCATCACCACCATCATCATCATCACCATACATCATCCTTGTCCTCCTCACCACTTCCATCATCACTACCACCATTATCACCATAATCATCACCACCATCATCATCATCACCATACATCATCCTTGTCCTCCTCACCACTTCCATCATCACTACCACCATTATCACCATAATCATCACCACCATCATCATCATCACCATACATCATCCTTGTCCTCCTCACCACTTCCATCATCACTACCACCATTATCATCATCATCATCATCACCATCATCATCATCACCATACATCATCATCACCATCCATCATCCTTGTCCTCCTCACCACTTCCATCATCACTACCACCATTATCATCATCATCATCATCATCATCACCATCCATCATCCTCATCCTCCTCACCACCACCACCATCACTACCACCATCATCATCATCATCATCATCATCATCATCATCATCATCACCATCATCCTCACCACCACCATTATCATTATACTTACCTTGTTATCCATCAGAGTGGCAAGATGTGTTGTTTTACCCCCTGGTGCTGCACACATATCCAGTATTGTCTCTCCGGGCTGAGAACCAAGAACATGTCCTGTGACGACTGACGGCAGATTCTGAGGGAATACCAGACCTGGTAAGACACCACTTAATGATGGACAGTCATATAAAGCATTATTCATCTGTATGGCAATGCCGCTAGAAATAAAACCAAACCATTAATCAACCCAAAAATAATGCAAAATGGGTCGAATAGATATTGAAGTTTTAATTAGAGCTAAAAAAGTATGTCTATTTACTCATGACACAAAGCTGGGGGAAAACAATCTACAACCCCAATGCAATTGAAACTACATTTCTCGGAGTAGTTTTTACTCTGTTTTACAAGCTGACTGACGTAATATATACTGTATGACTTACTTGGGGGAGGCTTGGAAATCCATTCATCTTCCCCTCCCTGCCCTGCTCCCCCCTCCCCTCCCCCGACCCATTTGAAAATTGCACTATTAGATATTACCTGATATTCGAATTGTCACAAAAAATGTCACTCCTTGACATGAGAGCTGTTCCATTACCAACAAACATCTTTCTTCCTTCATAAAGCTTAGCGAATCCCTTGCGGCAGCCATTATCAAGGTCTGCAAACACTGAAACTTCATCTCCCTTTTGTATTCCTGTGAAATATAGTGGATACAAAGTTTCTAAATGATTTAAATAATTCTTCCCTGCTCTAGTACCATCTTTCTGTAAGTTCAATCCCCAAATCCTCCAAGGGAAATGTGTGGATGTCTTTTGGATTTACACAATATACCCTTCTCAGACTCTCCCCAACCCCCAACCCTTTCAATTCTATTCCTCTGCATAACATACCTTCCTCAGACTCTCCCCAATCCCCAACCCTTTCAATTCTATTTCCTCTGCATAATATACCTTCCTCAGACTCTCTCCAATCCCCAACCCTTTCAATTCTATTCCTCCTCATAATATACCTTCCTCAGACCCTCCCTACCCTAAAACAGCATATATTATTAACTTATTTGTGTACCTGGATGAGCACCCATGACTCCAGGCACAAAGACATCAGCACCTCTTAGAACGGCTGTCCCACAGAATGTATCCACTATGATCTCCTTTCTGGATGGCGTCATGTCATATGGTCCTGTTCCTGGTATAACAAGGACATCTGGAAGAGAATGATGTGGACGGACTACTGGACAGTCCTGCCCTTTTGATTTGTATTGCTACATTTAATAAAAAAAGGAAAAAGATAGTTTGATAGTTTAAATATCTAATTCAATTTTGCTATGGATCATAAACTGTCACCTGTATACAGCTAATTCAAAAATTAATATACAACTAGCTAAAAACTAGTGAGAGCTGCATTGGTGTTTCTAATGAATAAGTAATGTTAAAAAGGTAAATTATACACCATGAAAAAATGAAAAACTCACTGACGTTACGGACACTAGTCCTTCGTCAGAGTAAAAGAGAAAGACTCTGACAAAGGACTAGTGTCCGAAATGTCAGGTTTTTTTATCTTTTCACATTGTATAATTTACCTTTTTATCATTACTGATTCAAAAGTAGTTGGTGAAGGTTTTGTTGGGTGGTGTATACCAATCCCTAAATGCACTACAGGAGATATGAACACCAACAGGGAAAGGTCACAGAGATGCAAAATTTTCCTAAGCTCTTCTTGCACATTTTTTGGTGTGTTTTCATTTGCGCTGACATATTTTCTGTATGAATATAATAAATTTCAAACCCCGTTAACAACAAGCAAGAAGCAAGATGTGACATGCAACAAAATCTTCGCCAACCTTTCTTGAAATATTGGAAACAATTTCAAGACATTTGGTCTGAAGATAAGATATTTTGTTGTTCTAAAACAAATCCATAACACTCCATGGAGAGTTTGATAAGGATATATTAACTAGTTCCAGGAAATATCCATAACTCCCACACAAAATGAGTGGAATTTCCAAGGGGTGGGGAGGGTCTGAGGAGGGTATACTGTGTAGTTCATGTTCGACTGGAAACTCCCACTTACCATGTGAAGGAATTTTTCCAGCTGCTTTTTAGCATCTTCAACAGAGATCTTACAAGTATTAACTCTTACAGTTGTGAATAGTGGTGGCATAGTCAGACATTTTAATAGCAAATCAAACCAGGAATTCTCTTCATCTGTTTTACTTGTTAAGCTGATCACCTTATGATCTTTATCCTGTATAAAAATGACAAATGATCCATACATTAATTCAAACAAAGAACCTTTTTCTTAAAAGAATGACATGTGGGCTGAATTTATTGGAAATCCTTACGACAAAGATAATAAAGGGTTTTTACTGATTCTTTTTATATGCTTGAGAAGGATGTAATAGGTCATAAAAAGCAGAGAATGGCCAACTACAAACTTCAATCTCTCTCTCTCTCTCTCTCTCTAGTCTCCGAACACAACACAAATTATAGTTTTTTATGTATATAGACTTTTCAATGATTATTGTTCAAGAAACTCTCATTCATATCTACCAGACTTAATGCAAGTTTATTTATAATTTATATTGAAGACTTGGCAACGGTTCAAAGAATAATTTAAAATGCCCGCCATAATTTCAACTCCAACCCTGTAAAACACAA
The DNA here is from genome assembly GCA_011057435.1 of Actinia equina. NCBI lineage: Eukaryota > Metazoa > Cnidaria > Anthozoa > Actiniaria > Actiniidae > Actinia > Actinia equina. The sequence continues at coordinate 133,958 of WHPX01000714.1, forward strand.
TAACATCATTATTAAGTGTATTTATTAATTTACCTCTATTGATTTAAAAGAATTCCGTAAGAAATCTTCGACTTCGGGTGAAGAAAATTCCAGTTTAGTAATAAAACAAGACATGAGGGAGAAATATGGTGCCCATCCAGTGTTACGTGTTCCCCCGAACACTGGGCACTAGTGCTGTGCCTTCCCCCTCCCCTCCCCTGATAGCAATATTGTGCTACGTGTTCCCTTCAAAATGGACGAATTGGCACACATAGTAGCGTTCTAAGTATCGGTCTAAAGATCCCTAAGAACTAAGAACGGCTGCAAAGGAGACTACAGACTTAGTTAACTTTATGAAAAGCAACAAATATGTGAAGATATGATTACAGGAGAACATCTTTTGAGTTCTGTAAGATATTAGTTTAGGACACGTAGATTTTGTGGCTCAGATTATGAGAGGCATGCAACGGGGGTCAAAACCAGTCTTTGCCCATTGAACGTGGGGAATAAAACTACCGATTATTGGTCGTTTCTCACCATGACACAGGGAGACCAACAGACTAGTTTTTGAACTTACAAAAACAAAATGGCGGACGGCCTTCGAGGACTGAGAATCGGTGTTTGAAACAAGAAGACTTGCGTTTTGGCGACCTCGCCACCATAAAAATTCCTTCACACGCTTCAGAAGGACGCGTTATGTCGATGTAATATATATAAGAGAAAACAAGCTTACGTTGGTGTCCTTTTAAGTGTTGTGAAATTCACACGCTTCAGAAAGACGCCCGCCTTCTTCGATGTGGTATGTGCGAGAAAATAAGCTTACTTTGGTGTCCTTTTGAGTTGTGATCTTTGTAAAACTCCGGCTACTCCGCACTCCTTCACACGCTTCAGAAGGACGCATTATGTCGATGTAATATATCTAAGAGAAATAAGCTTAATTTGGTGTCCTTTTGGGTGTTGTGAAATTAACACGCTTCAGAAGGACGCCTTCTTCGATGGGGTATGCAAGAGAAAATAAGCTTAATTTGGTGTCCTTTTGAGTGTTGTGATCTTTGTAAATCTCCGGCTACTCCGCACTCCTTCACACGCTTCAGAAGGACATGTTCTGTCGATGTAATATATCTAAGAGAAAACAATCTTACTTTGGTGTCCTTTTGAGTGTTGTGAAATTCACACGCTTCAGAAAGACGCCCGCCTTCTTCGATATGGTATGTGCGAGAAAATAAGCTTACTTTGGTGTCCTTTTGAGTTGTGATCTTTGTAAAACTCCGGCTACTCCGCACTCCTTCACACGCTTCAGAAGGACGCATTATGTCGATGTAATATATCTAAGAGAAATAAGCTTAATTTGATGTCCTTTTGGGTGTTGTGAAATTCACACGCTTCAGAAGGACGCCTTCTTCGATGGGGTATGCAAGAGAAAATAAGCTTAATTTGGTGTCCTTTTGGGTGTTGTGATCTTTGTAAATCTCCGGCTACTCCGCACTCCTTCACACGCTTCAGAAGGACATGTTCTGTCGATGTAATATATCTAAAAGAAATAAGCTTACTTTTGACGTAACATATCTAAGAGAAAACAAGCTTACGTTGGTCTCCTTTTGAGTGTTGTGAAATTCACACGCTTCAGAAGGACGCCTTCCTATATTGGGTATGCACGGGAAAATAAGCTTAATTTGGTGTCCTTTTGAGTGTTGTGATCTTTGTAAATCTCCGGCTACTCCGCACTCCTTCACACGCTTCAGAAGGACATGTTCTGTCGATGTAATATATCTAAAAGAAATAAGCTTACTTTTGACGTAACATATCTAAGAGAAAACAAGCTTACGTTGGTCTCCTTTTGAGTGTTGTGAAATTCACACGCTTCAGAAGGACGCCTTCTTATATGGGGTATGCACGGGAAAATAAGCTTAATTTGGTGTCCTTTTGAGTGTTGTGATCTTTGTAAATCTCCGGCTACTCCGCACTCCTTCACACGCTTCAGAAGGACATGTTCTGTCGATGTAATATATCTAAGAGAAAACAATCTTACTTTGGTGTCCTTTTGAGTGTTGTGAAATTCACACGCTTCAGAAAGACGCCCGCCTTCTTCGATGTGGTATGTGCGAGAAAATAAGCTTACTTTGGTGTCCTTTTGAGTTGTGATCCTTGTAAAACTCCGGCTACTCCGCACTCCTTCACACGCTTCAGAAGGACGCATTATGTCGATATAATATATCTAAGAGAAATAAACTTAATTTGATGTCCTTTTGGGTGTTGTGAAATTCACACGCTTCAGAAGGACGCCTTCTTCGATGGGGTATGCAAGAGAAAATAAGCTTAATTTGGTGTCCTTTTGGGTGTTGTGATCTTTGTAAATCTCCGGCTACTCCGCACTCCTTCACACGCTTCAGAAGGACATGTTCTGTCGATGTAATATATCTAAAAGAAATAAGCTTACTTTTGACGTAACATATGTAAGAGAAAACAAGCTTACGTTGGTGTCCTTTTAAGTGTTGTGAAATTCACACGCTTCAGAAAGACGCCCGCCTTCTTCGATGTGGTATGTGCGAGAAAATAAGCTTACTTTGGTGTCCTTTTGAGTTGTGATCTTTGTAAAACTCCGGCTACTCCGCACTCCTTCACACGCTTCAGAAGGACATGTTCTGTCGATGTAATATATCTAAGAGAAATAAGCTTAATTTGGTGTCCTTTTGGGTGTTGTGAAATTAACACGCTTCAGAAGGACGCCTTCTTCGATGGGGTATGCAAGAGAAAATAAGCTTAATTTGGTGTCCTTTTGAGTGTTGTGATCTTTGTAAATCTCCGGCTACTCCGCACTCCTTCACACGCTTCAGAAGGACATGTTTTGTCGATGTAATATATCTAAAAGAAATAAGCTTACTTTTGACGTAACATATCTAAGAGAAAACAAGCTTACGTTGGTCTCCTTTTGAGTGTTGTGAAATTCACACGCTTCAGAAGGACGCCTTCTTATATTGGGTATGCACGGGAAAATAAGCTTAATTTGGTGTCCTTTTGAGTGTTGTGATCTTTGTAAATCTCCGGCTACTCCGCACTCCTTCACACGCTTCAGAAGGACATGTTCTGTCGATGTAATATATCTAAAAGGAATAAGCTTACTTTTGACGTAACATATCTAAGAGAAAACAAGCTTACGTTGGTCTCCTTTTGAGTGTTGTGAAATTCACACGCTTCAGAAGGACGCCTTCTTATATGGGGTATGCACGGGAAAATAAGCTTAATTTGGTGTCCTTTTGAGTGTTGTGATCTTTGTAAATCTCCGGCTACTCCGCACTCCTTCACACGCTTCAGAAGGACATGTTCTGTCGATGTAATATATCTAAGAGAAAACAATCTTACTTTGGTGTCCTTTTGAGTGTTGTGAAATTCACACGCTTCAGAAAGACGCCCGCCTTTTTCGATGTGGTATGTGCGAGAAAATAAGCTTACTTTGGTGTCCTTTTGAGTTGTGATCCTTGTAAAACTCCGGCTACTCCGCACTCCTTCACACGCTTCAGAAGGACGCATTATGTCGATATAATATATCTAAGAGAAATAAACTTAATTTGATGTCCTTTTGGGTGTTGTGAAATTCACACGCTTCAGAAGGACGCCTTCTTCGATGGGGTATGCACGAGAAAATAAGCTTAATTTACTTAGTGCAATAGATAATACTACGATCAAACTCAAAAAAATTCTGGGATTTCTCCGCATCAGTCTCCTTTGAAACCTGAAGTTGGATCTTGGATCAACCCCTTTGCAGTAGCTGTTTGGTGTAGTGGATCTCGACAGGATATTTTTTGCCAGCCATTCGTAGCGAATATTTGTACCAGAGTGAAGTTGGTGTCAGGTTTTAGAGTCAGATTTTTGAGTCAGGTTTTCGGATCTAGTGTCAGATTTTTTCCGGGGGGCATCACATCATGTTGAACACAAAGTCTCTATATTCGTAGAAACGCTTTGGTTTACTATAAGACCCACGCCGTGCTTTACTCAAACAAAATTTCTATATTTTCGTTGACTTCGTGGATCGGAACACTCACCTCAAATAAAATAAAAAGCGGTTTCAGATTTTTTGAGCTGTTTTATCTACGATCAACGGGCTTCATGCCACAAATACTTCCAGTACCGCTCCCATATATCGAGTTACTGAAACCTTTTATTTCAAAATGGTGAAGCACTCGAATAAGCCAGGCCGTAATTTGATGTCTAAATAAACTGCCGATGAAGCAGTACACATAAAAGCATTAAGAAATATCACTTGATGTCAGATTTTTGAGTCAGATTTTTCTGTTACGCCGCGTGAGAGAGTGATCATGCTACAGCGATTGACGGTTACAAAATTCTCTTTTAAACATTATTTTTTCTTCATTTTTGACATCTCCCACCAAGCTTTATTTCTACCGGAAATCTATGAACCATTTGGAAATCAAAATGTCGTCTCTCAAAGAAATATCACTTGTTGTCCGATTTTTGAGTCAGATTTTTCTGTCACGCCGCGTGAAAGAATGATCATGTTACAGCGGAAAACCCTGTTTATTTTCTTTGAGGTTAGTGAAATATCGTGTGAGTAAAGCTTGGTGTGGGTTTTATAGTAAATCAAAGCGTTTCTACGAATGTAGAGCACTTTGTAGATCAAAATGATGTGACGCCCCCCCCCCCCCCGGAAAAAATCTGATTCTAGATCCGAAAACCTGACTAAAAAATCTGACTCGAAAAACCTGACACCAACTTCACTTTGGTAATATTTGTTAACTTTTTTTTAGGATGATCACTGTCATAATTACTCTGTCACGAGAAGCCATGCATGAAAACGAACAATAAAATTCCCGATTTTTTTAAAATTTTAACTATGAAAAGTCACGTCACGTAGCACTGTATTGCTATTAGAGGAGAGGAGGGGGGAACGTACAGCACTAGTGCCCAGTGTTCGGGGGACACGTAACACGGGGGAACACAAAACGCTGTGACAATGGCCCTCGATCCAGTCTCCGCGCTGCTATATCTTTAAAAACTAGATTTATCATTATTTAAAACAATTCATACGACAAAAAAACCTTTATAAAGAGCAAATAAAGACGTTTTCATAATTCTATTTGGTTATTTTTTGCTTTTTATAGTACAAATCACCTTAACAAAGATCTTATGTGCCCGCAGTGATAAAGCTCAGCTGTTTGTTGCTACTAGCAACGCAAAGAATCACAAAATGGCGTCCGAAAAGAAGTGACTTTCTCTCTTTATTTTGCGTGATTTTATCATCGATATTCTCAAAATGAACACTATAAACCCTTTAGCGAACCCCAAAGGGGTTAAATTGTGCTGTGAGCTCTGCCAGAAGCCAGCTTTTGTCCAGTGTACTGAGTGCCGAGTGACTTATTATTGGTAAAGTTTCAACGTGTGAAAAACGAGGTTTTTCTGTTGACCACAGTGTTATTTTTCTCTCTTAATATCTCCCACCTTGTATTCCAGTGGTCCTGAACACCAGAAAGCCGACTGGCTTGGTATACATGATAAGATATGCCAGTTGTTGATGGCTCTTCGTTCGCCGATTCCTTTTCTTGGGTCCGAAGAAGAACGACAAAAACGAAAACACAAACAAATTTTACGAAAGGTAATTAAGAAAAATTCTTAAAAAAATGAAAATAAAGCAATATCGAGCCTAATTATTGTGATCCTTATTTTTCATATAGCAACAAATGATAGATCTTTGCCGTACAGAAGGACAGAAGTTACTTTTTGAAGGAAAATACGACAGAGCGGTACCAGCCGCGTTGCAGTCGCTCAAATTTTCTATTGATATATATGGTCTGAGTAGTATTGAACTGGTTCCTTCATATCTTATCCTTGGTGAAGCAAGTATAGGTAAGGCTAGAGGCACTAACCAACCATGCTTGCTCCTTAAAACAAGTGTGTGAGGTCACTGACGATCAAACTATGGACCTCTTGCTTAGCAGGCAGCACACTAACTAACCAAGCCACACTGCAACTTGAAACAAGTGTGTGAGGTCACTGAGGATCAAACTACGGACCTCTTGCCGTGCAAGGCAGCATACTAACCATCCAAGCCATGCCCTGATCACAATATTTACAGTGGTCTATTTCTTGATGTTTAGGACTAGGAAAACTCTCCCAAGCAGAAGAATATCTTGCACAGGCTGAATGGACAGCCCTTAAGACCCCAGGATGTGGTGATGATATCAAATCAAGGTTATACAGGAATCTTGGGTTGTTGAATGCTGCTAATGGAGATTATACTGAGGCTTTGACTTACTTTGCTGATGATGTAAGTTAATAGGGCACATTATTATTCTCGAGACCCTTTTAGCATGGCTGTAATCTTTTACCATTTAATTCCACAACCATTTCACGTGTCTTCTTATGTGCAAGCACAAAGAAATGATACTCTAGGGAATGACACATAGTTTGGAATGAGAAACAAAAAACACCCTAGCTAAAAAAGTTCTACTCTAAAGGTTTACTCTCAAAAAAAGTCTATTATTTTCCAATTATTAAATTGAGACGAATTTATTCAATTTTAGATTTATCATTCATCCAGAAAGCATGGCACAGATGACATCCATACCTCCGGAGGATACTTTCACATGGCAAATGTTTTTAACCGACAAAATAAACTAGACATTGCCTTCTCGCTTTATAATCAGGTAGGCATCCTTGTAAGGAATAAATAGTTTTTGTACAATTCTCAGTGTTTAGTATCAAGGAAGGGAAACCCTTGAAACATGGTAGAGACATAACAAACTCTACTCAATTGTGATGCCAGGTCCAGGAATCTAATCGGAGACCCCAGAGGTGAGAAGCGAGTGCATCAACACTACACCACCCTTGGTTCACTAATATATATAATGGTTAGTCCAGGAATCAAACCTGAGACCCCAGAGGTGAGAGGCGAGTGCACTACTGCAGCATCACCCTTGATCCCATAAGGTGTTTGCAGCCCCCTTAACACTACAGTATACATTAATGACCCATGTTATATCCAACCAGGTGACCGATATCTGGTATGAACATCTTGGCAGACTAGTTGGACAGAGGACTAAAACACCAGCACAGCCGTCTGGGATAGGCCCTGCATTTAAATCTGGAATGCCCACAGACTTCGAAGTCTTAGGTAGATAGCAAAAATGAATACTTTTGGCATCAGCTCAATAGATGGTGGTGGAAGGGGAGGAGGGATGTGGGGGGACAGACTAACACTGAAAACAAAAGACCAATCAGAAGCAAGCATGGGAATGAGAGACTTTGATAGGTTGAGGTCAACATCATATTGGTTTTTCTCTCTCCTGATTGTTAAAATGTTTTTCACCCTAATTTTTGTTCAAGTGGCCGAGGTTAGTGTGTCCGCGCAGCAATAGAGGATTTACTATTCCTAGTAATTATTTTTATTGATTAATATTTAACACTTATTTACTGGGACTGAGGGAAACAGTATGTTTTGTGGTACTGAAAGAGCTGATTTTTTACGAGGCGAAGCAGAGGAAAACATCAGCGGTCAAGGGACCACAAAACATACTGCTTTCCCGAGGTCCCAGTAAATAAGTGCTTTATTGTCATACCAAGTGTCAAAGAGAACAAGAAAATAGGGAAGATTCCATGTTTCATCTGATTTTTCGTGAAAGACAACGTGCGAATGAATTTTACAAATGCGCGCTCAAATGTGTTGCTTTATGGTTTCCGGTTTTTATATATGTTTTCAATCACGTGACTTCCGGGTTTTTTATTCCCGGTCCATAACATATATTCCCCTCCCAGAATGGTCGCCAGGAAACAGTCGAATTTCTTCATGTTCACGTGACACACTCTCGACCAATAGAAATTGAGGAAAATTGAACTTTGACACTTGGTATATAATAACATTACTTATTTTCAGATGAAGCTCAAGAGGCCGAAGCTATTCAGGTTATTCAAGCAATGCTCGACATTCGTGAACAACAGAGCGTACAAAGCCCTTCCGTCATGTACAAGATCTACTTTACTGTTGCTATGCTACACTTCGTCCTTGGAGACGTGGCAAAGGTATTTACGTAGATAATACTATCTTTCTTGACGAGCGCAACGTTTTTTTTCCCGTTATATTTCATTAAAGTTTCTGCATGCTTCCTTCCTTCGTTCGCTCGCGCGCGTGCTCTTCTTCCCTTTCGCGCGCTTTTCCATTCGCTTATTCATTCTTTTATTTTATCTTTCTTCTTTCATCACTGCGCCATTTTTGTGCGCTATTATATTGTTTTTGTTGTTGTTGCTGTTGTTGTTTATTTTTTCATTCAATTGCCATTCAACAATCATACACAACTCATGTTATTTCCCTACTAAAGTAGTAATAAATTTTCTTTATTTCCCTACTACATGCAATAATATTCTCTGTGACTTCATATACTTTATATCGTTATCCTACAATTCTGTAAATAATTTATACTTTTTGTTTATTTGTGTGAATAAATTTGAACTTGAACTTTTTCTTTGCTTTTCAGGCGCGAGATTTCGGCATCAAAGCGCGCACGTCATGCGAAAACATCGTATCTGGAGATGAATCGCTGATGAAACATATTGTCGAATTCCTAACCTCGGTGGAAAAATCACCGTGATCTTATGAACCCTTTAACAAAGAGCTCGCCAAAATGCCATGTACTTGGCCTGCAATATTTAGGGTACTCCTTAGTTTGCAGTATCATGGTCTCGTATAGCCTTTTTACCCGGCACTATACGATGTATACAACATCAATTTATCATATGTAAATACAAAGTAGATATATTCACCTATTAGTTTGTAAAAAGTATTATTTGCAATGAATTTAACGAACACCGACTTCAGTTTTAAAAATAAGATGTACCTTGATCCAGACAGGAAGTTGTGAAGTACTTCTTCAGGCTATTTTACAGATGTAAAACGTTGGTAATTTTTTTTTTTTTTTTTTTTCAATAGATTGCCAAATTTAAAATAGAACATTTACATCATCCTGGAGCGTGTACGTGTGGTAACGGTTAAAAATAAGATCATATTTGATTTTAGACGGGAAGTTGTGCGGTACTCCCTGGGGCCATATCACAGATGACAGGCAATATGGTGGATTAACATACTGTAACATTGACATAAAGTTACATTGAAATGGCTTCCCATAAGAATGGTTATCGTATGAGTGGGAAACATACGGTACTGACTTACAGCACGTACATGGTACGACATACTGTAACATTGAAATGGTTTCCCATAAGAATGGTTATCGTATGAGTGTGGAACATACGGTACTGACCTACAGTATGTACACTGTACGACATGCCATAACATTGAAATGGCTTCCCATAAGAATGGTTATCGTATGAGTGTGGAACATGCGGTACTGACTTATTACAGCAGGTACACTGTACGACATGCCGTAACATTGAAATGGTTTCCCATAAGAATGGTTATCGTATGAGTGGGAAACATACGGTACTGACTTACAGCACGTTACGTACATGGTACGACATAGAGCAGTGCCATTCATTAATGTTCATTAATATACTAGGGCTCGTCCAATTTTGAAACCTTCGTACTTATAAATTCTGAATTGTACTCGAGATCGTGCGATTTCCCGAATACTCATTACATCAACAGAAGTGGTCTCCTCTGTTCCTTTCTTTTCTTTTTTTTTTTTTTTTTTTTTTTTTTTTTTTTCTTTTTCTTTTTCTTTTTTCTCGTTCTTTCTTTGTAGTCTAATATTATAATGATATCGTCACACTTCACCTCTCTTCACATCAACAGAAGTGTCTCACCCTCTGTTCCTTTCTTTTCTTTTCTTTGTCCTTTCTCTTTTTTTTTTTTTTTGTTCTTTTTTCTTTTTTTTTTCTTCTTTCTTTGTAGTCTAATATTATAAATGATATCGTCACACTTCCGGCCGCAGTAAAGGTCGGTTCAGGAAATCAAACGCCTTCTTAAGAAATAAATATCCTCCCGTTACCATCACTTTCGAAGGCGGTAGGTAATCTCCGATGATGAGGGTTAGACGATAAAAACACCCACGGGGTTGATAGCGCTGTTCATGTTTGCTAAAAACTTCTCTCAAAATCGTATTTCGCAGGGAATGGAAGTATAAGAAACCACTTGTACCAAAAAAAATACAATGCCCAACAAAGAGAAAAAGAGACAGAAACAGCTAAAAACGTAAACACAGTCTTTTTGCTTGCCTTTCTAAAGTTAAAGATTCTGGGCTGAGATCTGAAGATTTCTTGACGGGTTGAAGGTTTTTGTCGCATTCGAAGATGGATAATGATCGCAAGGTAAAGAAAACAAGTCAAAACTAAAGGAATAAGATAAAATGCCAGGAGTAGAAGACTATAGTAAATGTTACGAATTAAAAGATAGTTGTCAAACAGATTCGAAAAACTTGCGCTGCAAATAAAAATATCGTTTGGCTTTGGTTTGAGGGTTGTTACCGAAAGGTAAGGTGAGCGGGCTAGGAATGCCGTCACCCAGATCATGACAACGGCTATTTTTCCATGTCGTGTTTTAGAGACAGTAAAACGCCTTTTCAACGGATAAAAAACCGCTAAAAACCGATCAATAGCGAGAGCTAAAAGCGTTAGAATCGATGCTGTTACAAATACATGATTAATGGATGGCACCAGTTTGCAAAGCATGGATCCAAACGTTCCTACGATGACCCATCGCGTAGATCGTAAAGCATATCTCACAGCCATTCTAGGGAGGTATACTAGTGTGACGATAAGATCAGCGGAACCGAAATATTAGTGATATACAAAGTGATTGTCCGGTTCATGGTTCTATCTTTATACGCAGCTGTCATGACAGCGATGTTTCCAATCAATGATACGACGATGATGATACCATAAGTTAAGGCTTTAAAGATTCCAGCGATTTCTGATTCACCAGAACATCGACCCACCCTGCTCATTGTTACCGTCGAGTTCAACATTTCCGTAGAGTTTATCATTGTAACTGTTGAACCAACACGGTAGGTATGTATAGAATTTTCACGAAGGCGGCGTTAAGTATTCAATAACTAATAATGATACTTCAGTGGTAAAAATAAAACAATTATCCGCACTGAATACTTCACAAAGGCGCTAAAAATCCATGAAAGTGCTATTCCAAGTTGGTGAAGATTGAAAATCGTTTTGATTCTTCAAGACCAATGTACGCTTTTGTCAGTTTTATGCCGACTATATTTTTCTTTTCTTTTTCTAATAACGGGGAAATCTTATGTCTACTTTCGTGTCTCGCTGTAAGGCGCAGTCAATGGTTACTGAACAGAGGTTGGTGTAATTATTTCTAAGTATTTTCCCGAAGCATGTACTTATGTTTAACCAATAGCTATGGGCAATAGTTACAAACAGCGTTATTCATATCGACAGATGGAATAATAAATTTTCCCTTATGAATAAAGTGTCGGTGTTAATGCAGATAGTGCCTTGGCTCTAAATTAAAGTTTTTGTCGCAGGTGTCATTCCCTGAGAAGAATAAGATTCTATGTTTGAGTTGTATCAATATTCATGTTTCTTCTCATGTACAACTGTTAAGCAAAAAAATGATACTCAAGAGAATGACAAATGGTCTGAAAGGGGAACAAATACGCCCAAGGTTAAGCGGTCTCTCTTAGAACCAACTCTTATTTCAGTGAAGAAACATCTGCTCAGAGAGTTTTTTAAAGATATGCATAGAAGTAAGTTGGCCGTTAACATAAACAAGTATTGAGTGGATTTTATCACTTTTCCTTGCACGAAATGTTTGCTGAATTCAGACCACTGACGTTACACTCCCTTGAGAATATAACTCCTTGTTTGACGTGTATTCGTATTCATGCCCTCTCATGCGCAGCCGTTAAATAAAGAAATAATACTCTAGGGAATGTACTACTTTTGAAATAGGGAAACGAAAGGAACCCCTGAAAGAACCTCTAGGTTGGTTTTTTGGTTTTCATTTTTATTGATAAATAATTTTAGGACCATACTTCCAGACATCGAGCGCTGAACCGTCGTATGGCAGCGCGAAGCATTTACGGCTACGCCGAAGATTTCGACCCCGACACCGCTATCCCTGGATTTACAGACTGATCAGGAAGCTCGGCCGAAGCCTAAGGGAGAGGTTAGTCGGCCCCTAGACCGTAGATGATTAACCCCTTGCTATGAACAGCAGACCCAACTTATGATTTACATCATCGAACATTAAACCCCAATCGTCACTTCCTTCCATGTGGGATGCGTTTTGGACAAAAGAACTTTCCATTTAAACATACTGCGCATTCGCAGTTGTTACTTTGTTCGACACGTTCATAGATCTCTGCACATTTTCTATTAACTTTTTTTTTTCATTTCGTCCGTTATTTCTTGTTGCTGTGACACTGAATTGTCCTTCTAGATGACATTATCCTATGCTTTCCTACCGGTTACTCTCACTAAACACAAGTCATTCATGCTATTCTTGGATCTTGGAATGACCTATCGTCTATCGCCCATATCGAAACAATAATTATACAAAATGTAGCAAAAAAAATTAATGTCAAACTCGACAAGGCTGTCAGTATTCAGTGATATTTCTGTCACTGAACTTGGTGTTTTAATAGTGTTTACTGAGCAACCTCACTCTTCGGTGGTTGCTATCGTTATGTCTTGATTGTTGTAAAAATTGTGAAAATAAACCCCTGCCGTTGATGACAGATAACTGTTTGAGAAACACGCACCACATCTAAATTCGAAGTTATTTCTCGTTCAGAAAGTCCATGATTAAACTGAATTTGAATTTTATTTATTTTATCGTTGTACGGCTTCTAATTTTTCGTCATGAATTCCAAATTCAAGAAATTCTAGTTGTATATTCTTGATTCAAAGCAAAATATGCGAAAGGTCTTATAGAGAAATTAAGTGGGAACTTCCAACAAATAGCCCGCGAATTCTCGGTATGTTTCACAGGGTCTTCAATGAACTCTTTTATCCATTTTTCTTTCGTATATTCTTGAGGAATATTTGATACCAAGTTTTGGACAATTGAGGACCAAACTTGATTAGCATTATGATCATTTTGAGGGTAATCTCCATGCTTCGTGTTGACACTGTTAACTGGTACGAACATATAACATTGTCCACGGAACTTTAGTTCTGAAGCGGCGAGAACATATCTTTGGCTGTGCCACCAGTTTGTTTTATCGTACTTTGTAGGATACGGAAGAATGTGTTTGACGGCGTCTTTGTGAAAAGCGTTTAAACTCGCATCAAAGTGAACTATAGGGACAAAAGTAAGAGAGGAATTAAATTGGTCTCTTTTGCAAATAGTTTTAATCTTTTTTATCATGATGTCAGAGCTGTGGTGCGTTAAGTAGTTTGGGACACCAATAGCGGGTGTGTATTGGAGTAGAAAGTTTTCGAACGAACGCATCGGGGATACCGATCTCATCGAAGGCGGAGTGTGCGCTTCGTTGTAACTCACTTCTAAATCATCATCCATGAAAATATAATAAAGATATTCAGAATTTCTTGCTTTGGATGTTGAGAATAACAAATTTCTTCCTGCAGACCAAGAAAGTCTATCTCCGTCGGCTGGACGTGAGAGATATTCAACATGCGAAAATAAAGTTTTGTTCTTGTCTTCGCAAGGTTGCTTGAAACTTAGCACCACCACATCACATCTACAGCGCCGTGCATCTCCAATGTGCTGCTCGTTGAGAAGCTTTTCAGGAAGGCACTGAGCAGTCTGAACAAGATAAACAAACCTCTTGACTCTTCGGGAAGGATTGGGCTTTAAAAATTGCATTCCGAGCCTCGAATTCTGTATGGTTTTTTCGACTTTTTTTTCGTTAAAGGTGTCTTCGCAAGGCAAAGAAATACGGCTTGATTTTTTGTAGACGAGAACCGAATTATTCCATAGTAGAACGAATATTGCGGCGACCATTCCGAAGATAAGAAGTCTTTGTCGTCTTGCCTTCATTTCGTTAAAAAAGGCCTAGAATCCCAAGCAAACAAAGACCGAGTGTCGTCAAAAGTATATAAATGGTATCTTTTAGACGAACCGCAGTACATAGTATGTATCAAATCATCGCCAAGTGACACTGATATCGACAATATCAAATTGTTGTTGACCCTTACGCGTTGTCAAAATAATAACTGCGCAATTCGTTTAAAGACGAGTTATACACAAATATATATATAATATTCGTTAGCAGAAAAAAAACGATATTATTCTATTGTTTTGAGGCCGTTTTTGAATAAACATTGCGGTTACGTAGCTAATTATACAGCTTCTCATTAATCCCATATAGGTAACTGTCCAATTATTTTCTTAAATGGACAGGTCTTGTTGATATGGGATTAACTAGGCAGCTATATAATTAATAAACAATGTGATTTCATGCTCCCCAATCAAGAAATAATTAGACTTGAAAAATTCCTCTGACTGCCAAATAGGACTCGGCCTTACTACGGACTCATCCAATTTTGTCAGTCCTCGGAATTTTCCTCGTCCAATTATTATTATAATTTTTTTTTCAAGGTTGATTGCGGCATCCAACGGGCCACAAAACTGAAATACGCAAATCCAGTAAAATTGAGAATAAAGTTTTACATTTAAAGAGGAGAATGATGGATTTTATGAAATCTTATCGAAAAAAACATAGCAATGTATGATGATACTCGTGTTTGCGCATATGAGCATATGCATATGAAATATGCGCGTTATAAGTAATAAATTTATTATTATTATTATTATTATTATTATTATTATTATTATTATTATTATTATTATTATGACAAAGTCAATTATGACAAAGTCGAAAATCGAGCGCATCGACGGTATGATGAATCCAGAAATGGCAACTTACATCGATCAAGCAAGAGATAAAGGTGCAAGTTCCTGGTTAAACACTATTCCTTATGACAACCAAGGCCTAACCCTCAACAAGCAAGAATTTAGAGATGCCTTGCGCTTACGATATAACATGCCCCTAAGTGATCTACCTTTGACTTGTCCATGTGGCTCGTCTTTCGACGTCAATCACGCGTTATCCTGCAAGAAAGGAGGCTTCATTGCCCAAAGACATGACAATGTTCGCGACTTTTTAACCACTCTCTTGAGCAAAGTCTGCCATAACGTCCAAGCCGAGCCTCGGCTGATTCCACTGAATGGAGAACGGTTTAACCTAAAATCCACGACTACAAGCGAAGATGCACGCCTGGATATCAAAGCGGGGGGATTCTGGCAACGAGGAGTGACAGCATTTTTTGACGTACGAGTGTCGCATGTCAACTCCAAGTGCAACCAGAAGAAAACCACCTCATCAATATTCAACGAACAAGAGCAAGAAAAGAAAATAAATATCAACAGAGAGTTCTGGAAGTGGAAATGGGTTCATTTACACCGCTTATCTTTGGGACCAATGGTGGTATGGGCAAGGAAAGCCAAATTTTCCTAAAAACTCTAGCGGATAAACTGGCGAACAAAACTGGACAAAGCTATTCTGACACAATAACATATATTAGAACAAAGTTGTCGTTTGAGATTTTGAAAGCTGTAATTACATGCATTAGAGGCTCCCGCACTCCTTTTTATAAGAACAACGAAAATGACTTTTTATTGGACTTTAGCATTAATACTAACCTTGCCGATATTAGATAATTTTAGACTTTTTTATAATGCTTGTTTTTCATTTTGTTCTTTTCTAGTTTTTTGTAAATAGTAACTTTTTCTCTTTAAATTTTAATATTGTACGACATTAATTAATCATTATATAATTTTTACCTTTAATTGGGGGAAGCTTTGTTAAATCAATCTACACTTCAGCACTGAAGACAAGTGATACATTATTTATGCTATTTATTTTTGATCGATGGAAAAAGGAAAATCAACTAATACTTTCTTAATATTATTATTATTGTATTGTTATTATTATTATTATTATTATTATTATTATTATTATTATTATTATAGGGAACTTTATTGATAAAATCTCACTTAATGTATCAACATCATTGCGGGCTTAGCCTAGGCAATGTGGAATGAATATACTATATAGTATTTACATTATTATAAAAGTAATAAATGAAAATTTTTATTTTTATTTTCAAATAATCTATAAAATGGGTTTGATACAAAACAGAGAAAAGTTAAAGATAAAATATTAACATTAATATTATTGTTGTTGCTATTGTTATTATTATTACTATTATTATTATTATTATTATTATTATTATTATTATTATTATTATTATTATTATTATCATTATTATTTA
Source organism: Actinia equina (assembly GCA_011057435.1). Taxonomy (NCBI): domain Eukaryota; kingdom Metazoa; phylum Cnidaria; class Anthozoa; order Actiniaria; family Actiniidae; genus Actinia; species Actinia equina. Next base: position 150,164 of record WHPX01000714.1, read on the forward strand.
CTATCCTTTTATTTTCTTATCCTTTTTTATTATTTACTATCCTTTTTTAAGGAAAATGAATTCTTGAATGACTTTAACCTTAACGCCAATGTAGCGGAAATTTAGAAATATTTAGATTTTAATAAAAAATGTATAGTTTTAATATAGTATTATATCAGTGTGAAGAGCTGGACTTGAGCTATTAATTTATTTTACAAATATGTTTTCATAGATAAATAAGTAATTATTATATATATTTGTTATTTTATATTCATAATCTCTCTTTTTTTGTTTTATAATTATAGCAATATTCTTATTCATTATTATTATTATTATTTATGTTATTATTATTTTTTAAAGATAAAATTCAGCGATAAAACTTAACTAAAAAACTATTACACGAACCATCCGGATAAGTCAGCTCTAGCAGAGCACGACATGAAGACTGGCCACAGCATTAACTGGCTTGGTTGTTCTGTAGTTTATAAAGAAGAACGATGGTACCAGAGGAATTGGCTGGAGGCATGGAGATTGCTAATGAATCACATAGACAAAATAGACAAAAAGAAAAAAATACCGAGCACAATTCATTCTCCCTACGTAACACGCGCGCTCCTAGCAATTGATACATTAAAAAATCTAGAATAGGTTTCCCAAGTATTTCGCTCCACTGACTATGCACACATGTAAAGTCAGTCATGGTAATATCGACAACTCCATCAACAGTTGCGTAACAATCAAGTTTACTCGGCTTGAAGGGATAATTAGTTTTGCTCAGATCAAAACTACCGAGGATGGATTAGATCAGGTTTCTAATTACAGTGGTTCAAGCTAGGTTATTGATTTTTACGAATGGTTCTTAATCCACTCTCGTATCCAAGGCAGCCCAACTTATAGAGGCTTTGCATTCTCACGTAACATACTTATTTCATATAATGATAAAGTCCTTTTTTCACGAGGGTAGCACTTAATAGCCAGTGACTAACAAACCTGTGGCCCTCATTCCATGATCGAATTGGAATTTAGGAATTGACTTTTGCGAAGGGAGGAAAACCGGAGTAAAGTAACTAAAGTAACTTTTGTTTATAGAGGATAACACTTGACAGTAATTCAACTGATAAACTCGTGGTCCTCTTTTAACGTCTCTAGTTAATTAGGGACGGGACCGCCATTAACGTGATCATCCGAGCCACGTGAAGGTCTAACCATTTGCAGATGTAGTTACAAAGGCAGCACCTTCTCCTCAGTTATTTTAAGACCCTGAGTGTTGGTCCGGCCGAGGCTTGAACCACGACCTCCCGCACAACAGACCGACGCTCTTACCAACTGAGCTAACCGGGTGGCGGGAAACCCTTGAAGCACAGGAGAGAACCAACAAACAACTCTACTCATATACAGCACCGAACCCGTCGGGACTCCAACTCGGGTCACATTGAAAAGAGGCGAGCGCTCACACCGCTACGCCACTCGTGATTCCCTAATTTCATGATTCCAGCTTTGTTTTCTTAACAAAATCTAATAACGCAAGTCATCAAAGCATTCCCAAGAGAGTTAAAAGACAAAACCATGGCGGCCATTGTGGTGCCGTTAACAATGGATGGTAATGAGAAATCTTTTGTTAAATGGTACTAACATGGTCGCGATGACGTAACGTGCAAACGAAGAATAGATTTTGTGTGTACTATCTATTTCACAGGGACTGCCGCTCCCACTGATTACTGAGCCAAAAATAATTTTCTGCGTATAGTCAGTCACAGTTACAGCGAATGTCTCTCTGAAATTGCTATTCCGTTCAAGTATTTACAAATTCGGGGTTTTTTATATACCAACTCACGCCAGCACGTGTCACCTCTGTATGTGCCCGATGGATACTTACATATGACAGGGCTATTCTAAAACACCCTATGTATTAGTAACAGTAGACCTAAGATTTTCTGTATCAATATACAGTACCATAAAATTATTTGTGGGAGTGGAGAGGGGTCGGGTGGGGGGAAGGCCGAGCACAGTACTGAGTTACAGAAGTCGTACCGCTATAAGTCTGTAACCCATGATTGGCACTCATATGATAACCATTCTTGTGGGAAACCATTTCAATGTTACGACATGGCGTACCACCGTAAGTCAGTAACCCGTGATTGGCACTCATATGATAACCATTCTTGTGGGAAATCATTTCAATGTTACGACATGACGTACCACCTTAAGTCAGTAACGTATGATTCGCACTCATACCATGGCCATTCCTATGGGAAGCCACTTCACTGTTCCGGCATGACGTACCGCTGTAAGTCAGTGCCGTATGTTTCGAGCTCGCACACGATGACCATTCCTATGGGAAGCCATTTCAGTGTGTCGTACCTTGTACGTGCTCAAGACAGTACCGTATGATTCGCGCACTTTTACGATGACCGTTATTATGGGAAGCGATTTCAATGTTATGGCATGTCATATATATAAAATAAGTGAGTATCGTTAAGATGTGTGCAATAAGTGCTCGTGCTGTGATTGGTTCAAATTAAGGATGTTATCAATAGGCCCTTTGCAGTTAACGGTCACGTGTCTGTACTGGATTGCAAATTTTTTTGTTTTTTATATTTAATTGGTGATTCTTTTTAGCTACTTGTAAAGAACTGAATGAAACGATGTGTAACCAGTGTGTCACGAAATGCAATTTTATAACGATCTCTCGAAACAGGTTGTAGAAAGTTTGCTGCCCACCAGTAAGTTTCACCCAATGTTCATTCATTTGCTCTCAGTGAATTAATCAGTACGTGATTGCTTAGCTGCAAAGGGCCTATTAATTTTGTTTCTGTCAGTTGTCAGTAATGGAATCAACTGTTGTGGTGCTCAGTTCTGTCTTGTACGGATGTTTATAACATTATTTGAATGACAACAAAAACCTTAGCTTTGTTTTTTTGTAACCTTATCCTGAAGCACTTCAATATGAGCCCACGTGGGGTAAATCTATTGTTCCATTCAACATGTCTACCGCCTTACAAAGATCTACTGTGACAAATAGATCAAATAAATATAAGGGCCGCGCAGCGCTTTGAAAAACAAACTTTAGGCTACTACGAAAAGTACAATGCCATATCATTTGTATTTCCGAAAAAGGTGACAGTGAAACCTCATGAAATGCAAATACATTCATTCATTTTTTTTTTTTTTTTTTTTGCCATAATTTTGTACATAATATTCTAAAAGATAAAAAGATAAAATAAATTAAGCTTAAAAGAACATTCCGTCATAAAGATTTCGAATTTTTAATGAAGGGGGGACAATTAATAAATGAATTCAAAAAGCTTATCTTTTGATTGATCATTGTCAAGCTAAGACCTAATCACGAAGCCTAGCTTCGAGTAATAATGACGATTCCTTTGAGTATTTTCACCTGTTCGTAAAACTAGCAGTAAAGAAAACGACTATCATTTCATGAGACGTTAGATCGCCGTGTTAGGATCCTTCGACGATAATAATAACAACTATAATGTTGATAACTTTGACCTTTGGACAACTGACTACATTTTTGCTTCGTTAAATTTGACGTGAAACTTATTTTAATCGAGAGAAAGATTCGCAGAAGCTTTTATCGTTGCTATGGAAACAAGAGAGTATTCGAACTCGTTGTAAAAGTGCCATTTTTTTTTCTACTTATTTTTCATATATTATTTCTTTGCTAACACATTGACAAATTATTGATAAAGTAAGAATCTTTCTCGCTTTTTTTTTTCATTTGTGAAATCATATTTTTTTGCATTATTTGCTAGCCAAATCAATACAAGAGACCAAGATCCTTTGCGAAGAGCTATACTATACAAAATAATGTGCATGAATGTTATCTTAGTTAAGCTTAATGCGGTATTTCACGTCAATCATGAGCTAACTAATCTTTTCTGTTCAAAAGCGTTTGTCAACGAACATTAGGGTGCCTCGGAGAAAGGAAGAAAAAATTCGTTTCGAGAATCCGTTGAGAAGAAATTGCTATTTGTTGGATCGTGCGCTTGCTGACTCGCCTCTATATTCTTGGCCTGGTTATGTTTTCGTTGAAGAAACAATGTTTACAGATTTTAGACGACTGTTTGTTGTATAAAGCTATGGATGAGAAGTAAACTAGCGCCTATTCCGTTAGGAGAATTAAGCTTATTTGACTGGTTCATTCATCAATGGGGATATCATGTTCGAACACTGTAACGCTAGCAAAAGACAACCCAGTTTCACGATCTACGCCGTCAACAAATGGATCCATCTCTATCAACTCTACAGCATGTAAAACCATTCAGTCAGCTTCCGTGTAAGTATATACTGACAAACTCTACTCCTTTTTAAACAGGTTCAAACTAGAATTAATTTACCGGGATTGTTTGAGTGAATTTTCTTTCGATAATAATTTGCGGCTGGACTAGCGGAGATCAGTCCTTAGTATTAATACATTCAACATCACGAGAGAACCTATTTTCATCAAAAAAAATTATTTTTAATGTAGCTTCTCTAATTTCTTAGTACGGAACAGGAAGCGAGAAATATTTCGGTTAATCTTCACCTGTTTTCTGTGCGTTTTTCATCAACAATCATTCTCATTTTTTTGAAGAACTTATTTTGCTTTAAATTTGCATTTTAGCGAGAAGTATAAGCTTTTATTTGTCTTTTTTGGATATCTCCTTATTTAAAAGCTTCAAAAATAACCAAAAAATTTGAGCTTAAATTTGAGCTAAACATTTATTAGCGATAGTAAATTATTTTTTATTCCTTTAAAACTAAAAGAGAAAAGATTCGAGAGAATAATTTGTGTACCGGTTTATTATTGAATAATCTGTGGGTAATTTCGCTGTAAGAAAAAAGTCAACGAAGCAACAGTATTTAACTTTCTCCGGCAAAACCAAACATGAAAATTTACGTTTTAAATCTTATTCCATAAAAAGAATTTATGCAGCTGAGCCATAATTTTGAAGAAAAACCCCCTTAACATATTCGAAGGTTGAAGAACTAAATGTGTTTGTTTGTTTGTTTTTTCGCCGAATATCTTGTCGAACGGGCGGCTCGGACAAATTTGACTGAACGACGTAACTTGCCAAATAAATATTCAATGCAGTTCAGATATTTTAAAATGTCATAATTCTTACACCAACGGAAGTCAACTTTGCAATAAAATTCAATATCGAGAGAAATATGGTCATATAGGGAAAATAATAAGCAAAAACTCGTAGTTATTAAATGAATCATTTATTTTTCGCGAAATGGTTCTTTTTCAAGTGAAGGGTTTTTCCAACTTTGTGAACAGAAACGATTGTTTGCAGACTGTTTTTCACGAAGCTAAATTTTGCTTTTTTAGGAGTTAGATAACCTTTTAAAATTCCTAGACATAAAAATATTGAGTTATTAAAATCATTAGTAACTCGAATTATTCTAATATTTTGAAGAAAAAGCGAGCTCTTTTCCTCATTTTGGAGAAGAAAATCTCCAAACAATCATCAAAAAATACCGTATATTTACTTTAGAGTCATTTCCATCGAAAACCGTCCAATTCAATACTAATTATATGAACGAAAAAAAAATCTTAATAATTTATGAGAAACATAAAGGAATAATGTGTCAATCCATTTTTCCCCAAAAACAATCGTTATTTTTTCACCTGAGCAGGAAAAAATAAATAAAAAATAATGAAACGAGGATAGCCTTGTCTGTTTCTATGACAACGATCTAAGTTACAAGCTTTATTCTAGATTTTAATCGCTTTAAACTTGTTTTGACTTGATGAAGACTTGAAGAAGCTATATCTGACAAATATATTGGGAAAGATCTTTCCTTAATATTGCTTTAGGGGAAAAATTTCGAAATGAAATAAAGAGATACATGGTCGAAGTTTCAATTTTGTAAACAGGTGTCCACTTTGAGACAAATCGATAGAAATCGTTCTTTTCTCGGTGGAAAAAATTGTCTAAAAAAATCGAAAACCTAGGGTATTAAAAACTAAATGAAAAATGGACATTTCTTTCTTCATTCCTTAATTTCCAAAACGTGATGCTTATTTATCATTGTTTTTAATTTGGTCAAAGCAAGTACTTCATAAGAGAGAATTCATAATGAATTCACGAAGAACGCGATACACCAGCGTATAATGATATAAAATATACGAAGACTGCGCTTGATAATAAGTAATATTACATAAAACGGTTTCCTAGGAAACCAAAATATATACAAAGTTAGAAAGTCAACTTCATCTATACTTTAGATTAAGAGCAAAGGACTTAAATATCTTCTTAGTTTAAGGAGTATAAAAGGCAATAAATGGTAAGAGATTGAGTAAGATATACGTCCTTCAAACGTTTTCGACACCATTGCCCGAGGGATAAGATTAAAGCTGAATTTCTCAAGTAACCAGTTAATTCCAAATCTTCTTAAATTTAATCACTACATATTTAAAGATCGTTTTTGGCTGATCTAAGTCAGGTCATGGCTAACTCACAGATCCAACCCTGAAACAACCTCTGGGCTGATCTAAACCAGGGCATGGCTAACTCACAGATCGAACCCTGAAACAACCTCTGGGCTGATTTAAGTCAGGGCATGGCTAACTCAGATCGAACCCTGAAACAACCTCTGCGCTGATCTAAGTCAGGGCATGGCTATCTCACAGGTATAACTCCTGAAACAACCTCTCGACTGTTCTAAGTCAGGGCACAACCCCTCTCACAAATGCTGCTTGATTTTCGGAAGCAAAAAAAAGTCTCGCCGGAACTCTGAAACATTGAGTTGTTTAAAGACTTCACAGCTTTTGTTATGTGAATGAATGGGTCGCGTCAAAAGAGAATATACAACAATTCACACATATTGTTTTGCGATTTCAACTCTCGCAGGAACCATAGTTCAAATGGTCACAACTGTCTTTGTAATAATTTCCTGAAGTTTGTGAATTGTAACAGTTTAATTCCTGTATTTTTTCCCTCTTTTATCCTAACATTTATAAAACTCGACCTTGAGGATTAAGTTAGGTAAGCAGAATAGGACTGATGAGTCGATTGTGTTGACTTTTTATGAATTAGTATAGGACAGTGATAAAAAGTGAATCTTATTTTTTAGCTTTTTACATATAGACAGCTTTGACGTTCTCACTGAAATAATGCCGCGTTATAGACCTGATCAATGGAATGAATGAGTCTTGACTCTCTTGTCAAGTATTCAATCACGACCAGAGTAAACTTTGCTTAAAAATTACTTTTTAAGAAAAGGAGCAGTTAGAGAAAGACGATAAAGGAGAAAAGTGATGGGAAGAGGAGAGGAGAGGAGAGGAGAGAAGAGAAGAGAAGAGAAGAGAAGAGAAGAGAAGAGAAGAGAAGAGAAGAGAAGAGAAGAGAAGAGAAGAGAAGAGAAGAGAAGAGAAGAGAAGAGAAGAGAAGAACTGAAACGGAAATGAAAGTGAATCGTTTATAACCATTACTTTTCTCATTCCTTTGTCTTATTTAGATTTTATATATTTTATTTCATTCAGTTTTTGTTTCATCCTCTTTTGATATGTTTTTTTAATTATTTTTCATTTTCTTTGGCGGCTTTGTGTTTGTATCTTAATTACTGTCTTTATTTAATATTACACTCTTTCTTTATCATATTTATATCATTCCTTCTTCAGTAGTCCTCTATGAATCTTTCATTTTCCATTTGCCCATGCCATTTCTTCCTATTTTTCAATTGCCAATTCCAAGCAGTCAACATGAGTATCAACATTTCATTAGCTCAGACAAAAACCGTTTGGGCACCTATGGCAAAAATTACAAAAATGCCGAACTAGGTTCCAGAGAAATGTCCAGACTTTCTGTTGCTCGTCAGTATGGATGCAGAAAACCTTTGATAAGCGAACGGAGGAAATTCAAACTCATATGACTCATAAGACATATGCATAAGGAGTACGCGCAAAACATTGAAACATTCACCTTTGGCACAGCTGTAATTCACACATGGAATTGGAATCCAGTGTGTTAGGTTAAGTCGGAAACCCGCATTTGCTTCGAAACCCAGGGGTCAAATTCTGTCGCTAGAAAATGTCGGTCGAGGATGGGAAAACCGGAGAAAAAAACTCGTGAAATAAAGAAGAGACCTAAGAAACACTACTCATATATGATACTGAGTAAGGTCTTAATCGAATCCTACAAACCAGAGGTTCCAAAAAGGTGATTGGATATGTTACGGATATGTTAGGTTCACAGTTATCACTTTATTCTCGCGCAAATAAAGCATTCGTTCTTTATTATTCGTTTAGACTGAAAGCGAAACCCACAGTTTGTCGGATCTTTTTATCTCACTGTAGTTTAATTTAACGAAAATTTCATTAAGAACTCGTTGTGAAGGCTTTGTTACTATTAGTAAACATCTCTACTGCTATAAGAACCTTGTGAAAAATCACGTGAGGAAAACCCGAGTTTTGATTGGTTAGTTTTTGTAGCGTTGTTCCAGCTGTTGTGTGGGCGAGTTATAAGACTCGAAGTGCAAGATTCATTTGTGAAAAATATGCGAAGAAATGACAAAAACGTTTATAGAAAGTAAGTAGAAAGATGAACAGCGTCACACACAGGTTGTACTTAAAGCTTTTTTTTAATTTGTTCGTTTATGTTTTGTTGTTGTTGTTGTTTTTTCTTTCTAGAAATCTGTTCAATTTTTTATAAGTAAAGGACGTAAAGCTATTTGTGACCTAAGTAACAATTACGCATGCGCAGTATGTTTATGTGAGAAGTAAGGGGAGGGATGGGCCGAGATCGTAAGAAAACAGGAAGATTGTTTCGTCGCCATAAATGTGTTAAGTTTTTTCGCCAATCACGTCTTGATAATTTTTCACAATATACATCGTGGCTGGTTTTTGATTCTGTTTTTGATTTCAACGAAAAAAAAGATAAAAGAGTATATCGTTAAAAAAAGAGCAAGGAGAGGGACTCCTCTCTTCCCCCTTACCCCACCCTCATCCCCCTCCCCTTCCCCCACCTTCATCCGCCCCATCCCCTTCCCCCTCCCTCTCCCCGCCCCCCCACTTCCCTCCCTAAACGCCGATACACAGGCTAGACATAAACCGGATGACAAATTTAAACAATTAAAGATTTAAATTTCTCGTTTTATTCCAGGTGGAATCCATTTAACATCACTAGAGCAGAAGCAGAAGATCTCCTTCAAACATCAGATCCTGGTTCATTCATATTCTCTTACGACATGACATCAGAATTATTTCTTTCTTTAAGGTTGGTAAAAAAAAACCTCTACAAATGGGATATACAAAATTTTAAGATTTTTTGGAAGTAGATTATCGACACAGGGAGCCCACGCTATAAATTTGTGCCTTTGGGGTAAACGGATTTTACAGAGAGAAAAATTGCCAGAAATAAGTAAAACCCCACTGCCATGGTTGAGTAGCGTTTGTTATTAGCTCCTTAGCTTTTCACTTTCATTTTCCTACTTTTTCATAATAATCGTTTTTTTTTTCGCTTCGTTTCGTTTCGTTTTGTTTTTTCTTTTGTTTTTATTTGTTCGTTGTTGTTGTTGTTTTTTTTTGTTTTTTTTTTTGTTTTTTTTGCAGAATATTTTAACTAACATTTATTTATTTTCTCGATATTTAGTGCTGGTAAATATGTTTGTCATCATTCGGTTGTTACACGAGACAACTCGTATTACGTCGGAGCGAAAAGATTCGACACAGTGGGAGAAGTTATTAGCTATTTCAAAGACCACCCTCTAGGAGAAATAACTTTAAAAGAAGAGGTAAGTAAAATCAATATGACCTCATGCTTAATATTTATCGATTCAGCTGGCAAAATTTCCACACAAAATCGGAAATGACGTCTATTGATATCAACCTATGACGTAATATTCTATTTTTAGTATAAGAAACCGTCATTAAATACAACAAATATTCAAGTAAAACAGCATCCAGATTTCTTAATCCAGTCTCCTGCAACAGCCAGTAGCAGCGATGTTAGCTCATCTGAAAACGAGAGTCGAAAAGTCACACTCACTCAACTACCCAATCAGGCACCAGAAACGAGTCCTGCAATAAGACGTCATCAGCATCAAAGAGCTACCGCTCCCGTCGAACGAATAGACGAAGAAGAATACGACGCTAATAGCAAAACAGACATGGTTGAACGAAATAACAGAGCGAACAGAACGACGAATATCTCATTGTGTTTACCTCGAAACAAAATAGAACCATTGCCTAGAAAACCGTTGCTACGTTCCGAAGCAATAGACCAAGATCAGCAAGAATCGTCCTCATCTGGAGGTAAGGATAGCCTTCATATATCAATGGACAGGGTTACCTGTGCATTTCTTTACCAAAGGAAACCCAATATTCCGAATAGACTGACGATTTATTTCCGAGGTCCAAAATCCAATAAACCTAATTCGTCTTGACGTAATGTTTCCCGTTTCACAAGAGTATAATTTCTTTGGTTAACGATTGCGCATGAGAAGACGAATGAATATATATGTGGATACAGTTCAAAAAGATAATCGTATTCTTAATCAACTTACCTGTGGTCTGAATTGGGTATATATGAATTGAATATATATGTGGATACAGTTCAAAAAGGTAATCGTATTCTTTAATCAAATTACGCGTGGTCTGAATTGGGTAAACTTAGTCGCACCAAGACAAATTACCAGTATATTGACAAAAAATTAAAGCTTGATTTCGTGCAAAACCTCTATAGAGAACTACTATTTATGAATATTAAAATAAATATTTTAGGATAAAATTTGCGAATTTGGCGTAAAAAACGTTTTGCGATCCGCACGATCCAGTTCATCGAAGTTCAGTCCATTCCATCCATGCGCGGTTCCTGATTTTCCAAAATAAAAAATCTCTCATAATTCAGAATTTAGAAGCATATTTCAAATTTTAGAGGTTGGGGATGTTTTTGTTATACATTGCAATTTTCCATGCCCTTTCAAAAGCTGAAAAGTCGACCAAAACGTTTTTGCGATTCAATCTCCGACATCCAGTCCAATTCAACCCCCTACACGTACTTTTTTAGATTTCCAAAATAAATCAAAAATACCTTAAAATACAAAATTCAGAAACAAAAATGAAGTTTTAGACTTTTAGCTTATTTTGAATATAGTAGGAAACTGATCATAATCCCTTAAAATGAAATATTCTTCGACCAATGAGAACACTCAATAGACTGACCTTGGGAACACATGAAAGTCCCCTCAATAAATTCTCAGAAGTACTAAAGTGTTTGACTTTTGGTGGATGGCCCAGACAATATGTTTATATTCGAACTTATTTCTAACTTATGTGTGATTTTTCATAACTTTTTAGAGTGTCATATTGACTCATATTATAATCTGCAGTAAGACTAAGTTTAAGTTTCTATCTATTAAAAGTTATGAATTAAAAAATTCCTTTGCCTGCCACATTAGACTCGGTGTACTGCTTACTGCCTTACTCCATTCTTATTAGTCCTCAAAATTTAAAGATAACTTAAATACTCCAAAACTATATGAAGAACTCCAACAATCTTTATAAGCTTCAAGTACAACACTTGCTTTACTTGAAAGCCTTTCAGTAATATAAACTTAACCATCAATGACAAACCTCTTATAGAAACCATGTTTAAGCTCTAATATTAATAGAACAAATAATAGTTCACATACCTCTGATAAATGGAGAAGACTTGCTTGTAAAACCGAGCTCGTTGCGACAAAAAACTTTGCAATGTGTCTTAACCTTGGCAGCAGCCATGTTTGCTGAAACACAGGCAGCCCAAACAAGGTTATTCCGAATCATGAGTTATTTGAGGGAATCAGTACTAAAGAAGACTAGAAAAATTGTTTCACTCAACGAATTACTCTAAAACTTGCTTCAGTAGTTGCTGGTACCTTGTTGGGTTTTTGTTTGTTTTTGTTTTGTTCTTTTTTCAAAACAAGATCGCCACTCCACACATGAATATTTGTTTTCATGTTTTAACGATAAATAACTCGAAATGTTTATAGTTGTAAACAATGAATTATGATGTTTTTAATCTTTTTCCGCAGCTGATCGTGAAGTCCCAAGTAGTATATCTCTGATGCCGTTGATTCCTCAACAAGATTATCAAATGAGATCATCTCCCTTAATCAGCTGACATGATTATCCAATGAGATCATCTACCTTGAATCAGCTGACAAAATTATCCAATGGCATTTCCTTAACAAGGATACACGATAGAATGTTAGCAAATAATCAGCTGAAAAAATTATCCAATGGGATTTCATTAATTCAACAGCTGAAAAGATTATCCAACAGGATCACTCCAAGTAATCAGCTGACAAACCTATCCAATGGAACTTCACAACAAGAATATCCAATAGGATGCTGGCAAATAATCAGCTGACAAAATTATCCAATGGGATTTCACTAATTCATCGGCTAACAAGATAATCCAATAGGATCACTCCAAGTAATCAGCTGACAAAAATCAGTATCCAATAGGAATATTGACAAAATTGAATTATCACAACGAAATGTCATGACTTGAGTGTTTACGCACACAATTTGAACCTCTTCAAATCAAAATGTTTGATTTTTCAGGATGACCTGCGGTCTAAATACATCTTACAAAGAAGTAGTCATAAGCCGCCGTCCTTTTTATCTATACGTGTATATATGTTTTGAGTATAAAAAGGAATGTGTTTAACGTCGATGGCCCAGCTCAAAGAGGAGGTGCTATACAGTACCATAGTTATCGTGCCGACAATCACGTGCGTTATTTATAAGAAAACCGTTCTATAACAGTTGTACGATGATGAATATAGATAAGGAAAAATTTAAATTATGAGAAATATTTTGTAGTTTATATGCACTCACTATTTTTATTTGTTTGTCATAAGTATAGTATAAGTTTGAGTCAAACGATTGAGTGATGAACACAGGAAAATCTGAGAGACTGGAAAATAGTGAATAACCGCTGCTTATGATATATGCAGGCGCAAATAAGTCAGGCTGAGCAAATTCTTCGCTTGCACTTTGCGTTATCACCGCCATGTTGGTGGTATTTATTTAATGAACTATTTCTCATTTACATCCATTGTTTATTCCACCAAAATGGCCGTCGTGTCTTTCTCGTTTGACACTCTTGGAAATTATTGGAAGCATCAATAAGTAGGAAAATGTAAAGCTTCTGGGAAACATCAACATGGTTGGTTTTAAATTTATTATTCATTTAATTGAATCTGTTTAAATTAACCTACCCAAATCAAAAATAAATGATATAAGTGATAATGACCGCGCTCGATTTTAGGTTACTGACGACTATTGAGCGTATTCACGTGACGTCACAGCGGCCATTATGGGGTACCAAAACAATACATTTTCTATCCTTCTGGAATTGAACTCTATTTTTATGCAAATACTGTGCAGAAATTTTCTATTGTTTATGGCTGCCTTCTCACGGAAGTGAAAACGCTTTATAGCAAAGTACAGCAGGTAAGGTATGTATGATATACTTGGTAGATAGTGAGCTTACGACGCGGGAATGACCTCCTGGAAATGAAGGAAAAGAGAGAACATGAGGAAACAAGTTACAGTAAGAAATCTAGACAAGTTTTCTTTACTATGTGTTTTGGGAGAGGGGAGGAGAGGAGGATTTGTCATGATTATCTTGGTGTAGTCCCCTCTCACGGGATAATTATCATTTGGGTGTAAATCCTCCTTAGCTCTCCTTCTCCTTGTCACGTGAAAACCTGACCCTACCAGATTCTAACCAATTCCTACCGTCTCAGCAGCGATCACAAGATTTTCTGCAGTTTGTTGTCATGAATTCAAAGTAATGATTACAGTAACCAAACCAGGCGTAGTACCAACACGTGGACAGTTTATCTAAGCATGGCTCTGAAATCAACAAAGACAAACTTCTTTCGAGCACGTGATACAAAACGGACACGAACTTGCATTGACCTTTTGTGTCTAGTGTTTTTTTCCTTATTCAGGAATTGTCATTACATTTATCATTCTTTCTTTCTTCATGTGACACGTTGGTAAGTATTGGTCTTGGTAGATTCCGTTCGTCCGTTCGTTAAAAAAATTTAACTTACCTGTCGGCTTGGTTTTAGGAGCAGGAGTTGGGGTTGGAGCAGGCGTCGTAGGGAGTACAGCGGTTTTTTTAGGACAATTGTAAAATTTGTTAAGTTGTGCAATATCAATTTCGCTAAATTTTTTCCTCTGTCCAATCTTGGCTTTGGGGTCTTTAGGAACGATCGTCGCGCGTCCGTTGGATGTGAAGGAATACATTGGGTAGTGCATGATGGACTTGTAGTCGTAGCCGAAACCCAGGGAATCTGCTCTACCGTGTTCATACTTCTGGAAGTTGTAACGTCTTTCTGTTGAAGGGAGAGATCAAAGAAAAATGAATTTAACTTACCGCTATCACCGCTGCTGTTTCTGTTGCTGATGTTGAAGAAGATAATAGCGAAGTTGGTGATGATGATGATGATGTTGGTGGTGATAGTGATCATGGTGCAATGACGGTGATGATGATGATAATGGTGGTGGTGATAGTGATCATGATGATGATGATGACGGTGATGATGATGATGATAGTTATCTTGATGATATCTCACTTACTCGGATCAATGTTCTCCCAGTGAATGGTAACAAAGTCATCCCGGTCTTGTCTCGACTGCTCGTGAAAGAATCCTAACGTATGCATCAACTCGTGCATCACGATTCCTTTGCGTTCACAGTTCCGACCAATAGAAAGCTTCTGCCTGTATCCACTTCGACCTATTGAAGACCAGCACCTACAATATCATATATGAAAAGTCCTATTTATTATACGTCGATCACGCAGGGATAGATTGTTCTGTCTTTTGAGCCATGCCAGAGAATTATAACTAAATGAATTGGAATTTAGAAGTTAATATTTGTGGAGTGAGAAAAACTGAAGAAACCCGGCAGAGAATAAGCGGGTCGAAGGACAGAGGAGAACGACGAACAAGCAACTACTCACAGATCAGACTCACAGATCAGACTCTGCTCACAGATGATGATGTAGGGATCGAACATATGACCACAGCGTTGAGTTGAGTTGTGCTGGGATTTTAGCGATTTTTTTTCAGAGGAACGAAGAAACTGAACTGATTGATCTTAAAACTACCCACTGACCACAGAATTTAGAGAAAATCTTTTGAATTATGCAAAGAAATTAAGATCCAAAAAAACTATGCTTACATGTTTTGCCGAGTCCAGAAATCGAATCAGACACCCCAGAGATGATCGAGAGACGTAAGCGATTTGATTCCCTTACGGGCTGAACAGACCCGTACTTACCCTCCCTCACTGACGATATAGATGTAATCTCTCTCTGACGTCCTGGGTACTATTTTAATGCAGGTGTGCTTCTCATACTCTTTGACTGCTGCGTGGAAGGTATTCTTTACCAAGGTAGCTGGAAAATAGATTGCAGTTAATTGATACAATCGAATGAATTCGTAATAGCCCGCTTCCGAGATATGCTTCGCCGGCTTCGTCAAGCACAAAAGTTTCAGTAATAGGCTACACGTGCTAATCTAAATTAGCTCTTTTCTCTTGTCGCGAATCACTGAGCATTATACATGAAGCCTCAAATTGAAACCTTTGTGCGTGACAAGCGAGGCATATCTCGGATCGAGCCGCCGCTCAGAGTCGCCTTACTGGAGGGGAAGAAAAACCTTTGCTCGCAATGTAGGCACGTCTCGGTCACGGATACTACACCACGTGTCTGTACTGCCAGATCTCCATGTCAAACCTTGCTCTGAAAACAAATAGTAAAACTCTGCGATATGTTTTTACTTACTAACAGGGCCGAACACGTAAGGTATGCGACCATTAGGCCAGCGAGATACTGGGTTTACCAAGGCCTCTCTACTGGGACTGAGCAGTTGGTTGAGGATATCAGACGTACTGCGATCTAGATAGATATCTTCTTCAAATACATTACTGTTGAAAACTAAAAGAAATAAGATCAAAATAAAGGCGTTGGAAGGAACTAAAGGAATGAAACTAAAGCTGACAAGGGAAGCTATAGAAGAAAGAGCAATCTGCCTCATAACGCATGAACAGTATTTCTTACTATTATCCTCTGACATAAAAGCCATTTCCTCAGGATTATCTACAAAGAAAGAACAAACAAATCGTCAATAAACCAAATTTGCGAAAGCTTTCATATAATCAATTTAATCATAAAACTAATTGTAAGTTTGCAGCTTTGTTTTAAATTTAGCTTTATAGTATCGATCATTTGAAATATTAATTATTCAGTCAAGTGATCAATGTATGAGTTTAGAAACAATTATCAACCAATAATCACTTTGAAAATCAAATACATGCATTACTTCCAAACGGAGTTAAATTAAAGTTTTAGTTGTTCTCTCGAAAAAAATAGATCGAAAAAATATGGACTTAAATTTTAAAGGTCTGATAAAAATGATAAAAACATGGTTTTCATGGGTCAATGGCGAAGATGAAATGCGCGCCTAAAATAATTCTCGCTTAAAGTTTTATACAATTTCTAAAAGCGCAAAGAACGAAGTAAAAATATTACTTGGTAAGAATATATCTGCAATATTTAATGAGGATTTTTTTAAATAACGAGAAAAGCTTTTAACGGTATCTTATTCTTAAGAATGGGCAAGCGCGCTTTTCTGCTAATGTTTTGCGCGGGAAAATACATTCGACAATACGTCGTGCGCATAAAATATTTCTTTAATAAACTTGACTATCTTCAAAAAATCGCTCCATTTTTCAGAGCTCTAGTTTTTCTCTTTAAAAACCTATTGACCCTATTAACTATTGACAATTTTAATATATGAAGTATAAATTCGAATCATGGCGCTTTATTGATTATATTTGAGAGTCGAGAGTGAAGTTATTCTTTCAATATTTAAACAATGAATGATGATATTTGCTTTTATTGTTTTGATAGCTACCTAATTCCCGTTCAAAAACTTGCTAGGCTTTCAATTTTTGACTATCAAATTTGATTTATAAAAAATATATAATCGCTAACAATAACTAGAAAGCTTACCGTTACTCCTTAATGCTATTATTTCCAATAACTTCTTGAGATTACTCGTTTTTTTTGCACGCAACGCAAGTCCATTAAAGATCTGCATTACGACGAGAAAAATAATGAAATATTTCATTGTAAACGTAATTTGAAAAGAAGCAAAACTTAAGCTGCACACAACGCTTGTAGAATACGTTCTATCGGCGTACAAATGCCCTGCTAGTATATTTATAGAGTTCTGCTTCAAGCAGCACATTGTTTTTTCTTTGTCTTTATTGGTTTATTCCTGAAGGTTACGGCTGCGTGAGTTTGCAGTCATGCTAGACCGTCCTTTGGCGCCTTTTTTTATCGACCTAAAACCACAAATAACGATAGACACATTAATAATTTTAAAAATAACCTATAGACTAACGTCATTTTTGTATTTTCCAATAGGAATTGTTTGCTCAGTGGAACCCCAGCAGAAAATCAAACTCGGATAATAGAAAACGTGCTAGAAAATAGCTGTGTGTAGTTATAAAGCACGCGGAGATTGGCAGAACACGAGAGAAGTGTTAGGAGAAGCACGACGTGTAGCGGAATGAATCAGTGACGAAACTAAAAGTACGCAAGCATGCTATGTGCTCTCATAAAGTATACGCGCTCCCAACCAATCAGAACGCGAGATTTAGAACAGATATTTTATAGTAGCTTATAGTAAACTGGAAAAAGAATTTTCACTTAAAGAAACTTTATTTGCTGTAGACCGCTTAGAAATAGGAGTAAAGTTCAAAAGTGTGAAACGTTTCGTAAATAATTGATATTTATTGTCCATAGAGTCTCAGGTGATAGCCCAAAAGTTTTGAAATTTCCCCCAGAAACCGCTCAATGTAAGAAAATCTGGTCACAAACGATCAACCTCTTGAAATTCCAGCACAAAACGTGGCTTTTTTTCAAAATTAGACAGCACAAGTGCTACCGGGAGCTTTGAGACGCTGAAGACAAAGCAAATCTGTTCACTGGCGTTCGAGTCAATTCATCAAATAAAAATTATGAAACCACAAATAAAAAAATATGAAAAATTAATTTGGAGGTCTAAGAGAAAGAACTAGAGGAAATGCTGCAAAGATCTGTTCAAGATAGCGAAAAATCATTCATTAAATTTTATTTAGCTATATTTTTTGTAACTTATGTCAGTGTGTGGTATACCCTCGGAAAACAAAAATCAATTCACAAACCAAAAATCCAAATAAACCAAGCCAAAAACCTTTGGTTTCAAGCGTTAGACTAATGTGTAATCCTTGTTTAAATCGACGTGAAGGAAGCCCTTTTCCATTTGTTTCAATTTCAATTCTTGGATTTTCCCATTTTCAAACTCTTCTTTCAGTGTTTGAAATTTAGTTTAAGCGTGACGTTTCGTTTTTTCCCCCATAATTTAAAGTTATTCTCATTTATTAAGGCAGTATTATCTTTTGGCTGGAAACATCTTTCCAATGCTATAAAGCATTCATTGGATTCTGTTCTTTTTTCCAATAATTTAAGTTTCTTGTGATCCAAGTTCAAATTTAGAATGTTCGACGATGAAGTTTTTCATTGCTTCCAGACTTAGTCAGTTACGTTTTAATTAGTTCTGATGGTCAAAACTTGATTCATGTACGAAGAGAATTGAGGTGAAGTCAGCACTAAGAACGGGTAAGAGGACTTTTGCTACGAATGGCTTTACTAGTATTGAAGAAAATCAAATGAAAGAGTAAATAACCTATCCTGACTTTAGACTGTGCGCTATATTATACTGCAATGTGCTAGACGCCCATATTGGATATTAGCACTAGTTGAATATGTTAGCGTGAATAAAATAAAGTTTAACACTTTTATCGATCACTCGTCCAGACGACACCATTCAGTTTATACCAGAACGTTCGTTGAGTTCCTTTTGTTGGTCTTAATTTGATAATATATTAACAACACTCCCAAAGAACTGTAAGCTTTTCATAATTGATACTTCTTGTCGGCCATTAAAGAGTTAATCCTGTATATAATATTTGTATTTTATTGATCATATAGCACGACAAATATTTATATATATATAAATATATAAACCAACGGCCTTAGTTATATCTCTTTAGAGATATCTTCTAAGTATTGCATGTATACATAATGTACAATAGTGTGCATACACATCTTGTGTGAACAGTCTCTGAGAATTAAAATCTCAGGAGTTGAGTTGTCAATCATTGTACTTGATGTGGGGCTTATTCTTCATCGCTGTCTTCCTCATCGCCAGACTCCTCGCTGTCATCTTCGTCACCAGATTCCTCGCTGTCGTCACTATCGCCAGATTCCTCGCTGTCATCACTATCGCCAGACTCCTTCGCTGTCAGTCACTGTCGCCAGACTCCTCGCTGTCATCACTGTCGCCAGACTCCTCGCTGTCGTCACTGTCGCCAGACTCCTCGCCGTCGTCACTATCACCAGACTCCTCGCTGTCATCTTCGTCACCAGACTCCTCACCATCATCGCTGTCTCCAGACTCCTCACCATCATCGCTGTCTCCAGACTCCTCACCATCATCGCTGTCTCCAGACTCCTCGCTGTCGTCACTATCACCAGACTCCTCGCTGTCGTCACTGTCGCCAGACTCCTCGCTGTCGTCACTGTCGCCAGACTCCTCGCTGTCATCGCTATCACCAGACTCTTCAGCATCATCTTCATCATCTTCATCATCTTCATCATCTTCATCATCTTCATCTTCATCGAAATCATTATCACCTTCTTCGCTGAAGCCTTCATCATCATTCTGGGACTCGCTGGCGGCTGAAGCATCATCGTTCTTTACTTCAGATGGAGAATCCTCTACTGTTGCCTCATCCTTGGGCATGGGTTCTGACTTGGGAGCGTCCCCTGCCATGTCTTTAGGTTCAGGTTCCAGTTCAGATGATTCTGGGACAGCTTCGGTGGCATTAGCATTGCTTTCAACCATCAAAGGGATCCTTTTCTGTGTAGTTAGAAAAAAGGCATCATTATAAATTCCTGTGCAAAGTTTTGTAAAGGTCTCACATCCAGCGAAAGGACCTTTACAGCTACGAAATAGGTCCTTTCACTGGATGTGAAATAGTCATGGTCTAATGGAGTTCACACCCAGCGAAAGGACCTCTACAGCTACGAAAAAGGTCCTTTCACTGGATGTGGAATAGTCATGGTCTAATGGAGTTCACATCCAGCGAAAGCTAGGACCTTTTAATTTTCACTCGACTACGAAATTTAGGTCCAAAAGGAAATTCAAAGGAAGAAAGACGAGAAATGTAATTTTTAAGAATTTCAGATTTCGACAAGAATACTAAAGACATTGAAATTACTTTTATACTAAAGCAACAAAAAAGCCCAAGATTAGAGAAGTTTCTTGGCGTATGATGCAGTATACTGAGGAACTTGATGATTCTTACCCAGGTTTAGTGTTGGTGCTCCATAAGCGATAGCAAAAAGGACGGCGAGAACGATCAAGAGTCTCATGTTGTCTTCTTTTGAGCACCTGTGAAATAATTCAACGATGGGAGTTACAATAAAGGTTGTATTCGTAAAGGAAAAGAAAAATAAGGACGAAGACAAAGACGACCACAAGGACAATCACATTCCATTTATTTTCTTAAAAACAATTTTCAAAAATTAGGTTTCTAGTACGATGTCTGTCACAGTAGAAAAATTACTCCTTAATTAAACAACCTGCTAGCGAACAAAGTATGTTTTGATAACGGCTTTGGGCAATGGCGGGTAATGAATGATAATAACTCACTGATCTATTAATAATGTGTTATTCATGATTCTATAAAATGACTAAATCCTAAAAATTCTCTAAAAATAAAATGTCAGTGAAAAGTCTTTAAAAAATGGATATAAAGCTAACTTGGTTCCATCTATTATTCGTGAAAAACGTTTTTTGAGTCACACTAGGTATAATTCAGTAACGGAATACTGGGATTTTATCACAAGAATTATGTGAAACGTCATTTTCAAGCATCATAGTACTCCTTAAACTAAACCTTAAAAAAGTAAGGGCAGGATAAGAAAATTAAGTCAAAATTGAAATCTTCCAGAAAAACTTAAATGAAAAAAAACAAAAAAACCAGTTAGAACTCATTTGAAATACAGTGCAAGTTTCGCACGATACTGACTGTTGCATGGTCATAATTTGAGATAGTTGACTGAAGTACGCTGGCTAAAAGCTAAAAAATTCTTTTTAAAGTTAAATTTTGATACTTCAAATTTTCTAATAGAGAAGGCAGTAGACAACTTAACTTCAAAAATTAAATTCGGTGAAAATTTGAAGTATATCGTTAGCGGAGTAGTTTATAAATAAAAATGTTAAGTTTTTCTGATTTTAAATTTATCACTGATGCAGAAATAAAATTTCGAGGTAAAAATGAGCTGCTTAAATTTACGATTTTAAAGCAGCTTTTTGAAGTGATAAGGATAAACTCATTAAACTGACTTTTTAAACTGAGGAAGCTTTCGAAATTTTTTAACAATAATTATTTCAATAACAGTAAATTTTTCATTTTGAATAAAGAAAAATGGAAAGGGAAATAAGGAAGAGAGGCGGTACAATGAATTTGGAAATTAGACAAATCTAGTTAAGGAGGAAAAAATGAAGATTGAAGATCAAAGATCGACTTACTTACCGAGATAGTGTCGTTAATGCAAGCGGGTCAAAAGGGTAGAACTAAATGAACTGCTGCCAACAATCACCTTACTTCACTGCCAGCCTGTTGTTTTGATTTTCAAACCACTGATGTAAGATTTCGTTGCTTGTTGTTTTGGAATTCAGAACGGGGAATAGACTCTTTTGTTTACATATCCCGTACACGTTTCAAAACAGCTTTTACGCCGTTAAATGCTTTGAAAATACCACCGATGCTGGAAGGTGTCAAAAAACGTTTTTTTTGTTAATATTTCGAGGTCAAAAAACGCAGTAGGGCTCAATGTGAGCGGTGAGATTTATTGAGACAAACAGCTGAGTAAGTTTCCAGAGTTTCCTTATAGCCAAACTGAGAAACTACATGAATCTTAATAAGACGCAAAAAAAGCTCCACTTCAAACCGAAATTTTATGCTATTACATCTTTTTCGGACTTCGCTATTAACCGAATTATTTTCACGAAAATTCATACAGCCGTCGGTGCTTTAACGAGTTAAAGATCGAGTATTTTTAAGGTAAAATCATACGTGGCAACTTCAGGTCTAGATAAACAATTACACGTAGTTTTCACGGTCATAATCCTGATATTGTTATTGTAAGAGAACCAACAAAAGTGTGCCTAGTTATCGTCTTCTTAAGCAAGTGTCAAACGCGTTAGTGAATCTGTCAAAATGTCTCTGGTGTTTAGGAAAAATTGAAACGTGTAAAAGAATTACCCGAAAAGGTGTGGTCCATTTTGAAAAGTGCTGCTGGGATTTTGAAATGTCATTAATCTTGAATAGAAGTTAATTGAATTTATAGTGGGTTCAACAAGAACATTAAAACAACTTTACAAAAAGATTTATTTTCATAGAGAACAGCGGACTGAATCACACCACTTGTACCGGCGAAGGGTAAACAAAGTTGACCGCTGACCAGCTGAAGGTTTTAAACCCAGGCTAAATTTTTATTTTCGTTTATGCACTTGTCCCGGACCCTCGTCTCCCGTGACAGGGCGGGAAATTGGCTATTCTATAAGAAAAATTTCCTGATACGTAGGATGCGTGACCTGTTCGCCATAATATCTATTTCTAAACTGATTTGCCAAGAAGATGATGTATAGTGGCCTACTTACGATATTTTTCTTTGAACACCAGTTTTAAGGCTTAGTCGCCCGTGGAGCAAAGCGATTGACATTATGTTCTAACCAGCACGTAATAAAACTTTGACATTCATAATAAAAATATATTATATTGTTGACTTCAGACAGGGTTTTTCCGGTAAATTTTATGATAAAACAGGTAATTTATCTAAATTGCTGACTTTCTTTAACCCAAACTACGCAATACCGAATGAGTAGCGAGCGAAATAGCGAAAAAACTGATCGATGTTATAAAGTTAATAAGAAACCTAATAGCTATTGTAACTAAGAATAAATAAAAGAAAGAAAGAGAGAAAGAAAAAGTGATCGAAGAAGAGAGAAAATATGAGAACGAAAGTAGGAAGGAAGGGAGAAAAAAATATGATATAAAACCCACCACCGCTTGAATGCATTATATTACACAGTAATGATAAAAGGATAAATTTTACACCGTGAAAAGATGAAAAATCTGACTGACGTCCCGAACGCTAGCTCTTCGTCGGAGTACAAAAGACCATATAATATACAACACGCTGAATCCAAATAAATGACCTTGTAAAATAATTTTTATGCTTAGGAAAATGTAGTATTTATCGCAATAATTGCTAATCTGGTGGACAAAACAAAACAACTTGTAGATTGTAAAAAAAATTAAATGTTTTTATTTATTTATTTAATTTTTCATCGTTTTGATATTTGGTTTTGTTTTGAACGCACGAGTGGGTTTCCTGTGTTTGCGCAAAGAGAGCGAAGACTAGGGATAAAAAGAGCCTGCGGTCTTTTTTCCAGCTGATGTTCGTTACTATGACAACAGTGTAACATTTTCTAAAGAAAACAGAGTTTGTTGGCGACCATTAAAACAAACCACCGAAACCCTCTCCAGAAAAACAACAAATACACACTCTTAAAACCCATATACAAGAAAAATCCCTAGTCTTTAAGATAATAATTCGGTAAGTAAAAAAATCGTTGAATTATTTTCATTTCTTAGAATGAAATTACTCGTTTTCGAATTTTCGTTTAGAACTTCGGGCGCCTTTCCAATTTCCATTAGAAAAATGTCCAAATTTATTTTGTTGAAGAAGTACGGTATCTATCCGGTTAAAGAATATCCTGAATAAGACTTTGGAAATTCTTTTCACTGGTTTATACAGATAAAAAGCTTTTATTGAGAATTTTCTATGGAAGTCGATGAATGTCTCCTCGACATTTTCGAGCTCTTCCTCGAAATTACTTTAGCTCGAGCTGATTCTAATTCTTATTTTCCTTTTAAAAAAGCTATATATTTCAACATCTCATTTAAATCATACAAAAGAGATGTTTACCGTTTTTGCTGTTCACATACGACATAAAACATAGCTCGCTTACATTTTTTTGTGTGATATTTTTTCAGAGATCATCAACATGCAGAGGGCACAGAGTAGACGTTCAGATACTAGCGAGGCAGAGCTAGATGGCATTGGTGAGTAAAAAGTGGTCCATATAAATTAGTGACTAGATTTATCGAGCACATAAATAAAGATATTTACTGAATTTAAAGAATTTTGAATGAAACTCATATATTTCGCAAAGATCTATAGCCACCCCCCTCCTCCTGAGAAATATGGCACTTATACCATCACAAACTTATTGAATATTTTGTTAATACTACAATACTCTTCCAAACTAAAAAAATATCAGAATTGAAAAAAAGTGTTGAATTTAATTTTTGCCTTCTCTAACAGCCGAGCAAGAGCTGGCTAAGCTTCAGCGGCAGTACCGAATAATGGAAGGCGATCGCAAGGCCTACAGTGAAGAATCCCAAAATACAATACGAAAACAGAGGTCAGTTATTCAGTAAATAAATATTATTATTATTATCCTGTCAAAGGAACCAACGATAAACCCTAAAACAAAGGCACATATGGAGGACTCTAGAAGTACTGATATGATATGAAAGAAAACATCTTTTATGTTGCAATATTGATCACATTAAATTTATGGCGTGTGTTGGCTTTACAGAGCTGCTATCGAAGCACTTCAGAAGGAAAATGAAGAACTGATGAAGGACAACAGACTTGCTGGGAGTGAACAGAATATCAATAAGGTAAAATAAATAAATGCTAATATTGTAATATTGAATTTTCTGAGAGGGAGGGGCTGGGGGTGCTCCCCTTCCATCGCACTACCCCTACACTCTGCTAATATTAACTAAATTTCCAGCCCCAACTATTAATGTAGGGACACACATGTGACTACCTGTGCATTGCTCAAACACCTAAAAAATGACTGGAATGGTAAGTATCGTGTTCTGACCTATCACACGTAAGAATGAATTCATTTCTAATTAACTGTCACATGTGATTGGTCAGAACGCAATTTTTAACATTCCAAAAATTATTTAGTTGTTTAGGGCTGCTAAGTTTCTACATTTCTTAATATTATTAAAGTGCTACTACGACGAAAATCGCTCAAACTTGGATTCAGCTGAAACTTCCTAAAAAATACTCTTTAAAGGTCCAATAATCACTGTATGAAGTGTTTTCTCGATATTCAGGACGAAAGTATGATATTTTTACGATTATTTTTTGGAGTCTGTGACGTCATACACTCAACATCAAACATTGCTACATATATTTCTTTGTATATAAATCCTTAATTTATTTTATTCCTGTGAAGCCCAAAGGGTAGCTAATGTGCTTTTTTCACATTACTTGTGACTATAATTTATATTTTGGGGTGTTTGGGTATTTCTTTCTCGGCTTTACTACTGACATTTTGATCATAAACTACAAAGAAATGTATGGAGCGATGTTCGATATTGAGTGTATGACGTCACAGACTCCAAAAAATAATCGTGAAAATATCATACTTTCGTCCTGAATATCGAGAAAACACTTCATCCAGTGATTATTGGACCTTTAAAGAGTATTCTTAGGAAGTTTCAGCTGAATCCAAGTTTGAGCGATTTTCGTCGTAGTAGCACTTTAAGTAACACAATGATTTTTATTACCAGGATGCAGTAAATACTGATACCTTGAATGAAAAACTTAATGAAGAAGGTGAGAAAAGAGAATAGACCTCTGTAATGTTTCCTATTTTCAGATCATGAGTCATTGAGATCTTGAGTATCATTTCTTTGTTTAATGGTTGCACATATTGAGAAGACACACAAATATGGATGCAACTCAAAAAAAGAATCTTATACTTAAAGAGAATGAAATGTGGTCTGAAAAGGGAAAACATTATGCCCAAGCCGAAAGGGTCTATTGTGTAGTTCCACAAATTATCTATTATTTTTCTTAAGACCCCCTCCCCCTCCCCCCTCCCCCAGAAATTCCAGTTTCCTTTCATACAAACTCTGTAATTTTTGTTCTTTCTCTGTTCCCCCTTCCCTTTGGAAATCCTGGTGCCAGGGTATGGATAAATACTGGAACTACACATTATAGATGATATAATAAATTATGAACTTGAAGTAAATTAATATATAATTATATATAGAATAAATTGATATAATAATATTATTTATCCTCCTCAGATACTTTAAAAGAAGAATTGCAGGCAGTCAAAGATGACATTAATGATCTAAGTAATCAGGTATGACAAAATAAAATCAATGAACAATAATTTATTAATGATTGAATTTCAATAGCTAACTTTTGATATTCTGGTTGAGCGATTAAGCATAGAGCATTTTGAGATTCCAAGGAAATAAAATATAACAGTACTATGATTACAGTATGATTACATTATTGTTTGTGCACAGCCCTGATTAAAAATATATTGTGCTTCACCACTGAGCAGAATATTCAACCTTTCTCATTTCATTCCCTTATTTACTCTCAAACCAAAATAGACTTGATGAACTTAATTCCTTTAATTATACAGTAATGATAAAAAGGTAAATTATACACTGTGAAAAAGATGAAAAAACTTAACTCTACTCTGACGAAGGACTAGTGTCCGAAACCTCAGTACGTTTTTTCATCTATTTACCTTTTCATCATTACTGTTTCATTAGATCAACACCGATGCAGCTCACACTAGTTTTTAGATAGTTATATCTCCTTTAATAATTAAAGATTTAATAATTAAATTAAATAATTAAATTAAATTAATAATATTATAATTATTATAATAATTCCATTTTCCCCTTTCTTTCTCTTTTTACAACATTTATTTCTTATCACGTTTTCCCACTCATGTGACGATCGATATTGCTTCTTAACTTAATTGTGTTTTGATTTAAAACTTTACTTTTATTCTTAGATAAGAATTATAGAAAAGAAAATCAGTCAACAAAGAAAGAACATGGGCGGGTAAGAAATTAAAAAAGTAAAAAAAATAAGATAAGAGACTAATTTCATTGATTGCCAATGATATGCAAGGACTATTGGTCTCACCAAGGTCTCTAGCTATAAAATAAGTACTTTTAGTATCAGGGCTATGGTGCCCACTGCTCAGGCACTATGGGGGGAGGGGTGTATTCCTCCATTTTCCCTTATAAAAGTAACAATAATCCTTTTTACAGTTCCCTGTGCCATGTTGAAAGGTAGCCGTGCCTTTGCATCAAAGTGAGACGAACGTGGGCTTGCAGTGATAAAGACTCATGAATAATAATTGTCCTACTAGGTGTTAAAAAGGTCTCTATCATTATGCACAAGCTCAGTGTTTGTCTCACTTTGATACAAAGGTACAGTGACTACCCAAGACGGCACAGGGAACTGTGAAGGGGTCTATTAGTAAAATATATATTGAATTAAATATTCATCTTTTAGTGCTCACGTGTTGTAAAGTAACTTTGTGTCCCCTCAGTTCTTTATGGCTATTGCTACAGCCCTGAATACTTCTCTACAAGGATATTATTATAGTTTTACTTTTCGTAATTTTTTTTTTAAATATTTCTTAGTGTTCATATGAGCCATGCAAGGCATGTACAAACACAGAAACAAATCAGAGTGTTAGAAAATAGACTGGATAAGGTAAATTCAACATTTAAACTATATATTATTATAATATTTTAATACTTTGGATTGGCTATTAGAGTGCGAACAATATAACCGAGAAACTTTAGTAATAATAAATAGCACAATTTCATACATATAATCCCATTGTTTTCTGTGTGTTTAATTAGCACTATTTTGTACTATTTAGTAATTAGTGTTTCATGGATTAATTGTTTGCACTCTATGGGTGCAGTGTCTCTTACTGCTGTATAGTTAATGCCTGAGGTCACATACATCCATTCTGAACCAAGTGTGATAAGTTTGTTTGATGTGTTGTTCTCTCCCTTATTTCAAGTGTTTTCTCCACGTTCTCTGGTTTTCCATAAAAATCAACATTCAATTTGAGTGTGTATCGTTTTTATTTATTTTTAGGCAAATGTTAAATTCAATAAAGCACTAGCAGAAAACAGTGATTGTAGATCTGAGATAGACAATTTAAGGAAAGAACGACAGTACTATGAAAACTGCCATAAAAAACTGGACAAGGTTTACCAGGACTACAAGAGACAAGCAAGTGAATTGATTGAAACATCTACTGCTGCTTATGATGCCAGGTAATTGAATTCTGGACAACTTATTTTCCTATTTTGTTATGGCAATGATGTCCCATTTTTCTTTCTTCCGTCACTTCCATTTTCATTCTTTGAGGCATTTATTGCTGTTTAATGATGCCAGGTAATTGAATTCTGAACAACTTATTTTCCAATTTTGTTATGGCAATAATGTCCCATTTTTCTGTTTCTGTTACTTCCTTCTTCATTCTTTGAGGCATTTACTGCTGCTTTTGATGCCAGGTAATTTCATCCAGCTTCAACAACTTATTTTCCTTTTTGGTGTGGCATTGATGTCTTATATTCTTTGTCCCATTTTTCTTCTTTCTTTCACTTCCTTTTTCATTCATTCTTTGTTGTGGCTTAGAGATGTACATTTGAGACTGTTATTGCCTTTCAAGGGCGATTAACAAGGAATTAATTGAACAGCGCAGTGCAAAAATAATGTCTAATATTGCAAATGTTGTCCTTTTCTCTCTATCAGGGATGAAGCTCAAGCTAAAATGCTTGCACTGAAAGAAAAGAACGACAAAGATATTGCACAATACAAAACAGAATTCATGGAGCTAGAGCGTATCATTGACCATGAGCGAAGGCTAAAGGAGTTCATGAGAGTAAAAGGAGAAGAACGAGCAGAACTGATGGAAGGAGAAATGAGTTACCGCAAAAAGAAGAGGGATGAGAAAGACAAGGGAGATAAAGCTGAGGAAACCATTGAGGTAAGCATAATCCATTTCCCAGGCCAACATTTTGCAAGATCCCAGTTCCACCATTGTCAGTTGTACATCAAAACTCCCTAGAACTGGAAAAAAGGGGACTGAATGACTGCAAGACTTAAATAATTTGACTCTACTTCGCATTGCTTGGAGGCAAATATCAAAATTATGTTGCACAACTTTTTTGGTAATATTATACTCAACTTCCAGGTTTAAATTTTATTTACATCATAATTAATTAGTGGAAAAATGGAATCCCATTCCCATTTCGTTTCCCATTTTGTAATATCTAAACCTCAGTCTTGAATTTCAGCTCCCATTATACCCCTTCATGATACTCCTTATAAAATGAAAAATTATTTTTCTTTAAGTCTCTGTAATTTGTTCTGTTACAGTCTTACGAGTCAGCCTTTCGAAAGATCAAAGATTCGACAGAAATTGAAGACATTGATTTGCTGTTAATAAATTCATCGAAGTAGAAGATAGGAATTTCGCTCTGTTTAACTATGTTAATGAGTTAAATAATGAGATAGAAATGGTACAAGAACAGATCAATGAAGTAAGTAAATTAATATCCCAGTCTTGTTATTTATTTATGTTTTCCTTTTTTGTTTTATCCATATCCATCCATCTTCCTAACCATCCATCCATCTTCCTAACCATCCATCCATCTTCCTAACCATCCATCCATCTTCCTAACCATCCATCCATCTTCCTAACCATCCATCCATCTTCCTAACCATCCATCCATCTTCCTAACAATCCATCCATCTTCCTAACCATCCATCCATCTTCCTAACCATCCATCCATCTTCCTAACCATCCATCCATTCATTCATTCATTCAACTATTTTTGCGTCCATCCATTACCAACCCACTGATTAATTTATCCTTTTATCCCTACATCTATTATTCATCCCATCTTGTTAGTCCATCTTTAACTTTATTTATAGTTATTCATTCATTTTATCATTCATCCAACTCTTTCTATTCCATCCATCCTTCTCCATATTTCCATTAATTGATCATTAGCAGTGCTATGACTCAAATCACTCCAGAGATTGTTCAATTTTTGGTGTTTATGGTTAATGTGTAGTTTCAGAAATATTATTCCATACCCACCCGACAGAGAAAATTGGAATTTCCAAAGGATAGGGGGCAGCGAAAAAAAAACCAAAAACTACAGAGTTTGTATGGAAGAAAATTGGAATTTCTGGGCGTGGGGGGGTCTTTAAAAAATTCCTGGGTGAGGGGGGTATGAATAATATCAACAATTCAACATCATGTTGTAAAGGAAACCAGGAATTAAAATAACCAGTGCCGCTGTGAATTATTTATCCAGGTGAATGCTGACATAGAAAAGTTTAAGAGTGAAGGAGTAGAGATGGAGACTCAAAGAAAGAACATAATGAAAGGTTTGGAAGATCAACTAAACTCAACTGCCGACAAGCAGGAACAGTTTGAAAGCCAACACAAGCAGACCAAGAAGATACTTGAACAACTGAAATCAGGAATAGATTCCTTGTTCAACAAGATTAACTGTGATAAGTCAGCAATAGAGAACCTTCTCGGCAGTAAGGAAGGCATTACTGATAATAACATGATGCAGTTTTTGGGAATTATTGAGCAAAGGACCAATGAGCTTTTGCAAGTTTATGGATTTCATGTTACAAAGGTAAGAAAGTATCAAACTGGAGTATCCAACTATTGAATATTAATCCTTGACTAATAAGGCTGCGTTCATAATGTATGGCAGAGGGGGGCAGGGGAAAATTTGAAATTTCAAGACTAATTCTTAACACCCCGCTTAAAGCCATGCAAAAAAATATGATCCTCCCTAAGCAAGGCTTGTAGCTTCTTCCAAAAATTGTGCAACCCCCCCCCCCCTCCATTTTCCCTGATAAAAATTACCCCTCCCCACTTTTTCCTACTAAAAATTTCCCCTCTGAATTTCACCTGCCCCCCCTCTGCCATACTTTATAAACACAGCCTAACTAAAATTTAATCATACTTAGGAGGCTGAAAAAGAGGAACCTTCTGTCCCTGTTGGTCTACTTGGCCAAGGACCACAGCCTGGCTCTATGTCTGTTAACATTGTTCCCCCATCGACTGGGGACGATTACGACAGTGAAGACTCTTCAGGCAGTGATGAGGAACAGAGGCCACTAACGCAGCAAGAACTCAAGAATAAAATCATGAAAGGGGTATGTTGTCCTTGCTATAGAGCACATGCGTGTTATGTCATAGCTGCCATCATGGTTGGCAATAAAAAAGCCAATTCAAAGCTAATAAGCCTGAAGCATGATGACGTCTTACCCCCGACTCTAGACCATAATAGTTTTTTAAAATTCTTTCTTATTAAATTTTTGATTCCTTAGAGAATACAGGAACAATAGTCATAAGTAAAGAACAAAAGCAGTCTGAAAAGGATTAAGGTCTAGAGACGGGGGTAAAAGGTCATCTTGCTTCAGGCTTATTCAAAGCTAATTCCTTATTAGCTTCTCTTGTTAGATCAACCAAGATGATGGCTGTTTCATTGTTATTCATATCTCAAGGGATTTTTTGATTTGTTAATTTTTTTTCTTTTCCTCATTAATAATTATTAAGTATTATTTAGAATTAATTTTATAAGAATATATTTATGTTTAGATAAGTCGTCGAGAAGCACAGCCCAAGAAAACACACCATCCTGGTTCAGCTTCCTCAGATAAGGGAGCTTCGAAAAAGAAAAGGGGTGCTAAATAATCTGTGACGCAGCTACTATCCTGTACGATCTAGCCCAGACTTATGACCACCATAGCCAGGTTAATCAGAAGCCAAAATGTGTGCAATCCACCCAGCTGATCATTAGCTTGGGTAGATCTTGACCTGTGCGACATTTAAACCAATCGACTTACTGACCAACAAGTTTTAGATGATAATAAGCCAGATAAGATAACAGAACAGACATGATATTATCTGTGCACCTAAGGGTTTTACATGCTGTAAGAAATAAATTGTAAAACTCTTCAATTCTTCCTCGTACAAAAAAATGCAGTGTTTGTATCTTTTACATAAACCACATGCTTAAGATTACTTGAATCTATATCTATTTCAAGGTCTATAATGATACAGAAAATATTATCTATCACCTTTTGACAACAGATAAGGGATTGTTAGCTTTGATGAAAGTTTATTCTGTAAATACTAGTGTTTTGTACAATAATAAATTAAATGTTCTTAGTAAGAAATTGTCAGTGGTAATAAAACATTAGTGAAGATATATAACTGTGAAATAAAAAATACTAGTCAAATCAAGGGAGCACGTTAAAATTTTGATTGGTTTATCTTCGATATTATCGCACGTATTCTAAGATATGACAGGCGTGCGCGCTCTATACTTCATTGTAGACGCCTGTCACAAGATGGATTCCGCGCGCTAGATAGATCAACCAAGAACAATGACTTTCTTTACACAAACAAAATTTTAATGTGTTCCCTTGGTCAAATAGATACAAAAGAAAACAATGGAATTAGGGTTTATTTTGCTTTAAGCATTTTACATACAGATTACCAAGCTCAATTCCTCAAAACATTTCCTATACATAATACTCCCATTTACCTTTGCTCAGTTTTTACCTCTATTGTCTTCTAGGTTTAAAAAAAAAAAATTAAGGCCCATTGTTTAATAAGGAATGTATGTACTATGGAACAACACAAGTTGATTAAAATTCCACGAGTTTTGGTTGAATAGCTGAATAATTGGCTGAATAGCTGAATATTTGGTTGAATAGCTTGAGTGAGATTTATTGCGAGAACTCTATTCACATGCATTTAATTATACAGAATTTGACAGAACCAAAACACACCTACAAGGAAAGTTTGGTGATCAAGGAAAGGTTTATTTATGTGAACAATTACAATTAATGAATATCATAGCTACAATATCTCTCAGTAGTTTTACACTAAGAATAATGATACATTGGTCCTTAGGAGTGGTCAACAGTAACCTTACATTTCCTTCAGGAAAATGAATATAAAGTATTTTTTGTTTACAAACTTTCTATGGTGTATTTGTATATACAAATAATAGTCTGATATGAGAGTAAGAATACAAATAAATCTGTTGTTCTGGGCAACCATTTTATACCCTTAAAATAAAACCAACAAGTACATGTTTTTCTAACAAACTCATCAAGTTTGTTATTTCCAACACAGCCTAGTTTTAAATTTTGAAGAAATACTTTACAGCATTTGTAAATATTTCACAAATCATTACTGTTTTATCCTACGAGCAATGGTAGAAATCTTCAGTAAAACCTTGTTAAGACTTACGATGATCGTATTTGATTTTAATCGCAGAAAGAATTAAATAAAACCTCGTTAGATTCACTGAGTACCTGTCATAGTGCAGTTTTCGTATGGCTGAAAAATTCATGGCACGAATACGGCCGTAACACAGCAAGGGATACACCAGACCAATCACATTGCACTTAAAATTTACTCTCCATCAAATCAAATACTTGAAACACGGCATTAAAACGGCATGGACAAGATCACGGTACTTTTAGATCAATCATATTACAAATGAAAAAAATCAGCCTACTAAAATTCTAGATTTAAGTACAACGGTCACAGAACGTCACGCTTACGGCACTGAGCTTTTCACAGTCATACGAAATTGCACTAAGTCACATCAAAACCCAAATACCCATATGGATGAAGATCAATGCTTATCCTTCCAGCAATTTTCAATAAAAATAATAGTAAATAGAATATGTTTTCGTTACATTTGCATTACAATGTGATGACAGAAATAACAGCAGATGTGGTTTATATTACATTTGGTCAAAACAAAATTACAACTTTTAGATGGTTTTGGGATATAAAAATCATCGACTAAAATACAAGATTCTAAGTCAACAGGACAACTAATCAAAGGTTATTTTAGAGCCCTTGAATTCCTGAATAGTTCCTTTTCGTTGAAAACTTGCTGTTGGATTAAGAAAACACACAAACATTATTTTCTTCATTTTTGAAGCGTTTTGAATTACACTACAAATAACAGAATTTAATCATTTAATAATGACTGTATAATATTATCTCACCTCCTCCTCCTCTATTTCCACCGCGCCCTCCACGTCCACGTCCCCCACCGCGTCCACCACCACGGCCGCCGAATCCACCGCCGAATCCACCACCTCTTCCACCTCCTCGTCCACCGCCTTCAGGTCTAGGTGATGAGAAATCTAGTCTAACTTGTCTGCCATCTATTTGTGCTCCACTCATTTGGTTGAGTGCTTCCTTGGCAGTGCCAACATCATCAAAGTCGACAAAGCCAAACCTGGAGAGAAAAAAGAAACTTGTCATTGAAAAGCATTAAGATTTACAAATGATTTATTGAAATCAAATGCCTTATATCAGTGATATACTTGGTTTGTGATCAGCTCTGTTTTAACAGAATTCATCGGTGTCCTAAGTCTGTTCATCATTAATAAGGCAATAGACATACATTAGAGCACTTTTCCCATGACTGTGAAAAACTCAGTGCCAGAAGCTTTTCGTGCAGTAACGCTTTCTAGAATTTTAATTGGCTGATTTTTTCCCTCTCGTATTTGTGATTGGTCTGACAGTGCTTGATCTTGAGGTGACTATGTCCACAGTGTGTATGTGATTGAATGGAGAGTAAGTATTCAGGCAATTAGCATTGGTCTGGCATGTCCCTCGCCATGACTAGACAATGTTCGTGTGGTGTGCTTTTCACAGTCATTTGGAAACTGCTCAATCGCGAAAGTCTATGTATAACAAGACAAAACCTCACATACCCTTTAGATTCTCCCGTATCTCTATCTGTAATAACTCTAGCGTTGTTACAGCCTTCAAAGGCAGCACCTAGAGATTCTGTCGTAGTATTGTATGAAAGATTTCTGACAATCAGTGACTTGTGAGGCGGATTTTGTGGTCCTGAACTGAAACCACCTCTTCCGCCTCCACGACCTCCTCTACCACCACCACCACTTCTAGGGGTATTAGGTTTGCTGTCGGCAGGATTGATTTTCAACTCTCGTCCACAGAATTCAGTGCCATTCATCTCAAGAGCTTTTTCATAGTCTTCAGAACTTGTGAAATCTGCATAACCAAATCTATTAGCACACAAAAAAGAATTGGTTAGTCATTATAAGGTCCAAGCCTTGCAAGGAGATTGATTAGGCCAAACAAAAAAATAAATGTGTTTCCTGTTGCATGAGAAAAATAATTGGGGTCGGTAGGTCAGATTTATTCTTTTACTGATACGACAGTGGAAATGAGCTTACTGGGAACCCTATGGTGCATTTGGGAATGAAAAAAATATTAGGTTCGACAACAATTTGCAAGAAAATTAGGGTCGGTTGCGCAACAAGAAACACACTTATGTTTTTGTTTGTCCTGAGTAAATTTTACTAGATTTTTGTGAAGTAGAAATTGAAACCTGAGTGCTATGAGTAGCATGCGCTGCTCCAACACTGTTTATTACCACTGGGATCATTGTTCAATTCTAAGCTTAGCCACATCTGTGAATAATTATGTTTGTTTGATGTGTTGTTCTCTCCCTTACCACAAGGTTTTTTCTTCCGTAGTGGAAGTGCAAAGGAAACAAACCTCAGGAAAGAGAATCCTACTGGGACTGATGGTCGTAAAATATAAAAACATATCAATCTGAATGTTTACTGAACCATGTTTAACTCACCCTCTTGATCTTCCATCACTTGTGATTATTCTAACAGAAGCAGAGAGGCCACTTTCCTCAAACAAGCCCTTTAAACTTTCTTCATCAGCATCATACGACAGGTTACCAATGAATAAGCTATCTGTTGATCAAAATAAGATACAACCGTTATCTTACAGCCAGGTCATCTTGCTTCTATCAGCTTCAATGAATACTATAGTTTTGAGTTCTCTGTTACACATGGTTAGCCTTAATTTTATACAGAATATTCATGTATTTCAGTGACTGTGGAATTTCAAGGAGTTTGTATCGTTGAAGCATTCTTTACTTTTCCATTGGTATTTGTGGATATTTAGACACTGATACTAGGTTAACCCTGAATAAATGAGTCTGTAATCAAGGAACACAGTGGTAATTTGGAACTTGAAAATGGCCTATTAGCCAATTGGTAACACTTTGTTCATAGCTCAATATTTTCTAGTTCCAGGTTTTTGGCTCGATAAACAACAGCTTTTCCTTGAAAATAAAAATAATAAAACTAATCGCCAGATTGACCAAATATCTTTTAGAAATAGCATATTTCCATCATTGTTGACAGAAAATGTTTTGTTAATTAAATATTTTTTAAGCTTAAATTCTTACAATTTCCATCAGCAGACTTCTTTTGTTTTGGAGTCTTGGTTGCTTCTATATCTGCAGCTTTTCTTTTCTTGGCCTTTTCTTTGGTTTCTCCTCTTCTCTTCCTCTGAATCCTCATCACTGTCTGATGATTCCTTCAAAGGCCAAAATTACAATATATATATATATCAATTCTATATTTTCTACAGTGACTGCTTGCTTAGAAGATGCCAAGGTCTCGTTGTCTTGACCCATAACTTTTTAAATTTAACTCTTTTCGCAATGTATCGATAAAGTATTTATAACCTCAAAGGTTATAAATAAGAAAAAGTTTTTAGTTATATCTTTTTATAACCTCAAAGGGTTTATTTATTGTTTGGAATGGACCTTTGGCTTCCTTCAATCAAATTTATAGTGCAATGGATTGGTAAATTTAAGATTAAACAAAGTCAAAAAAAGTGCTAGAGGTTATAGGATATGGTAAAACAGAATTAAAGTTGATTCAAAAACTTTGAATATTAGATAATAGGTACTCTAAATCAAATAACAAAATTAATAAAAGCTTCAACAGTAAATGGTTTGAACCCAGGTGTTAAAGTTTGTTGTGCAATGTGATCATCTAGGTGAGTGTAGTCTTGATGAAGACTGTCGTTGGTGGTGACTAACGTTTTGACAACCTGAGTGGAAGTCTTCTTTAGAGTCCAGTGGGAAAAAGAAAACGAGAGATGACTTCCATTCAGGTTGTTGAAACGTTAGTCACCACCAACAACGGTCTTTCTCAAGACTATGATCACACAGACGATCACATTTCACAACAGAAAAAAACCCTTTAACTTTATGAAGTAATAGGTAATGGTTTGTTAGCTAGTTTGACCAAATGAAAGTCATGCTCAGTTCAAAACTTTATTTCTAATCAGCAAACATCATAAGGTGTCCTAAGTTTATTCATCATTGCATGACATTGTGTATATAGTTTGAACTACATTCTTGTAGTCGTGTTTAAAGGAGGCAGCATGGTTGCAGTGGTCATAGCGTGGGTCTCGGCAATCCGGTGGTGCCGGGTTCGAGTCCCGCTGTGGCCACTAGGTGAGACTGTTTGTCCTGATCACTGATTAGTTCAGATTCAGTTTCTCAACCATATGCTTGTAAATAGCCAACTGGTTTGCCTCCTTACCAGTTTGGATTCTTAAAAACACTTTATGTTTCTTTGATAATTTCATTTCAATTTATTAATTGTAGGAGGGCCATAATGGAAACTACTGGGTCAACCAGTACTCTCTACCCTTGTTAAATGAAGTCTATTTATTTATTCATTTTCTTGTGTAATGTTCTATTTTTCATGCCAAATCCACAGGGAAAAAACAAAGGAACAAACTATCAAAAACATGTCAACAAACAAGATAATTCCATATTTTACACATTTTATAAAAATTCAACAAATCCAACTACTTTTTGATAAAGTCACATTTGTTACCTCTTTCTTAGATTTCTTTGCTTTGGATTCTGGTTTATCATCTTCAGATTCTGAGTCTTCCTCTGATGATGATTCTGTGTTCTTCCTTTTAGCAGCACCATTTACTTGAGCTACTGGTTTCTTTTTAGTTTCCTCATCATCTGAAGATTCTTCATCAGAACTGGATTCCTCTTCCTTGCTTGCTGCATCCTTCTTTGCTGCAGGCTTCTCTTCTTCATCACTGGAGTCTTCATCACTACTCGACTCTTCTTTTTTTGGAGCTGCTTTGGCTTTTACAGCATTCTTCTTTACTGCAGGCTTCTCTTCTTCGTCGCTGGAGTCTTCATCACTACTTGACTCTTCTTTTTTTGGAGCTGCTTTAGCTTTTGTAGCAGGCTTCTCTTCTTCATCGCTGGAGTCTTCATCACTACTTGACTCTTCTTTTTTTGGAGCTGCTTTGGCTTTTGTAGCAGGCTTCTCTTCTTCATCACTGGAGTCTTCATCACTACTTGACTCTTCTTTTTTTGCGACAGGTTTTTCTTTTGCAGCAGTCTTCTTTGCTGCTGGTTTTTCATCTTCAGAGCTCGAGTCATCACTGCTAGATTCTTTCTTCACTGGCTTTTTTGTTGCCTTTTTATCTTCTTTTTTACCCTTTCCATTGACCACTTTTTTCTTATCCTTCTTTTTGGGGGCTGGTTTTTCATCTTCGCTTTCACTTTCTGAGGAATCAGAGTCCTTCTTGACACCTTTTAGTTTAAGAACATCTGTCTTGAGAGCTGTTTTCTTGGGTGCTTCTTCTTCAGAGTCTGACTCTGAGCTTGAGGAATCTTTGGCGGGAGTCTTTGCTGGCTTTGGGGTCTTTTTCTTGATTACAGGGGCGCTAAATGTCAATGGATATCATACATTATTAATAAAGGTACAGGGACTATGAGAAAATAGAGAAAGGGACATTCAAAACTGCAGATAAAAGGAGAAACAGTCAACCACCAACCTTGTGTCCATCTCAGAGTCAGAGTTATCTGAGCTTGAATCCTTAAAAAATAAGTCCAGACAGTTAGGATACATGTTAGGCATGAAATAAAGAGATAAAAAAGTAGTGAATAAAGGGGAAAAAAAGAGAGGAAAAGAAAAGTAGAGAAATTAAAGATGGAGAAACAAAGGAAGGAGGAAGGAAGTTAGGAAAAAGAAAGAGTAGTAAAGAAAAAGAGAATGGAATAAAGCAATGAAGTAAAGGAAGAAAGAAAGAAAAAAAATGAAAGGCAAGGGCAAGAACAGGTACTTACAGAGCTGGCAGGCTTCTTGGCAGGAGGTGCTTTCACAGGTCCATTCTTTGCCTTCTTCTTCTTCTTGTCTTTCTTTTCAGTTTTGTCACCATTCACATCAATATTGTTATTAGTTTCCTTCACCTTTTTTACTTTCTTTGTCTCATCCGGTTGAGCCTTTACGGACGGATAAAGAAATAGAGAAATATTAGCTGAATGGCAAGCTTTCAATAGGAATGTACATGGATTACTGAGAATGGAGGGCAGTGGTAAAAAGATGGATGAGATTTATTCTGCCAGTTGATACCAAGCAACAGGATACTCTTTGGTTGATAACGCATGATAGTCAGCGTTTGCCTGTCATTGTAGGTTGGTAATGAGATTCGATCCATTGATTCATACCAAGTAATAGAATACTCTCTGGTTGATAGCACATGACAGACAGTGTTTGCCTGCCATTGTAGGCTGGTAATGAATTCATTCAGCTGATTGATACCAAGTAATAGAATCCTCTTTGGTTGATAACACATGACTGGCAGTGTTTGCCAAGCAATTGCAATTGTGAGCCTACACAATTCCAAAAAAATACTCAATTTCATCCTAGAAGGAGACCAGAGTTCATATTTAAATTTTATCCATGTGAATATTGCTTTGGAAAACATATTCTGACATTGATGTCATGTCCATAAGTAATCTATTAGCTGAACTAGACCAAAAAAATGAGATAAATGCAGTGAAATAGTGAAAACTTTTATATGCGTTGCAAAGAATTCATACACGTGATTGCACAACATGGTAAAGCCATAAACAACAGCGCAAAATACCAAAAAAACTTTAAAATATATTCCTAGATATTGCTAAACAAGCTTAAGTAATTAAAACAAAGACCTCTCCCTTTTATTTTAACGTTTTTTACCATTCCTGGCAGACAAATAACGAGAAAACTTGAAGATCTAAAGGAACAGTCGATACCACGTGGTTTGAGAGAACACGCTTGGTTCGCAATGGAGTTTGATAAGAAGACTCCAAAAGTGTATTCCTCGATGGTAAGGCTACATTTAACAGTCCTTTGCTAATAAATGTAATATTTGACGAAAAAATACGAATAAAAGGGTGATGAAATTAGCCAAGAGACTGAGATGTTCAATGTTCGTCGTTCTTTCTGACAAAAATGTGCACGTTGTCTAAAGCAAACTCAAAGAAACTCGTCTTCTATCGTGATAACTTGAATAAAAATCAACTAGGTATTTCTTAAACGTCTTACCTTTTTGGAAGTCTTGATTTTACCCATGGTTAATCGTCTTTAGCCGGTTATTTTTGAGGTATGAAGTCAGTGTTCAACACTCGAGACCCGTTCAACACGACCACGTTGAGAAAAGGGCTTTACTTTTGATGGACACACGACTTGAACACGTGATTACACAGGAAGCCCAACGATGATTCTCATTCTTCTATTGCCGTTGATGACGTTGCGCTGTTTTAGGTTTGTAGATTTTATTATTATTATTCTTTTCCTTCATCATCGCCATAACTATCAGCATCAACTGCTCAACAACAACATCATAAGATAAAAATTAATAAAAATCGTAAATCATTATCATCATCTTGTAGGCACCGACACTGGTGAAAAACGCACTGCGCACGCTCGGAGATGGCGTACGTAACTAAGGGCAACTCATATTTTTGATGCCAGTGTTTTATTTGTTTTACAAAATCGCAAAACTTAAGAAAAATACTGAAAACTTAAGGTTGTCCTTTTCGCAATAGCAAGATAATTTCGATTGTGATACACAGCTGATTTATACAAACAAACTTTTGTTTATACTAAGCAAAAAAAATCATTTGAAAATGCCGCCACTCGCGGCCCGACGTCGACATCCAGCATGGCTAATTTGCAGATAATCACATGGTTGGATTCTATGCAAAGAAATCTAAAAATATCTGTAAAATTCCAAAACGAATATTTAAGAAATAGCCTTGTCGGTTAAGATAAGGCATACCTTTAGATGTAATACATTGCTATTGTTCGCCATTTTGTTTTTCTCCCAACGCATGCTCAGTGCGTTTTTCACCAGTGTCGTAGGCACCATATAATATATCGTCACATACCATCATCATCATCATCATCATCATCAACATCGCCATCAACCTCACCACTGTAATGATTTCTGTTCCTTAGTGATTGTGAAACAGGGCTTTATCATTGAATATATTAGTTCGGGCTACAACTGTGTATTATACAATCTAATAGATGGATATAGGGTTTCAGTCAATGCTATGGTATCATATGACATAAGGCATGACAACCACTAAGAATGCACATTGGTTTATTAATGTTGCGCATTAGTTATTAAAAACTGCGCATTGAATTGCAACAGACGCAAAGCTATAAATAATGCGCATTAGTTATTTAATGTTGCACGGGCAATGAATGCTGCGCATTGAATAGTAACTGACGCACAGCTATTTGTTGCGTATTGATCCTTAACTTGCGCGCAACGTTTTATACTAGTTTACATAACTTTATTTGCTCTTATTTTGTTTTATAACTTACTTCAGGCTGTCTTCAAGCCGTCCCTAAATCAAGCAACTGTCCTCTGTACTCGCATTTTACAGACGATGAAACTTAGCCACCATCAACGACACTTGACTAGATCCAAGCACCGCAGTTGAACTCGAGGTCCCGTCTAATGGAGGCACGAGTCTTCGTAACAGCATCTTTACAGTCCAAGGATCGGCATAGTCAACAAGTCCAAACACAAAAGAAGAATGCTAAGGCTATGCACTAAGATGGCCGCATAAAGTCGTCGCATAAAAATAACAGATAGAACCCTGCAACAATTAATCTCTGTGCTATACCTATAAATGCTCTCTATTTTTACAACTAACTAACCTTCATTAATTTTTATCAAACGTCTTGAGAAGACTTAATACCTTTTATTGTCTTGAGCATTAAGTAGGTTCAAGTTTTGATATAATGACATGATGCCGGAGACTATTCCCTGGAGATGGGGCTTTTTAATTACGCAAAACGAGCTTTCTTGTAGAGCCGGTGATTAGTAATGAGGAGAGTAAACAACGACAGCGAACTTTGCTTGTTTTAGCAGCCAATTGCTGGTTACCGTGCAACAAATGCAGTTTTTTAAGTAATTGGAGCGTTTTGGAAATATCTTTTTCAGAGATTTTGTTTTCCCCAAAGCACAAGGATTTTAACTCAGTAGAACAACAACCCATTCCGTACATGTTTTTGCTGTGATTACGTTTTCATCAAAAACAAAGCGTTTTATTTCATAAAAAACAAAGCGTTTTATTGAGTTAACTTAACATGAAAACTCCAACGAGGAAAAGAAAAGGAAAACGTGGCAGAAGACTTGGAAGAATTTCACTACGAGTCGAATCGAACTTAGAAAAAGAAATTCATAAAAACTTTACGGATGAAATCCCTGGACATTTTGTGTACAATGTCGAAGACGATGCCGTACAGCAAGTATTAAAGTTACCAGATATACCTGTATCTGATAGTCCAGAGAGGCATGGCAGGCAAAGAAACGGTCTAAGTTTACCTCCAATTTCAGCAGACGAAAGAAGTACCAGTGGAGAAGGAAGAAATGGCACTTTTTCTCCAACGAAACTTCCTAAAATTTCCAAAGAACTCAAACAAAGCGGCAGGGAATATTCAAGTAGTTCGTGGTTGGAGAAACAAAATGTGTGTTCTATCAGTTGGGGGAAGGCGCTTGATGTTCTGGAACAGAGGGAATCACAAAATGGCTTGATGAGTGCAGCAGTTGCTCAAAAAAGACGGAAAAGAGGAGAAAAACTCCTAGAATAAGATGTAGACAGATAATTAGGGTAGGAATCTATGCATATATTCTACTCAACTATCAAGCCAAGGTAAAGGTTTTTTGAAGTCGTTCGAATTCCCAAAACTGAAAGATCCAACTTTGGTACAGTATTAGGTGCGCGTCTAAACGATTTTTGCCCGCCAATCAAATAACTCAGCTTCAACAAGGAATATTGATTGATAGGCGGGCAATAACCAGTATCCGACAGTGTAGTGTACATTATAGAAAGGTAGAATTTTTGGATAGAAAGAAAAGTCAGGCAAAATAAAGGGCCCTTAGCAAAGACAGAGAAGGGCTCTATGTCCGATATGTTAATTCGTTTTGGGGAAAGGGGTGGTTGCGTTCAACATTAGCATGGAGTTTAGAGCTGCCCGAGTTAGTAGTTTTTTGTCTGCTCTGTTGTCTAAAAGATGTGGAGGTTGGTCAAGAACTAAATGAGCGCTCAACTTTTTAACTTAAAAAAAAAAACGAACTAAGGCGCTACTTTATGCGCAATGGAGTACTTCGACGATGCGGCAGCCATCTTGAGTCAAAAGGCATTAAATATAGGTGACACGTCATTATAGGTCGCGAAACAAAACGAAATGCAGAAATGACGACCCCACGTTATTTGAAAAACGTCCTTGCTTGTGGAACTGTCCACTTTTAAAGATTCACCTCTAGTCAAATTGTCTTGTTGTGAGAATTAATGTCAAGCGACGCCATTATTGTAACAAAGCTTTTTGTCCCCTGGATGACCCACAATGCCTTGTGATTAAAGACCCTTAAAAATCTCGATCTTGGCTTCACTTTGAAAGCCTGTTACGCTAGAAATCGGCTTTTTCTTCTGAAGTTTAGGATTGTCACACTTTATTGTTTTTTTTCAAGTGAAACTTGAATGA
Organism: Actinia equina; assembly: GCA_011057435.1. NCBI lineage: Eukaryota > Metazoa > Cnidaria > Anthozoa > Actiniaria > Actiniidae > Actinia > Actinia equina. Next base: position 193,933 of record WHPX01000714.1, read on the forward strand.
TCTATGCCACTATGAACATAATATGATCTTTGATAATACGAAAATTAAACTTTAACTGTTTGACAACAATGCGGAAGCGCTATATATGAATTGATAAATGAGAGAAGAGTTCAGAAATTACATCTTGTCAAGGGGCTTATTAAGATATATCTGGGAAAGTATTTTTTATTGGTTTGTTTTCTTATATAAGGAGCATTCCCTCCCCGCTCCCCCTCAGTTTTCTAGCCTTCTTACATTCTAGTGATGGGGGAATGGGTCGCCCCTTTGAGTTTAACATAATCCTGTCCGTAACAAGATAAATTATGAACCCTGTCGTTGATAACTTCAAGCTACTTTAAGATTTCTTTAAAAAATTTAAAAAACTTAAAAAATAAACTTTATAGTACCTTGAAACCTGTCCAAGACATACAAAACTTATGAAAGACTTGGACGAAGGAATCTAAGAGCCTATTCAATATTACAACTGTTGGAACTGAATGTTTGTTGATTATAATTCTTTTGTTTGGTTGTAAGGAATTAGCTAGGGGTGGCAAAAGCAGCTTTCTTAGCCTTGAACTGTTCTTTGCGCTTTTTGGCCTCTTCTGCTGCTTTCTTTCGTTCTTCTTGTTCAGCAAGGATTTCCATTTCATATTTTGAAGATGCCTGAGCTTGTTTGGCTTTTGCTTCGAAGAAGCTGGCAGCTCCTCCAACACCAACTTCTCCAACATCAATCTCCACAAGTTTTGCAAGTTGGGAAAGACCGGAATCTTCTTCCAGTTCACCTGCAGCAGCTTTACGGAAGATCAAAAGAAACTGGGAAAGATAGAAATGGTTTTAATTGAAATGAAAAAAATGGGTTTAAGGTGTTAGTTTGCATAAACATTAACAACAGTAAGATTAACAAGTTGAAACTGAACATCTTCTTAATAATATGAAAGGTGCTCTTTCAATATCTTGAGTTTATTTTTACTACTACAAAAGTACAATCTTTTGGCCAAAATCGATAGACACTTAAAGTGTTGTCATATGAGTAGAGTTGTACTCCAGCTTCTCTCATTTTCCTTCCATCACAAGTTCCAATTGAAAATTAGCGATGGTACTACTAAAACCCACTATCTATAAAAATATGCACCCTTCCTTTGAGAAGGACCTACCTCTCTGAAGCTGATTTTGCTATCGTTATCCTCATCTACTTCTTTTATCATTGCCTTCAGACCAACATGAGTCTGTGGGGCTCCTAACTTTTCCATCAAAATTTTCAGTTCCATCAGGTCCAGAAAAGTGTCATTATTTACATCAAATCTGAGGAATAGAATAAATAATTATTACCACAAAGAAAAGCAGTATTATTTCATATACTCCTGACTCTGACAGTCATGGAAATTTGGTTTTTCATTGGTGCCAAATAATCAGTCATGCTATTGTTTACATAATCTAAATTTTAGAATAATATTGCTCTCAATTCTTAAATTATTAATCTCAAGTGTGCCTGCACATCAGGATATCTGATTTGATACATAATAGTTTTAGAAAGGTTTACGTAGCACTTTATGATATAGACAATGAAATGTACATGCCAGCTATCATTATTGGCATGCAAAACTTTGTAAATATGCCAAGGAACAGTTTTTTGTCAATCGTATTTTTGTCAAACAGGAAATAAATGCCAGGGATTGACATATCTCTCACTTAAAATACCTTAGCTTAACAAACATAATTTTCAAATCATTGAAAGATACAAATTTGCATCAAAATTATACACTAATACACCAGTAGATTGTATAGAATACATAAAATTGTGTGTGGTCAGGTTTTCGTTGCGGCATATAATGTGTTTTGGAGTTATAAATTTATGCATTAACTTGAAGATTATTTCCGGGTGATGACACACCACCCCAAATGGGTTTGTGCGTGTATAGCCAAACCACACTGCATCGTAAAACGACCATTTAATACTAGCTCAAAACTAATAGAATAAGATTTCTATACATAGGATAGAAAAGTTTGGTTATAATGAAACGCTGGGATAATGAGGCATTGAGAGTAAACCATGTTTTAATTTGATCACAATAAGCTTATAAACTGTTGGACAGGAACTTGTTTTTATCTATCGGTATTTCTATTTTAAATTACGTAGATAACCTTGTGGTTTGATTAATGGAAGATTAAACAATTCAAACCAAGTCTATCATGACTAAAAATATTTTTATGGAGGCAAAATTCAGCATACGAGGAATGATTTTTACTCCTAAGACGCCACAGCCCAGCAGGAAACAAAGTATACTTGATACTGTATTTTGCTTTTAAGATAACGCTAAAAAAGGTCATTTTTGAATTTCCGATCTATAAAGGAGTGAGTCACACTTTACTTTTAAGGAAAGACGGATAGTTTTTCCTAATTTGGATACCTTTTGAGGAAGGATATTAAGTTTCTGAACATTTCGTAAAATCTGCATTGGAATCAAGTGTGAAAGTCACGCGTCGCGACTCTGAGCTTTTTATTACTAAGAAAAATATTTAAAAATTTTAAATGAAACACTCCAAATGAATCACGGAACAGCAAGAGCTTAATTGAAGATAACTCAAACATACAGGTATTAAAACTACTTACGATTTGAAGGTCTTTTCAAAATTCTTGATTTGTTTTCGTGTAAATTCATGAAATTCTGTGTACGGATTGAATATTTGCATTCTCCTCGTTGGTTCTACTGATTCACCTTCGTTGATCGCTGCTCTTCTCTTCAATTTACTAGCTAATTCTTCTGTTTCAGACATTTTTGGCTTATTTCGTGAGATTCCAAGTGTTTATGATAACAAAAGATCAGCTTGTTGGACTTCAAAACGTGTGGATCTTCAGAATGATCGAAGCAGTCTGTTACAATCACAAGTCACTTAATCCGTTCTAACCCTTTCGATTGGTCAATGAAACAATAGATGATTGATAAATAGCGGATGTCGAGATTGCATTGATCAATTTGAACTGTGTCACGCTACACGCATTAAAAGGGTGTGGTGATTTAAGGATTAAGAAATACGAAGAAAATACATTATTGAAATTATTTTGGAATTAGTCCAGGTTTATCTTCAGTTCAGATGGTTGTGAAATCGTTGTAGATTTTATTTTTTAGTTTCTGACCCTATACTTGGTCATGTCCTGGAGATTTCATGAAAATCTTTCAAAAAGTTTGAAAAACATGTATCCCTCTCATTAAATATTTGGTTCCCATGCTTGGCCATGTCCTTGAGTTTCTTTAACCCAGCAAATTATTAGCCTCTGTTACAGACGTCTGCAATGAGCATATTGTATGACAATAATGTTTTCAATACAGTCCAACCTTAAGGCACAGCTCCAAGGGCAGATCCAGCCAATAGAGCTTAGGGGGGCTAATTGAGTTTTTTTGCGTCAACACACTGGAATACAATAAAAATAAGCATCATTGTTTTTCTGCTGAAGGGAGGTTTCAGCTCTCCTTTGCCCTCCCCCCCCCCCCCCCCCCCTGGGTCCGCCCTTAAGCTATTAACAAGAAATTTGTTTTAGTAGTGTGTAGGTGATTAAACTGGGAAAACTGCTTCAGTTATTGTGATCATGATTGGTTTGCTATTGACTGAAAAAAACTATGAATCAAGCAGGAATACTATTACTTCTGGCCCAATCGGAAGGGGGATTGAATACAAGTGATATAAGGTGTGAGAGTAAAATTAGTGAAAAGATACAATATAGTATACGATAATTCTTCCGTCACTAATAATCACATGAGGTACAATATGAGTGCTTCCCAGGATCATTAACAGCTATGCTAGAGGCTTAGCAAGACTCATTTTATAACCGAGGTTAAACAAAGTTTATCTACCTAATCTATGATTATGATTCAATAAATTCCTTTTAATATTTTCAACAACAACAAAAAAAACTACACATTTTTGTTTTATTCCAATAGGTAGTGGAGATATCTATTGGGAAATAGCTTAACTAGGTACTGGACTAAAAGGTGCTCAAAAACAAGTTTATTCCTGTTTTACATCAGCCAGTTCTTTCCTGTTTTGGACAGGTTTTCCGATTGGCTTCATAAAATCTTGTTTCTGTTTACTGTAGCCCCGAGCCAAAGAAAGCAAATGTGACCTAATTGAATAAGTTCCACTATCCATCGAAAGATATTCTCTTTTACTGCAAAGAAAAGAAGGAAAAAAAGAGTGAATGTAAACAAGCTTGTAGTGTGTCATTTTGTTCAAACCAGAGTTCAAAGATCTACTAATGCCAGGAAATATCTCCCAAGTCCCTTCACACTCCCTGGCAATTCCAATCCCCTTCCATAGGGTATGTATGGATATTTTCTGGAATTACACAATATACCCCCATCTTCAGACCCTTCCCAGTCGAGGGTATAGAAAAGGGGGGTGGAGGGACCAGCAATAAAACCCCCTTCGTGGCAACAAAATAGCAGCTTTTTAGAATTCATATGATAATTATTCCAATATTGTTTCCTGAGTTTTCCAAAATTAAAACATAAAACAATAAGCTGGCTCTTTTTGGGGTCAAGCATTTCAGAGACCAGAAAAAATGGTGGATTATTAAATGTTGGTCTCCCCCCCTCCCCCCCTCCCCCCCTCCCCCCCACAATGGGAAAACTTGGCTATGCTCCTGCCAGCCTTTGAAAATTCCAATCCCCCTCTGTGGGGGAGGTATGCATATTTTCTAGAACTACATGTACAATATGGCTTCAGGCCCTTCCCCACTCCTTGGTAATTTTTATGTTAGAGTTATATGGAAATTCCCAAGACTATGAATTTCAGGAGAGAGCATTGTCTTCTTTTTTGTATACTTACATGACTACTTCTTTGCTGGTAGGGTGCAAACATCCTCATTACACTCCATCTTGGCCCCACCACTTGCATCGCCACCTGAACTCATTTCTCCTCCTTCTCCTTCATCTTTGATTCCTAGAGCTTGTAGTATTGTTACATTTGGTACGTGGTCACCTGGAGAGGTTTGGCTGTGACTGAACAAGACCTTGCCTTCCTGTGATACTATTAGCAAACCCCCAGTTTGCATTCCATCTCCCTTCATATTGCCTTTGATCCCTTTGGCATTGCTCTGTGATTGAATGATAGGTAGTTAACTTTATCTAATGAAGCTGAAATCCTTTCATCTAAAATTATGATTATCAACTGTTGTCAATAATTTATAGATCTAGTACTAACTAAAAAAATTAAAACCAACTAAGACTAACCTTTGATAGTGATTCTCTGGTTTCCTTGGCAAGAAGGCCACCCATAACAGATAGAGCATTGTACCTACCAATGAAGAAGAAAAAGTATTGTATATATATTCCAAATATTGCATGGTATATGGAGTGGTGAACATATTTTAGTGGGTGATGAGAGAACTAGCTATTATTTAAGTTTTTATGGGAAGCACAGGTGGGGTAGTGGTGTGAGCACTCGCCTCTCATCAATGCAACCCTTGCTCGAGTCCTGCAAGGTTCGGTGTTGTATATATGAGTAGGATCGTTTGTTGGTTCTCTCCTGTGCTTTGAGGGTGAAAAAGGGCATTTTTTACTAACCTCTTAAAGCCAAGATCTTTGTAACATTTCTTCTCTCCATCAATGTACAAATCTACATTGAAAAAAAAGAAGATTATATTATACATATATCTCTTTTTCTCTCTTTCCCTTCTCCTCCCATCCAAACACCTATCCAAACACCTATCCAAACACCCACCCACCTATCCATCCACCCACCCACCCATCCATCCATCCATCCATCCATCCATCCATCCATCCATCCATCCATCCATCCATCCATCCATCCATCCATCCATCCATCCATCCATCCATCCATCCATCCATCCATCCATCCATCCATCCATCCATCCATCCATCCATCCATCGGTCTGTCAATCTAACCATCCACACTCCCATCCACCCATCTGTTGGTCTGTCTGTCCATCCATCCATCCACACACCTATCCACACACCCATCCAACCATCCATCAGCCCATCATTCATCCAGCCATCCATAATGCATTTTTCCAACCCATATGACCATCCATTCACCTCACCACCCATCCATCCAGCTTGGAGTTCCTATGGGATCATTGGATTTATCAATCATGTTTTTCCATCCAACAAAAATATCCATGCGATTACTATATAACCTCCATTGAAGAACTTTCCATCTTGAAATTCTTGCAGACCAAGTTCTTCAAGACCCACCCCAACCAGAGCTACATTATGTGCATCCAGCTGTGGTTTGATAGAGCTGAGCTCCACCGCCCACAGCCTGCACAACTGTCATCCAAACCGCCGAAGAAAAGCAATCACTGCTGTTTGTTTGCTCCATAGACTTTGAACCTCAATCGTCTGCAACAAGAAGACACACAAACAACATATCAAAAACACAAAATTACTATGAAAACTAACAAAATTCTTTAACTAACCTGGCCTGTAGATACAGAACGAATGATATTGGTTGCTATTTTTGATATATCCATGGTTAATAAGTGGGAAATTTAGCCTAAAGAGCACATTATTTTAGACTTTGAATGTTCGAAGACGTTGTTACATAACAGGGGGTCACGCGACCTAGAAACACAGGAAGCCCAACAGTGATCTACCGAGGATTTTAAAGACAAATAGAAAATGAAGGAAAGAAAAGGAAAGGAAAGGTGAGATAAGTTAAGGAATGGAAAATCAGAACAAGAAAAGAAAACACGCAAAATTAAATGAAAGGAAAAGAAAGGAAATGGGAAATAATGCATACCTTCCTTAATTTTCACAAGTTCTCAAAAACTATTAAATTAGTTAAGTTATCATTTATTTTAATTTTTTTGGAGCAGCTTTTGGGACCCAAAACTATGTCATTATAACATATAAATAGCTACAATTACGTCATCAAAACGTCATCATAACATTATTGATAGTATGCGCATGCTCTACCCTAGTTTAACACCAGGTTTTCTTCATGACATTTGACACAATAAGAATTATAAACAATATAGACAGCTGATGTATTGTTGTCTAAAAATTCTTCAAGCTGTCAAAGCTGTTATTTTCCAGGTTATCGTCTTGTAGGAGGAAGGATTTGTGAGATATCCCCCACCAACAACAGATTTGCGATCAAAGGACTTTGACACTAAGATTATAGTTGGAGAGCAATTTTTTTCGCATTAATGCTCTTCTAAATCAACTAGTCATTGGCCTTTAGGGTATTCTTTTTTACCATAACGGACTGCGTTAGCTGGTGTTGATCGTTCAAACAGGAATTGTTTGTCAAGGTCCTTTGGCTTTGAAATATTTGCTGTAGATTTTGAGTTAAGCTGTAAATCTATCGATAAAAATCGTTTAAATATTTCGAAAAAGATTGATTGAGCTTAACTTTAGGATTCCAAGCTTCTAACATGTCGAATGAAGTCTCAGAGACGACCACCCACGTACCGTTGCTGAAATATGAAGATCAAGACTCTCTTGTTGGGTTTGGTGGTAGTAGGGAAGAAGGAATGATCGACTCTGACAGCCTTGAAGGACACATCATAACAGTTGTCAAGCCATCGAGTAACAGTTACCTCGTCAGGATGATCAAAAAGCAAACATTTTGGCTGGCAGTTTTGATCTTTGTTCTCATATTAACGTGTATTATTTTAGGAGCTTTGTTATCTCGATCGAAAAAGGAGTACAAATCGCTTGCTCTTAAGGAAGATAGTGTCTGTCTTACTGAAGGCTGCTTGGACTCAGCACATTATATACTCCATGCTATTGACCCAACAGCAGACCCGTGTAAAGATTTCTTTCAGTATTCTTGCGGAGGATGGATAAAGAACCACCCTATTCCTGACAGCCAAGCGTTTTGGGGCACGTTTTCCAGTCTTTGGGATAGTAACATGAAAGTAATGAAGCGTTTATTGACCAATCAAGCGATAAAAAACTCAACCAGCTCGGCTATCAAATTAGCAAAAACATTCTACAATTCATGCATGAACATGGACGAAATCAATAAACGAGGGGCTGAACCATTAAATAAGATTATCAAAGACCTTGGAGGATGGAGAGTCAGTGAAAACACTACTGGGGAAAAATGGGATGAAAAGTCATTCAAGTTCGAAGACCAATTGAAGAAAGTCCAATTACAATATGGTGCGTCTGTGTTGTTTAGTTTCTCTGTTCAAGCTGATGACAAAAATTCATCAAGCAACATAATTGAGGTTTGTATTAAATTATAAATTTTTGCTTGTTAGTTGTATTTCATTGATAATAACGATAATTATCGATTTAACGAAGATAAGAAGATCTTGAAAACATAGTTAATATATCAAGATTTCAAATTATTTGAAACCATTTATTTTAATTTTATTTTGTTTGGCACTAATCAATACAAACTTCTTATTCATTAACCAATTAAGTTAATCATTCATCCATCCATTCTATTTTATTCATTCAAATATTCATTTATTTTTTCAATCTCTCTTTTTTCCCAGGGGGAGGGGGGGATTTCTCATGGTTAGTGGTGAATGACCCCTCCTCCCATGGGAAATTTTAGCTATGCTACGATATATATAGACTCTGGTATTATTAGCGGTACTTCATGTTTACTAACAAAAGCATTATTATATGTAATATGCCACCATTTTCACAAGGTGTTTTTCTTTGTTTTTCCAGCAATCGTTTTTATCGTTGGCATTTGAATGGACCAAATCCACTGTTCAGACCATGTATCATTCTCTTGAGAATAAGGCTCTTTGTTTAAGTTGTACCCATATTTATGTTTCTTCTCATGTGCCACCATTAAACAAAGAAATAATACTCTAGGGAATGACATGAGCTCTGAAATGGAAAAACAGTGGATTAAGTCATTGACAAATGCCTATGTCACATAAAGTATTGCTAGATTTATTGAGTTCTTAAAGATGATGCTTCATATAATAATTGTCATTATTAGATAGACCAGGCTGGACTCGGTATTGAAAGGAGCTATTATCTGGAGAATGAAACAGATGAGGTGAGTAATGAGATATATAGTATGGCTACTATAACATGATGGCCATTATTAACACTTTCCTTGCCCCATGGAAGGTCAGGTTAGGATCTCCAATAAGGTAAGGAAGGTCTGAGAAGGGTATATTGTGTAGTACCATAAAATATCCATACCTCCACCATGAAGGGGGATTGGAATTTCCAAGGGGTGGGGAGGGTCTGAAAAGAGTATACTGTGTAGTACCAGAAAATATCCATACCTTCACCATGGAGGGGGGAGGGGGGAAGGGGGTGTCTGAGAAGTTGGCAATGGGGAACCATTTCTTGAGTTCAGATTCAGCAGTATCAATCTATCATCGTGCAGAAGGAATGGGTGATCTTGAAGCTCTTAACACATTCAGATAATTAAAAAAGAACTTTATTCTTTTCAAGAATCTGGTTGCTTATCATAAGTTTATGACGACTGTGGGTGTTTTGCTTGGAGGTCAAAAAGAAGTGGTAGAACGAGACATGAAGGAAGTACTGGAGTTTGAGATGAAGATTGCAAAGGTAACAAGCTAAAAACAAGCTCTCTTTACTGCAAAAACTCTTTTTTTTTCCATTGACAACTTCAAACTTTTATTTGAATTTTTGGTTGTTCCGATCTGCCAATCGCATGAAGTGGGCGGATTCTATAAAAAACATTTTCTTATAAAAGCCATTTTGAATAAATGATTTGTGTTCTTTTTTATCAGATATTTGTCCCTCCAGACAACAGAAGCCAAATTGATCAAATGTACAGGAAAATGAGTATCAAGGACCTAGCCGCCATCTGCCCAGAAGTAAGTAGTGATTTATATATGAAAAAAACCCCAGAACTTTAAGGTTTTTTTGGAGAAGAAAGACACAGAGGGTACTTTGTCTAAGTAGTAGGGGTGATTGACAGTCTGTTTTAAAAACGATAGGTGCCTAAAGAGCCACATAAAATATAAGAGGTGTGGAACTAGCTAGTCATGTTAGTTTTAATAAAAGGTACGACTTGGTGATGGTCGCAATGTTCCACTAATATTTTTCAAAACTAACCACACAGCCTTTCGTACTTCATCATACACACACTACTAAAATCCAAAAGTACAGTGAATTCAAATATTTGAGGCTTTCCAACGTATGTTTGATTTTTACAGACAGTCCCTCTTAAGCTGGGGAAAAGTGATTGTGCTGGTAATTTTTAAATCAGTGACCTTTTTAAGTCATCTTTCTTTTGTTCTTTCATATTAGTTCAATAAAGAAAAGAAATAACAATTGAACCTAAATAGTAGGGAGTCATGTTTATAACTGACTTTTGACTTTTAACCCCTAAAATGGTCACACAGGAATATTTTAACCCTAAAAATCACCCCCACCACTCAGAAAAAAGGAGTACCTGAGCCCCACCCCCTGGGGAAAAGATGGATTACCATGGATTTGTATTTATACTGAGTGTATATTCTTTGATTCTTTTCTTTACCAGATTCCTTGGCTTGGCTTCTTCAAGGAAGCTTTTAATGGTTCTGCTACCATCAAAAATACCGAGAATGTAGTTGTCATGGCCACTGATTACCTTAAAATGTTATCACCTGTCATTAAGAAAGCTACTCAAAAGTAAGAATGCTAGTCCAAAGTAGGAATGGGTTAACAGCCTCAAATTTCCCCCTATTCCAGAACATTTGTAATTCCCTAAAAGAGTATTCTTTCTTTGTTTAGCACTTGCTCATGAGAAGACATATAAATATGGATGCAAATCAAATAAAAAATCTTAATCTCAAGAGAATGACATGCATTATGAAATGGCAAAACATTGCACTCAAATATTGAAAATTTCTTATCAATCAACAGAGTGTTGAATGACTACATGATTTGGCAAATTGTAAGCAGTTCAGTCCGATCTTTGTCAAGACTGTTCCGTGAAGCCTTACATAATCTCCATAAAGTCTTGGATGGAGTGAGCCAACCAGAAGAGCTATGGAAAACATGTATCTCTGAAACTGATGATTCTGCAGTTGGCATGGCACTGGGGAATCTGTTTGTCAAGGAAAAGTTCGAAGGATCTAGCAGAACAGATGTAAGGATTTTGAATAAAAATGCATTGATTCTTGTTATTAGCAATCATTTACATAAAAAAATACTAGTGTGAGCTGCGTCGGTGTTTCTAATGAAACAGTAATGATAAAAGGGTAAATTTTACACCATGAAAAGATGAAAAAACTGACTGGTTCTTGTACTAAGTTTTGAATACATATTATTTTAACATTTTGTCTTTAAAGGGCATGACCTTGCCTCCAGGTTAATAATTGTCACAAAAAGAAATCCTTAACTATATAATTATAGGTTGGGTGATATTTGCTTTCAAGATACAAGTTTTTACCTGATATTTATTTGATTAATTAAATAGTTAATTGACTGAATGTGATAGAGGAACAACATTTTCAAGTGTTTGTTAACTAATTTCTCAGGCAACAAAGATGATCAATGATATCCGTGCTGCCTTCAAAGCAAGGCTTCCATTGCAGGACTGGATGGATGACAAGACAAGACGAGCTGCCATTGATAAAGTATGAACAAATATTGGCAAAGTGGTTAATGAGTATTTTCTCAAACTTCAAAAAAAAGCAAAGTCTTGGCTGATCTTAGGCAGGGCACAGCTAACTTACAGACTGAAATAGAATTTAGTTTTCTAGGTATTGAGGATAAAGGGCGATGGGGGTGGAACTGAGAAAATTTAAGAAAAACTCTTGAATCAAGTAAAATCCTTAATAAATATATATATATAATATGCTATAATACTGGTATTGTTTTGTATTTTCACAATGTAGGCAAATGCTGTCATCAATATGATTGGTTATCCAGAATACATCACAGACTCTAAGAAGCTTGATGAAAAATACAACGAAGTAAGTACAAATAACTCCATAGAGACTGTAACTCACTGTGACACACGCACCTTATCATGGCCACCCAACGTTTTTATTTTATTTGAGCCAATCTGACAGCCAGAATTTGTTCATTTGCACTTGAAATCACTCAACATGACTGCAAATATTTTATACTCGTTGAAATAAATAAAGCTTAAATAAATGGCTAGGATTTTGCCAAGTGGATACCTCTTTTGGTCCCTTCCCTGACTAACACTGGACTCTTTTGTAAAAGATGAAGATATAGGAATATAGATAAGTTATAGTGCTTGGGAACGAGGTTATTCCAGGCGAAAGCCCTTGGAATTAAATTCGGAAAAATTAATTTCCGACCTCCCTGGGAACTGAACCCACGACCTTTGGAATTGTACAACCGATGCTCTTATGTAAAAAGTCTTTTTAATTGATGACAACACATTTTTGGCGGGAAAGTATTCAAGGCAAATAAAATAAGTTAGGTGGCCATGGTTAGGCACGTCGCACTGTTAAGCCTGAGCTGCGGCCAAGTTGCCTTGATTACCTCAATGGTTGAGCATGGTCTGGTGTAACCAGAGTCCACCCCAATACCTAACTCCAACTTATCTTGGCAATGAGGTTGAAATAAATTATAGTGTGACTAAGATTATTAATTGCTTTTAATTCCTTTTTTTAGCTCACATTTTCTCCCACAGAATATTTTGCCAATTCGCAAGCCAGTGCAACCTTTTCACTTAAAAAGAACTTGAAACAGCTACGGAAAGGAGTAGATAAAAACAAGTGAGTATACAGTTTGGTAGTTTTGCAGCCAGAATTGTTGTATATCAGTACTTACAGGAAGAATACAAATCAAAGTTTTAATTATGTTTTGAAATTAATAAGAGACAATCATGAACTAGCCAGAGAGTCTTGGGGACGGCCAAGTGACTGCATTTTACAAATTGCTAAGTAATTAATGGTAGTTTAAGCTGGAGAATTTGCCCTAGGCCTTTTTCACTAGTTTGGTAAGCACTAGGTGACAAGTTGCAGGGACGACGTGAGACTAGGTTGCATGAGCAATAATAATTTCATGTGAAAATAATCATTTCTATAAATGAATTTTTGCTTCCACGATAAAGTGTTGTCAGCTCGTGACGAAAGGGATGACATTATTGCAACATCGCACAAAATCATGTGTGATTTCTCAAGCGACCTGTTCTTGTGACAACATTAAAATGAACCAATGAGCTTCTGGGTGCTTGATGGAAAAACTATGTCATGTCAATTTCAATTTGAATCATTGAAAAGATTGTGTTTATCTCATGTCTTTAAGGTGGCTCATGACCCCACAGACAGTTAATGCTTATTACAGCCCCTCAAGAAACCAGATAGGTAAGTAATTAGGACCATTACTACGGATCTCACCGAACTGTGGAGACACATCAAAAATTTGTGTAACACAACCTCATTCATCTACTGACAGGCCTACTTTTGTCACTGTCTGGGATCTGGCACATTGTCAGTAAGGTATTCACTGTAATACATGTAGCAAAAGTAGGTGTGTCAGAAGACAAATTAGGCTGTTGCAACAGTTCGGTGAAATCTGTAGTAGTACAACACAGACCTTGCAGTAGCCATGCAATGTCCAGTGGAAAATAGTCACCTCTGATAACATAAAAATATTTGAAAATACTCCAAAGCAGTAAGTTCCTCATCCTCAGGAACCCAGGGGTAAAATTCTGTTGCTTGTCGCTCACGAGTTCCCGAAGCACCTCTAAAAACTTTGACTCATTTGACTCATCTATTACTTTTGTTTTCTGGGTTGCATCCCTCATCTTCCCCAAGTTGAAATCCTAGGTCCTAAAGCTATTGAGACCTCAAGCCACACCTATTTACAAACGATGCTGCTGCCAATGCTAAGAGAAGAGAGTTGTGATGTGTAATGTGTATTTGTTGTTGATCAATTTTTTTTATAGTTTTTCCTGCTGGGATTCTTCAGGCTCCGTACTATGACAAGAGATACCCTAAGTAAGCAAGAAGAGAGGTTTTGATAAAAACTGGGTATAAGCCCACTCACTCTTCCATTCATTCATCCATCCATCCATCCATCCATCCATCCATCCGACTTTAACATTTTCTGACTGTGGAATTAATAACCTGAATAATCAAATGGATATCGACTTAGAACATGTAGCTTCTTGGCTCTGTGCCAACAAACTCACTTTGAATGCTGTAAAGTCAGAATTTATGTTAATTGGTTCCCGTCAAAGAATTTCTACTTTAGATGACACAGACTTATGTCTGACTATAGACGGTACCGCGTTAAAACGATCTAAAGAAACAAAATGTCTCGGCGTCTATATTGATGAAAATCTGACTTGGCGTTCACATGTTGAGCACATTACAAACTTTAAGAAGATTGCATGTAACCTAAGCACGTTAAAGAAAATTAAGCCAATTTTAAGTAGGCCCTATCTAATCAAAATCTATAAGAACATAATTGAGCCTTACTTTAACTATTGCTGTTTAGTTTGGGACAGTATCGACGAAACTTTAACTAGCAAGTTACAAAAACTACAAAACCGTGCAGCCCGTATAATTACTGGCACACCGTATTTAAGCGTACGAACGTGTCAAATTTTTAGTGAACTCAAATGGATACCTTTAAATGAACAAAGACTGCAACAAAAGGCCATTATGATGTTCAAAATCGTCAATGATATCGTCCCATCTTATTTAAAAGATATGTTTTCCAGCCAGATTGGTACTCAATCTTACAACTTAAGGCGTTCTTCTAAAAATTTACAAATTCCAAAAGCCAGAACTGACTATCCATTCCTTACATTCCTTAGCACTCATTGACATTATTTTGTCATTTATTCATTTACCTCAATTCTTTGAAAGTAGAAAGAGCCCTCAAATCTTGTTTTTCTCTATTCAAGGTATTGTAATTATGGAAGCATTGGAGGTGCTGTTGGCCATGAATTGGTGCATGGATTTGATAACTCGGGTATAACTAAAATGGCCCTAGGCAGTGACCCTAGGCAGTGACCCCATGCAGTGACCCCATGCAGTGACCCCATGCAGTGACCCTATCCAGTGACCCCATGCAGTGCCCCTATGTGGTGACCCTTTGCAGTGACCCTATGCAGTGCCCTATGCAGTGACCCCATGCAGTGACCCTATCCAGTGACCCCATGCAGTGACCCTATTCAAATTATCTAGAACTCAGATATTAGATAAATTATTTACTGTACATAATTATTTACTTAGTTTTAACTACTATTTTCACTATTCATATATATTTATATATTTTATTGTTCATATTTGTAAATATAATAGGGTTATTGCTTGCCACTAGTGTTGGGCTATTAGGAACCATCCTCGTGAAATAAAGTCTTTATTATTATATAAAGTGACCCTATGAATATCAGCATGATTCTTGAATTTGACCACTCTACCTAGTAAATAAAGTTGACATTGACTTAAAAACTTGAATTTTAAAATTAATGAAAAATGAAATGATGTAACCCTATCATGTCAACACGTCTCTAGGGGGTAGGGGAGATATTTTACAGGTACCAATACCAATGGCCCAAATCAATAAAACTTGGTCCCTTATTTTGAGCCATTGTTTTGATCTTGTCTGTAATACTTTGTTTTTCTTGGTTGCAGGTAGGATGTATGACAAGAATGGCAACTTTGGTGTTCAATGGTGGACCAATAAATCTGTGGAGGGCTTTGAAGTCAAAGCAGACTGCTTGATCAAACAGTACAACAAGTATAGTTACTACGGCAAACATGTAAGCAATATACTGTTTAAGAGTTTTGTTTATGGTGGTGATGTATTCCACTTTATGGAGAATGCTGATAGAACTTTTTACCATTTCAGGCCATGTAACATTCTCTTGAGTGTTATTTCTTTAACTTGACAAGATCCTTTTTTTTTTTGCAGGAAAAAGGAAAATTCACTCTTGGAGAGAATATTGCGGACAATGGTGGCCTAAAAGCATCTTATTTGGTATTTAATCTCTAGAATGATGGGTCATCAATTGTTGTAGTTATCAGACTGGAGCTCACCTGACTTGCCGGCCTTCTCACCCCATCTTTTTCCCCACTTCATCCATCCAATCTCATCTTTAAATTCTACCATTCATTTTCCATGTAATGTAATTTATTCACCTCATATATCCTGCCATTTTTCTTGATCCCAACAAAGCTTATCTGTTCCTCCATCCATTTCCCATTAATCTCATTCCCATCCAATCTTATACTCCTTAACCATCTATCCTTCCATCCGTCTAACCATACTCCATTCATCCTTTGCATTTCTTCATTTTATCAATTCAACCATCCACCCACCCATCCAGCCTTCCTACCTTCTATCCAATTCCATCGCCCCTTCATTCTATTCCTTTCTGTTCTTTCACAGGCTTATCAAAACTGGGTAAAGAAAAATGGGCAAGAGAAAACCCTGCCAGTCTTGGGAAAGACAACTGAACAGTTGTTTTTCATTTCATATGGTCAGGTCTGTACAACAAATTCTCTTCGCAAACTACACCAACTTAAAACAGATAAAAAGATGTTTACACAATTTCAGCTGTTTTCTTTTACCCTTTGAATATGGAGTGTGAATATGGCTGTGACTCATTTTCTGCTAGCGCTGCTCCCCTTATGATAGATGACTAGCTGACCACTGAAAATAGTAACCTTGATTGACATGGTTGTATTGTTTATTCAATGCAGAGTTGGTGTGCCAGCATAAGACCAGAGAAAGCAAAAGCAATGTTGGAAATTGATCCTCATTCTCCAAACAAATTCAGGTAAACTTTAAATCTTTGAAATTAATCTGTGGTTGTTAGCACATGACGGCAGTGTTTGCCTGTCATTGTAGGCTGGTAATGAATCTGATTCATGAGACTGATTCTAGGTGATTGATATAATCGAGCAATATTGAACCACCAAAGCAATAAAAGTCAAAGAAAATAATGCAAGTTTATGCAGCTGTTCTAATAGTAAATTAAATGATCTTCTGTTCCAGGGTGCTTGGAACGCTGTCCAACCTAAAGGAGTTTGCAGCAGCATTCAATTGTCCACTTGGAAGCCAGATGAACCCTTCTAACAAGTGTGTTATCTGGTAATGACATGCACAGGGCGATAACACCACTAGACTGATGTATGCAAATTGCATGTTGACTGCATGCAAAAGCACTTTATGAAAAAATTCCAGAAAGAAAGATTTGTACTAACATGCTATAGGGACCTTGGTTATGTCTACAGAGAGTGAGGGAAAGAGTACTTTATTATATAATTACCAATGAAATATCTATTTCTCTATTTCGAACAATTGATATCTTCAACACCATTGTGAGGGCTATTCAAAAATACACGGAAAGAATTGCCTGAAAAAGCCAAAACATACTTCATTGATAATTATATAATAAACAGAATATTACATGGCTGCTTGGAGATACGAATTTTATCTTCTGGTGTGGAAAATCTCTGCGCCCCCATGTAATATTCTCTATATATTTATGGACTTATTGTGGTTTTTTTATCACAGGAGGGAAATTTTTCCAATTCGCTGTTTTCCCATTTCTTTGTTTTGAGCATTTTTTTTTCACCACCAAACAGTGATTAAGCCTACTGTAAAAGATCCCCCCCCCCCCCCCTCAAGGGATGTAATGAATGTCAGCCTCTTGACTCAGGAATGTAAATTCGTAATTAAATATTTAACTAATTTAAAACTAAGATTGAAAATCGTCAACAGTTTAAAAGTAAGAAAAGTCAAAACATTTTTGTTACTAGTTTTTTGCATGTAAAGTATTTTAACTTAGGTTTTGGTTGACCACTGGTCTCCCCAAGTAGGCTAAGCATATTCAAAACACGTTAGGGTCATCACACAATGCTTCTCTAACAGGGTGTGCATATATGACCTTAAAAGCAATTCTGCCATGAAAACAGTTTAAACTATAATGTATTCACCTTGCTATACACGCTCTGATTGTACCATGTATATGGAAAGCCTGCTTTGCAAAGAAGTGTGCCATGTAAGAAAATAACGATTTAGTTGACGTCACCTAAAATAGTAAAATATACGCACCAAGGTAACTGGCTAATCCAAGGTTTACTTTACCAAAGAATGTGTGAAGAGACAGTCAATTACACTTTCGTTTTCTCCCCCAATTTTCTGACTATTGGCAGGTGAATTTTCAATCCATGTGATTTCAACTGAAATAGTAAATACCTTATCTAATTAAGTGACCATTCAACGCTTGACTAAATTCATTCTACTAAGCCTTTTAGGTAATATAACTTATTCATTAAACCAAAGTAATGTGATTATATATTTATATCTTAGATGACTCTATATATGAAACAGTGATAATCTCCCCCACCCCCTCCCCCGTCAGTCTGTGGACACATGCTACAAAGGCATGGTTTGCTTTATGTGTGGCTTTGCATTAATTAATTAGATAAGCTTAGCTTTTGATAATAGATTTAAAATGAATATAAATGCTACTAAATTAAGACGTTTCGACATCGTCTAATGTTTGTTGATAATCTGTTTGTATACAATCACTGTAGCACCTTAAAATGCTTCTCACTTGAATATTAATTTACTTGACAATGATATCGCACGATGTCGAAACGTTGTAATTTAATAGCATTTGTATTCATTTTTAATAAATTTGCATTAATTGAAGCATAATTTAAAAAGTACCAAAGGATTATTACTATATAGAAAAATGTATATAACACAGGGGTCGCGGTTGTAAAAAAAAGATTTATTCAGCAGGTCTTAACTTAATAAAGTATTATTGATCGTAACTTTAAAATTGCAACATTCAGTTTATTAATTTGGGTGTCAGTTGTTCGTCGATATTCCAATGACTTTCCTTACTCTACTATTCTTTTTTCGATTGAAATTATCAATTTACTTTCTCCTTCGAGCCCTCCTTATCCATGTCCTCCATTGACCTAATTCCCTCGTAGTTCTGAGTCCCAAATAAGCAGTAGCAAGAACACAAACAGAACCAGCGCCATAACCAACCATTGTCCATACGCGAACTAAGTCATCGATCTTGTCAACATCTGGCCATAAATCCAGGTCAGCTACGTTCCTAACTGATGAAACTGCTCCTCCAACGCCGTAGAGGTAATTCATTAGGATTCTGGAGCTTTTAGTCCCTTCTTCTTTGATGATATTTCGTAGGAAGCCTTTATCATCGTCGTCGTCTTTGTCCGCCATCTTGAATTCGCTGAATGAGACACAGGAAACCCAATTGGGAGTGTCCAAATTTCGAAGTTCTCATAAAGTGGAAAGGTGGGAGAATGGAAGGGCGAAAGAGTAGAAAGGAGAAAGAATGGAAGCGAGGAAGAATAAAATTAGGGAAGAAAAGAAGGGAGGAATGTGACAAAGACACGTATGTCATACCGAATGATGGACAACCAATATCAAATAGTACAAAATCCATGTTATAATATTTCTCCATTTCTACTCATTAAAGGAATATTTTCAATAATTGAACTTATTGTTATAAATAATCAGATTAATGATTAAGTGACGGATTATTGCTAAATCAAATCGAAATTTCCACTAAGTTTCCTGATAATAAATTTTACTATAAAATGCTAATAAACTTTTAAAGCTTATTATTATTATTATTCAAACTTGAAAAAAATGAATCTAAAAATAAAAACTTACAGTCTAAATACATACTTGATTGAAGATGATATTTTCGAGGAAGTGAAAGGAAAGAAGTTGAACTGCATTCATATAGCTGACCAGTTTTTTTTAAAATTCATCATGCCAAATGACAGCCATGACCTTATCTTTAACATAGTACTGTACTCTTCCCAGCAGACCGAGGCAGTTGTAATTTTGTTATCACTTTTGTACTGTCTGTTATTGTTAATTGGCAAGTACATTTAAAATCTTCCACGTGATGCCAATGTTGTACCACATGGAGAAAGTTTTTATGCCACATGATTGAAGTGCTGTTCCCATTTTTAGCTTGAGGTGTACAAAATTTGATTATGTGGTACAATATATTGGCATCACATGGTTGATTTGAAATATGCACTTGTGGCTAACATAACAGATGCCACAAAAATAAAGTGATAAAAAAATCACAACTGCCTCAGTCTACTGGGAAGAGTATAAAGTACCATTAGTTATTTTGTGATTTACTATGGTTTTCAATAATCTACCAACTCGGTAGTTACAAACTACACGCTGAAATTTGGTTTTGCTGCCGTCAATGAAAAATAATCAGTCGGTACCTTTTATGTTCTGGACTGGCGGTGTTGGAAAACCAAATTTCACAAAAGCCATTGGAATGTCTGAGTTCGCAGAATATGGAAAGCACAGAAAGGTTGTCCAAATTATTGAGAGAGTTTCAAAGTTGATCAAAATCTGCTTTTTGCTGTAACAGCAGCCATGTTGACTGGAAAAAACAGATGAATCCTCTGCATAGCTTTGCATTCGAATGCTTCAGCATGAGGCATGCGAGGTTCTCTAAACAAAGAATGAATATGGCACCAGTGTAATATTGAAGGTCCGTTGAGATTTTATGTGATTGGGTAGAAACTGAACGCTCTCCAACTACAGCTTACTTAGTGACATTACTAAAGTCTTACTCTTGACTATTTTAGAGCAGGAATGCTATTGTAGACATTTGATTTGCTTAAGTACTGAATGTTTTTGAACATGCTAATTAAAATGGAACACGTTTTCATCTTCCATGAATACATATTATTTCCATCACCTATATTATTATTCTACTATAATATTATTTTTCATGCTAGCAACATCTTTTGCGTGACCCTGAACGTGTACGTTCTCGTTTCAGTTTCATTTTTTTCTTTTTCTTTCCCTTTTGGTTTTTTTCTGTTTCCTCAACTGTCGGTGGACAGACTGCGAGTAAGATTTCTTCGGTGAGTGTTAAAAATGCTTTTTCAATGTTTATATTTGACAAGGCGCTGGTTTCCATAAAGGTAATGCTGTGATATGATGCTAGCTGTTCGCCTCGTTCTGTGGGGATAACTCGTTTTTCTGGGGGAACATCACATTTATTTCCAATCAGCA
This sequence comes from Actinia equina, assembly GCA_011057435.1. Taxonomy (NCBI): domain Eukaryota; kingdom Metazoa; phylum Cnidaria; class Anthozoa; order Actiniaria; family Actiniidae; genus Actinia; species Actinia equina. The sequence continues at coordinate 214,854 of WHPX01000714.1, forward strand.
TTCTGGAGGAAAAATATAAGACTCAATTAACAAACAATTAAAATAATAAAAAGATAATAGTATTGAGATGATTATAAGGGTATTGATGATTGTGATGATAATTATTGTCATATAAAAACCAAGATGAATTTGCTGATACTGTTCAATATATATTAATGACGACACATATGAGTATGCAATACTTAATTGCTGATGATGATGGTGATGGTTATTGTCATGATGATGTTGCTTGGTGATAGATATGATGATCAAGATGACTGATAGTACATACCAATGGTGAAGATGAGGATAATGATATGATGATGATAATAGATGATAATAATGGTGTTGGTTATGATGCTACAGATGATAGTGATAATTATCTGAAAAGATGGTGGTGGTGATGATGTACATGATGAGTGATGATAGTGATGAATGGTAATGGCGTTAGGGAAAAAATGGTAATGGTGATGATGGTGGTGATGGTGATTGTGATGATGGTGGTGATGATGATGATGATGGTGATGGTGATGATGGTGGTGATGGTGGTGATGATGATGGTGATGGTGATGGTGATGATGGTGGTGGTGATGGTGGTGATGATGGTGATGATGGTGGTGATGGTGATGATGATGGTGGTGATGGTGGTGATGATGGTGATGATGGTGGTGATGGTGGTGATGGTGATGATGGTGATGATGGTGATGATGGTGGTGATGGTGATGATGATGGTGATGATGGTGGTGATGATGATGGTAATGATGGTGGTGATGGTGATGATGGTGGTGATGGTGGTGATGGTGATGATGGTGGTGATGGTGATGATGGTGATGGTGATGATGATGGTGGTTGTGGTGATGATGATGATGATGATGATGATGATGATGATGATAATAAAAGAATACTTTTTTTTAAAACTCACCTTTTTACATCTTCATTTGCATGATCTTCTATTTTCTTTAGCCATTTTGAAATATTACTGAACGACTTCTCACTTGTGACATCATATACTAGGATAATCCCCATTGCACCTCGGTAATATGCGGTAGTAATAGTATGAAATCTACATCATGTGATGATCAAAAGGCAAAAGGAAATGTTTATTACATAGTTTAGACCAAGGGAGTGGGTTCAAGATGGTTGATATTTTGCAACTTTCAATCTGATCAGTGAGTTAGCCTTAAATTAGCCCAGAGGTTGTTCCAGGGTTCAATCTGTGAGTTAGCCATGCCCCGACTTAGATCAGCCCAGAGGTTGTTCCAGGGTTCAATCTGTGAGTTAGCCATGCCTTGACTTAGATTAGCCCAGATGCTGTTTCAGGGTTTTATCTGTGAGTTAGCCATCCCTTGCAGTGTTGATCAGTCCAGAGGTTGCATATTTTAGGGTATTGACACCTTACCTTTCTTGTCCAGCAGTATCCCATATTTGTAGCTTAATTTTTTTTCCACCTAAAATACAAATGAATCTAAGATTGATATACTGTATATATTTCATGTCAGGTGTGCATGTGTCTGTACTGACGTGATATAAACATGCTGGGAGCTGTGTTCATTATATTATATATCTCCATATGTAAACCATACATTGATCAAACAATAAATTCATTATACATGTACATAGCATTTGCTATTGCATAAGTAATGAGAATTTAATTGCAATTGGCAAATGTTCATTTTCTGCAGGTATCCACTTAAATATTTCATTATTGAGCATAATTTCAGCTACTTATGTCATATCAAAAATGCACAAGCCGATTTGTTCACGATATATTCAGCTTTAGAAAATACATGCCTTTCTCGTCAACAAAAAAACTCATCTCATTTCATGATTTTTACTATTATAAATTCATATTTTTCTTACAAGAAATGTTGAAATGCTACATATGAGTTTAATATGTTTGTTTGTTTAGATTCATTGATTAAAAATAATGCAAACTTATTCACTGCCAAATATTCATTAAAGTAATTTTTACTCATGAATGGCATTTCTTTCTGGGCCAAAACAAAAAATTAAAAGCATTTTCATTCCTGACTCCCGTCTTGAAAAAGCTAAAAAGCTATTTCAGATGATGATTAAATGTAATGAAAGTGTTTAAAGCGATATAGATAAAGAAAATACTGGGATTTTAAATATGTATTTAATAATATGGTACATACAGTTGAAGTGGTGCATATTTAATGCATTATGACATGAGTTTGACATCCGGTTAGAGAGTCATAATAAACAACAAACGACCTTTAAAACCCCAGCCATTACAATTTATCGAGGCAAAAACTTGTAGAGTCAAGGGATCGATAAAATCAAGAGGGTTAGGTTCAGTGTAGTTAGGCGTACGACTGCCTGAAAATCGTACAATTCGGAATATTATAAATATATATATCGATACAGGAAGTAATGAAGCATGGAAAGGTGGACAGGAAAGTGTGCTTCAAGATTGCCTCGCAATATTTTGATATGAAAGTAAAATCCTTCCAACATGTGAAATCTTTGTAATACAACACTTAATATATCCATTGGCATTTTCTACGATTTCTTTAAGGAAGTACGGCTTAAATTTCATTCAGAAACAAGAACTACAGCCCCATCTTGAACGCAATGATTACCATTAGTGCGATAAAAATCCTTTCAAGACGTCGAATTGATTACTGATTTGTATTTACGTTTTATGCTTGAATTCAGCTCTAACGTTATCTAAATATGTAAGGTTCGAAAACTAAAGCAAATAATGTAGTAATACAGTTAATATCTTGGTAAAATGAATGGATAAAGCAGCTCTAGTTTAGCAAAATACAGTCAAATGATTTCCACTGTTCGCTCTATCGCGAACTCACTTCATTTCTTCAAGGACGACTTACCTATTTCCAACGTCTTGATTTTAAAATCTATCCCGATCGTTGAAATAAACGATGGATTGAAAGTATTGTCGGCGAATCTAAATATAATACAGGTTTTTCCAACACCACTGTCACCGATTAGAAGCAGCTTGAAGAAAAGATCAAACTTCTTCGCCATAATAAATTTGGAACTGACTCGGTCTTGTGCGCGCGGCTGCGTGACGTAATTTTCAAGCGAGGGTGGGTGGGTCAGTTCTTTCTAGAGGCTTCCCGCCGCGCGAAGGGGTGCACTAATTTTGTCTCCATTCGTTACCCGAAATTCTATCCTTGTAGAGAAACTTCAAGCGATTCTCTTTAGCTTAATATATTTGAATTTGACGCAATTGTCTTTCCTTGGCGCAGTATACGAACGACTCTCTTTGTGACACGAGGTGGAAAAACCGCCGGGCACGGTTACATGCCAGGGAGTTTTCAATTTTCGAAAGATTTCTTAACTAAAACAAATTTTAATCGAATCAACGGGTAATATCTTCGTAGAGAAACGTCAAGCGATTATTTTCAGCTTACCGGGTAAAAGATTTTGACGCGTTTATCAGTTTTTTTGGGGGGGAGGAGGGGGGGGGGTAGGGCGGCTTCAGCCAGGAAAAAATTAGACGCGTGAGTCGTACACTGCCAGCGGCCCGCGTACGCGCTGTTCAGTCTTGAAACCTCCACTAGTCGACATTGAATCCACTGATCTACCACGGTTCTGTCTAGTAATTTTGACCACACCGTTATAATCGCGCGCTAAAGGCGTTATGATCCTCGAACATTATCTTTCATTTTCGTGTCTCTCGCGCCATTTGGTTACGATCCATACCATCGCAAAGCAAGAACTGAAAACGATAGTTACGCGTGACAGCGCGCATACTCAGTAGATGCTAGTCAAGCCACGGCATCCCTGTGGCGATTCGCTCCGTAGCCACACCCTGATGAAGGCGTGGGGCGGCGCTGCTTGAAAGTACGCTAAGACAATAATCACTAATATTTGTAAGTAAAATACTACAAATTATTTGCTCCAGCCCTTTGAGTTTTATTCAGAACTAGGTGTACAGCAAACAAAAGCTTCAGTTGTGGGTAATGTTAATGTTTCGATACCAGTAGACTATGCAACATCCTGCGGTCAACAATGGACGACTCCCTTTTTTTAACCAGATTTCAAGTAAATCTGCTTAATGTTATGACAAACTTATCCTTATCCTAGACGTCTAAGGATCTCTAGCTCACCATTCCTAATGCTTAACCTTTAGGATTGCCTGACACACGGAATTTAATTCCGCATTCTACGACTTCCTAGTTGCTTTCCCTTTACCGGCTCATGCTCTACTTCCATCATTAATGCGCAAAGCCACTTAGTTTTCAGCTTAGTCACAGTCTACGAGTTTAAAGTAAAGCCGATCTAGAGAGGGAGCGCTCGCAGAATTAAACATCGGGGGTTCAAGAAGATGTGCGCGCAAGTGAGGAAGTGTAGATAAAGAAAAAAATATATTTGAAGGAAAGTAAGCCATACTTATTGGTACATGGAACGCTTCATCTTTAATATCTCATCTCTCACAAATAATATAAAGTCGGTATACGACGCGAATTATTCTGTCAACTTGATAAGAGTACGCTCTATAAACCTAAAGACATACGGTAAATCTGGATCTAGGGCTTACTAATTCTAAACAGGGCTATCTAATCTATCAACATTACCTTCCATTAATTCAGATTTTTTTACACTAACTGGGGACCTCTACATTTATGTCATCATATTTCACATGTACATATACTTCAAATGAATACAAAGAAGTGGGGACCGTAAACAAGTACTAACAGGGGAAGATATTGAACTACATTTATGGTATGCACTCGCTTTTTTCTCGGGGCATTCTCGGATTTTTTTCCGGAAGTCGTTCGAGAGCTCGGATCTCAAGTCAGTGACTGTTTTACACCAAAAGCTAAGCTTGATAAGGGGTGGTTCATAAGAGCTCAAATAAAGGCTTTCGGAGAATTTCCACATTATCTTAGCTGAGCACGGACGCGAGCATTTTTACTATTACGGATTCTGTTTCTTGTGTATAATATAGAGTAACATTTCGAGAAACTAGTATTGTGGTCATAATGATGGTGATTTGTATATCAACATTGATTTGACATGTAATTTGTAACATTGACCACCAAGAAAACAACTGAAAGTTTACGATATTCCTGCATCTAGGATTTTACTTTATCTTATTGTTAAGATCAAAATCATTTTTTTTTTGTAATTATTTTCTAGGTCATGTGAGTTAGTTAAGCTTTGTCATTTTTCTCCTTGGAAACAATCAGAAAAAAATTGCAAAAAGTGATAGAATAGAGCTATGAGTGGTTTTACAGGGTTTTTAGATTGCTCTCATGTTGGGATTAAATTTCTTTAGACTGAAGGCTCTATAACATGGCTTCAACCGCAACTTGTCCATCACCCTTACCAAAATCAAAAAAGGTGAAGATATATTCTTGCAAATGCACTGCAGAAACAGGGCCAAATTCCTGTATGTTAGAGCTATCAGCTCAGGAAAACTGACTTACAATATAAAATAGAGACACTATGAGTACTATTTGCAATGGCCTTCTCTACACCTAATTCCAGATCTTCAGGAAACTATCCCAACTTCCAGTTGCTACTGCCATGCCATCTTCTGTCACGCCCAGACAGCTAACCCTATTGTCGTGGCCGGCAAGTACACCAGCACGCTCACCCTTCAGGGTGTCCCAGACATTGCAGTTAAAGTCATCATAGCCAGCCAATAGGAGACGGCCACTCTTGGAAAATGCTACAGATGTTATTCCGCAAATGATATTGTCATGTGAATACATCATTAATTCCTAAAATGGGAAAATGAAATCCACATTAGAAAAATAAGTAGAAAATGGGGAATGATTTAATAGGAACTCAATTAAATTTGGATTAAATTTATAGATATATTTCTCATTTACCTGATCAGCTCTGATATCAAAGAGTCTGCACGTAGCATCATCAGAACCAGTTCCAAAGGCAAAGCCATTGGGAAAAAACTGAAAATAAATATACACAATTGGTTAATAACATTCCTTGGTTTCATTTGACATTATTTTACTGTCTGCCGTGAAATGGAAACGAGATGTTTTTCTGTTTAAAAGTCTTGGGGGAATTTGTATTGAATTTTATCCATTGAGCTTTTTGCATGAGTAAGGATAGGAGTAACACTAAAGGAAATGAGATATGAAATACCACAGAAAGAAGATAGGAGAGATAACTAGCTAAAAACTAGTGTGAGCTGTGTCGGTGTTTCTAATGAAACAGTAATGGTAAAAAAGTAAATTATACACATATTATAAATCATACATATATATTATGACATTTGGGTCACTAGTCCTTCGTCGGAGTAAAAGAGAAAAGATAGACTAGATTTTGTCCTTTTAATTTAAAAAAAAATTATTTGAAGATTATTAGATACTTACTGCAACAGCGTTTATGTCTGATTCATGACCAGTAAAAGTTTGTTTACACATTCCATCCCTAACGTCCCACAACTGTGGAAAAATACAGAAATAACATCAGAATACTACAATAATAATACAAAAATATATTCACATGCCCCTGCTTGCAACCTAGTGAGTCAAGCGTTGTGTGCATAAAATAGTCAATGTAGTGGTAGTGAGTGTGAGCGAAAGCAGGTCCACATCAACGAATACTGTTAAAATAATTCACCTGCTCTAACAAATAGAATATTGTTATTATAAAAGTATGCAAAAGATAGGCACAAAATGCATGATATTGCACTGTATTGCACAGATACCACTGTTTAGTTCAAGCCTGGGGTCAAGGTTTATATTTTAGCTGAACTGCACGATTATATGAGTTGAGTTTGTTTGATGTGATTTTCTCATTCCTTGCCGTTAGCTCTGTTAGTTTCTCCAGGTTCTCCAGTTCTTCTCCCTCCATAAAAATCCACATGCGAGTTGTGTTTGTGGACAGTGAATGTAGTTTGTTGTTGAGTGCGATCCTATGGGTGAGTGTAGCCTTGAGAAAGACTGTTGTTGGTGGTGGCTGACAATTTGACATTCTGAGCCGAAGTCATGTCCAGGCTAGAGTCCAGTCAGAAAACAGATAAGTGTAGTGAAAGAGCCTCTTATGGGAAGTAATGTGATATATGGAAAATGTAGGTTTCATCTGATTTCCAAACGCAGATAAGAGAGTTGAAAAAACAAGGGAGAGCCGAGTTTTTTTTAACCAACTGCGATTTGCTTGATTTTGATGAGCTTGATTTTCCAAACCTTCTTTACGCTGGTGACTTTCTTCGTTTATTCTCATGAATTATTAGAGAGTTTGAGAAGGTGATGAAGATAATGATAATTTGAAGATATCTTAATGGATATAATATTGTACCTTAGCTGATGCATCACAGGCACCAGATACAAAACTTCTGCCGTCTGGGGACAAAGACAGACTCATGACGTCTCCTGTATGACCGGTGAATGTTGTCGTTTGTTGCCCTGTTTCTATATCCCACAAGCAGCTAGAAAAGAAAAGAAAAAGGAAAAAATAGTCAGACATTCTCTTTTCCACAGAGTTTCCTGGATTTCATACAAAAATAAAACTTTCAAGAAAAATACTTTTTTTAGCTTCAATATATTCTAATTCTGTTACCTGGAGATGGAGATTTGGCTTTAGATATCCAAATCAAATTTCATATCATTTCCTTGAGTATTATTTCTTTGTTTATCAAAACTTGAGCATATATGGTTGATTAGAGGTTTGAAATGGGAAGCATTGAAAAGATCTATTTTAACAAAGGCTGGGAAAGAGGAATACTAAATAGCACAACTTATTTAATAGACTTTATAATCAAACTGCCTTTGGTAAACTCATGAACACTACTCTGTGCCCTTTTCATGTATTTTTTCTGTGCGCTTCAGGGGCAGATCCAGGATTTTGTTCAGGGAGGGGTGCTGGGCACAATGTTAACCCAGGGAGAGGTGCACCCCTTAGAATCAAAGGCAAAAATCAAAATTGGTTATCTTTGAAGTAGGAGCACAAAGTGTAACCAGGGAGGGGTGCGCACCCCCTGTGCCCCTATCCTGGATCCGCTCCTGCTTTTCAATATCTATCTGCTAACATCTTAATGAGCAAGTGACACATTTGTTTAATCATTCCCCTTCACAATAACTCTTTTCTATGCTTCACATATCCACAAGTAAAAAATGCTGATTTCTTACCATGTCATATCACCAGAACTGGTAATGATGAAGTTATCATCGATAAAACGACAACATGAAAGATAACCTGAAATGACAAAAAGGTCCTTAAGCATTGAAGCAAGAAAATGTTACTATCATGCTATGTACACTATATCATAAATATGATAAGCCAAGGGTGAAAGGCAAGTAAGCAATATGTAATCAAGTTCTTTCTGTTTGCTTTCTAAGTACTAAATAGCTTCCATTATGATATATAGGCCTAAAATAACAACCAGTCATCAGTCAATGTCCAACAAAAATTCGAACTCATTTTTGGCCATTGACATTGAGACACAAACTACAATACAAGAGAGTTAAGAGTAAGACTAATTTGGCTGGTTATAATGATCAGCCACTGACTGGCCTTCATTTGAGCCAAAAACATTTTTAATGTAATAAAAAAAGTGCTTTTTCTATCTATCTCAGAGTTTGTTAACTGACAATGAAGGATTGAAAATCAATCTTTGTTTTTCTGCTGTTTCTTATTGACAGAAACAGCTCAACAGTTCATCTTCAGAGTTTTTCAACTGACAATGAAGGATTGAAAATCAAAAGAGAGTAAATAATCTTATGTCATGTCTTATTGACAGATACAGCTCAACAAATCAAGATATGATTGACAATTTAATTTGTATAATCTCATGTGTATATCTCATGTGTTGGTCCTGTGACAGGAATTAACTAGTTAAGGATGAGTCGTAACATAAATATTCTATGACACATCAACAACGCAAGCCTAAAGAAAGTGCTGAATGTCAGCTGAAACAGTAGCACAACTGAAATAGACTCCTTTTAGCAGATTAATGGAGTGAATATTAAGTAATAAATGATAAGGATTCATGATCGATATAGTGCCCTATGGACATAATCAAAGGTTCTTTACATTGAGTTCCGAATTAATTTTGTATAGCTTTTTATGCAATTTACAAACAAGAGTGGATTAGAATGAGGTGTAGGCACTGAGGGTGGTCACTGCCGGGTTTCTTTAGGTCCTCAGTGGCTAGTTTACATCCCTTTGATATCGGTTGGAAATTTGCCAGATTTGAACATATATTTTTTGGACTCCTGCTATATGCTGTGAAATATATAGCTAATTCAAAAATGGACTATAAGTTTATCAGTGTAAACTGTTAAATATTACCTCTTGAAAGTTTATTATTATTATTATTATTATCATCATTATTATCATGCAGTGTAAAATTATATGCTAGAACCTACAATAGAACATAATAAAGGCTATAATAATTTATAAATTTAAATTAAATACAAATATAAATCTCAAATATATATGTATATCCAGGAAAAAAATGTATATCTAATTTCAAGATATGGAATCTTATTATCATAATCATTGTCGTCGTCATCATCATCATTACCACCATCATCAGTATTATTACCTGTATGTCCTGGAAGTTCTCTGCTCACACGAACATTGCCTTCTCGTGTTTTGAGACTGTAAATTGAACATATATTGTCCAGACCACCTAAAGAATAGAAGATAAAAAAAACAAACACATTAAAGATTACAACAGTAACAATTTACACAAGACTTAAGTCAAAATCCTAAGAGCTTTTAGTACATTTTTCTACTCTTGGCATTGACCTTGCCAAAAAATCTTTTAAAAAAACATGCCGAACATCTTAGAGGTAAAGAAAATATATTTAAATCTTCCATATTTTAATATAATAGAAGTGCTGAACACTACCCTTTTCATAATTGGATATTAAGCAATGTGTTAACTATTTTATAAACGCAGTAGCATTAAAGATTATTATTATTAAATAATTAGAAATCCATAAACCAAACTAGCCTATGTACTAAGGAATCATGATTATGAGCTTTTGGTTGCGCAATAGCTAGGAAGTATGTTTTCGCAATTTAGTTTGGACAATAATTAAATAACCTTTTGGATTATTGCATTTTTACGTACCACATGCGACAAAGCTTCCAGAAGGAGCATAGGCACACGTCATTACCCAGCTAGAACGCAGAGGAATGGCATGAACCTGGAAGACAATGATAATAAAAATAAATAGAAGGAAAATATTTTTAACAAATTTTATTTCTTTAAATCCTTCAAGACATGAAAATAATTCAATTCATGGAATAACGCACACTGTTGTTTATATTTACCATGAACTATTTCAAGTATGATGCTAGATTTCCTAGTCTACAGAACTTGTAATAAGTTATAAAACATGTATAATTGAACATTGTACACTTTGAACAATAGGAAGGAAATAAGTACCAATTATTTTAAAGTTTTTGGTGCTTTGGCTCGAGAAAATATGCTTGTGGATATAACTTTTTGATGCAATGGTCTATTGCACACTTCTTGATGTTCAATAAATTTACAAAAAAATACTCACTCAATCGGAAAAAGAGACTGGAGAGAAAACTTATTCTGAACAGGACAAAACTTTTTTTGATCTTCAGTTTATAGACAGTACATGGGATTTCCTGATTAGTCTCACCTTATTTGTTGTATAAGAATCCCATACAATAAGTTTTCCATCTTGTGAAGCACTTACTAAGTTTCTGTGATAAACAAGACAAAAGAATGTCAAAAATCCAAAGTAGGAATCTAGCTCAAATGCTTAAACTTCAGTCATTTACGCTTCGCTGGTAGTAATCATAATTATTGTCAAAAACAACCTTACTCCAACACTACTTCCGAAACCAAGATAATAACTATCTTTTTATATGAACCATTTCAAAGAATTTTGCTGGAATCTTTTAAGCCTGTACAAAATGAGAAAATGGATAGACAAATGATTTTCACTTTGCAATCTAATACAAAGATGAAAAATTGTAAATACAAGCCTTGCTTTTGACTGCTGCATTTGTCCTTTATTAAGATGTAATTTGTTATTTTTTCTACTGGGACTAGCTTGGTCGTATATTACTAAACAAAACTTATAGTAAATGTCTACCTATCAATGAGATTTTTAAGATAGAAGAAAAAAATAGAATGGGAGGTTTTTATATAGCATGTTTCACAATGTATCAATGTGCTTTACATTAATGGCCAGTGGAGCACTTCACAGGTTGAATATTAAGGCGCTATTAGCAGCCATTCAGTACAATCATAAGTGAAGAAGAAGAGAGAAGGTATTACAAACCTGGAATCAGAACCCCAGTGCATAGCGTATATTTTTGCAAGATGACCACGAAGCGTTCTACGTGTTCTCATTTGTATTCTTCCCACTTGTTCCAAGTTTGCTGTGACTTGAAGGAGGGTTGTATCTGCAGCAATCTTTCTTGCATCCTGAAATAACCATTATATAAATCGTTACTTCACAAGAAAAACATGATCAGTATTGTTTCTCAGGGCTAACCTCAAATTTGTGTAGAATATCCATGTGCTTCACTGAAGGTCATTGGAGTTTTAAAGTATTTGTGATTGTTGAAATTGTGCATTCATGATATGACGCTAACCCTGAGTTCAGTTGTATTTTACCAAGATTTCTGAGAAAATATGTGATAGGAGCCTTTTCTCAGGGTAAAACTCCATTAAATATATGTATAGCTCACACTAGTTTTAGCTAGTTATACCTTTTCATTAAATATATGATGATATTGTAGCATGAGTAATCAAAAGAGAAAACAAATGAAAGTATTCCAAAATTTGCCACTTAATTCTGATATAAGAAAGGCCTTTTTGAGCAAGAATTAAAAAAGGAATTTAATGGGAAAGATATTTTAAACTCAAACCAAACTTTTAACTCTAAGCTTTTGTAAAGAATTATAAGTGTGGAAAAATAAGATTGTGCAACACTGTTGACCATTGTTTTTATCCTAGCCGCAATGAGAAAGATATTAAAATATGTCAGAAAATAAAGAATTGAACATTTGAACGAAAAAAATGAGATAAAGCTTTTCAACATAAAAGTATTTGATAATATTTTCAACAAAATATTGATAATCCTAAGATTTTTCTGACAAAAGTGAAAATAAAAAAGAAAGATTTTATATTCTTTTATTCGTCTCAGCTTATTGTTGCATAAATATAGAGAATAAGAAATATAGTTAGTTACATAAGAAAAACCCAATGCTCATTTTTAAATAACGTTTGAAGGTTCTTAGCTCAAGAATCTAAATTTACGTCTATAAATACTAGATCCTTTTTGAGAAATTTTAACATACAATCTCATACTTTCAATTAGAAAATCGTAAAGAAAAATTCAGCATAAATAATACCACAGTATCTAACAAAAACTAGAGTCACACCAGTAATTTCAACGACTCTAGAGCTAAGAGAAAATCATTTAGTTTGAACAGACTCCAAAAATGTCATTTTTTTAAAGGATTTTATTCATTTTTATAGCATTCAGGAGTGGATGGAATATCGAAGTATTGCATAGCCAACTCCCTTGAGATCGAAAATGAAAATATACAAAAACAGAATATGTAGATGTCGAAATAACTGGAATTGAGCGCTAGTTCGTGGTAGTAAATAGTGAATACCGGTAAAATAGAAACTAAATAATCAAGAGTTATGGAAATATTTCGATTGTTCGCTTGATGAGGGTAAACTACAAGACGAAAAATATACACTGCAAGTGACGTGTCGGGGCAAAATATTCGATCGCTGCTTATTTTAAGTGATATCTCAACCACAGCTTTTTAATGAACAGGACAATAGATATGAATTTTGTCCATAAAAATTGTTAAAGGAATTGGAGTTGTAAAATCCCCGACATTATTGAGTCGAGGCATTTTTTCCATCACACCCCTAGCAACTGCTTTGATCTTGAGCTGAGATCTTGGTGTTTACGGTGTTATTTATAAGACGATCTTTCGCCAGACCGAAAAAAAATGAAAACACAAGACCTTTTTACACTGGATTAGAGTCTGTGATGTTCGTTTAGTCCCGAAAGGCGAAGCTTTCTTCTCGTTTTCAACTCCAAGCCACCTTTTGCCCTTCAACGCTGGCCTTTACAACAACTACGAAGCTGTTATCGGCCATGTTGCAAACCAAAGACTAAAGCGCCATTTTTCTTCTATGTTGAGCCTTTAAAACACCTCAAACATCGATTTAGGAACGAAATGAGAGTTTTTAATATATCTAGATGTTAGTATTAGATTCGATTCTTGGATTTGATGATAAAAAAATACTGCGAAAACACTTAAAAGAGAGCACGCCTAAACAAGATCGGGTATACAGTGCTCCCGAGCACTGGGGGCTGTGGTCCATGGGCGACGCTGTATTTTATATAACCCCAAAATAACTGGACATTTCAAGACTAGAATCACAAGAAAAGGGAATATTGGTGAGGAAGAAAGAAAAAACAGAAAAAGATTTAGAATTTTTTTACGAAAACGATCTTGTATTTTGGACAATAGAAGGTTTTTCTTCATGAGAAAATTGAAAGCACTCGCACATTCATGTCTCACAACATCGAGACATTTGAGTGGGAATTTTATCAATTTTGGCCTTTTTTTCGAATATGTTTGCATCAAAGGACCTAAATACGAGGGAAGATTCATTTATATTGGAATAAAAGTAAACAATTTTGGAGTTTTTCGCTCGTGATCGCGATCAGAAGCAACGAAAAATTGAGCAATTGGGATTGTGCCTGTATGATTGAAGACCATGGGTTTATATTGAACATCACTTTCTGTATTTTAGACTCTTTCTAGAAGTTAAATCATTTTATCCTCGAGCAAAATACAAAACTCAAAATCCAAATACCTCGAAATATTCCTAAGATCACAATTATAATAAATTCAAAATAGCGTTGGCAAGAAAACAATATTAGGGTCTTATGTGCCGGGCGAGCCGAGAAGAGAGCCTTGAAAAATTCCTCTAAAATGGTTTAAATATAATTTGAAGTTATGATATAGTGAAAGTTTATAACCTGGACTAAAGATGGTTGAAGGAAAGGTTTAATCGAGGAGAAGAGAACGATTATTGCAAAAAGATTTAGGTAGAAGGGAACGACATATTAAGCAAAAGCCGCCATATAACATCTGCCCTCCTATCCTTCGAACAAAACCCAATACAAGAGCTTTTTCGCTCTGTGTTTTTTGATTAATCCTCGAAAAATATGCCTTTTATAACGAGAATAGGCAAAAGGATAATCAAGCAACACAAATTCAGCGAAATACTCGGAATTTTAAAGATTCTTTGACGAGGTTGCTGTGTGGTCAAACATGGAAGGCAAGCCAGTCGCCTGTCATACGGACACAAGCATTGGATGTAATCCTCGACTTGGTTTCGATTCAACCGATTCAAACGGCACTCACAACTCGAATTACAACGCTAAGTCGTGTTGGATAGAAAGAAGCGACGAAAACGAATCAGCATTCGACGAAATGGGGAGACATTGGCTGGTATCGAAGCTGGTAGTCGAGGTTCCTTCGCCTGCTTTCGAAGGTTCGACTCCAAAGACGTGGAGCAGTGGCTGGCGGCTTTCGTTTTCTCTCAACCCTTTTTCTTATCAAAAATCAACTTTCACTCACCCGAATTTGGCTCTTCAAAGCCTCTGCCTCCTGTCGAAGCTGTTCTAACTCACTCATTGTGGCCAGTTGAGTTCAAAAAACCAAGTCAAGTCTATGTTGAAAACGAAGAATCAAAGACGACGGTTGCTGCAGAGAAAAACACTCCTTTCTGAACTAACACTCGCTCAAACTCCAATCCAACGAGTCTGGCTGAGCGCTAGGCTTTTCTTGATGGTCTGCTCCACTCAATAATCCAAGAAATAGGTGTTTTGAGCTGTGAAAAAGCAGATTCTTAGCCGTGGCATTAGCTTAGCACTTGGTCTGGTTTGTACTGGGAGTGGTCTCTTTGATAGATTGCAAAGGATTGCCTCCACACTCATACACCACATTTTCAACAGTATTATAACCAGCCCCTGCGTACATGGTGCCCCCCGCATAACCTACATATACATGGATATGGACCGGCAGACGAGAGGAATCTGGCACTAGCAGGCCATTAAATTTTCCGAAAACAAGAAACCTTTTTTTAATACTAAGAAAATATATAATTGAAGTCGCATGGTTACAGAAAAATGATCCATTTTTTTCTAAAAACAATTCTTGCTTTTGGTTAAAAAAATAAACGAAAATTATGAATTGATTTTAAATTCCTTGATGAAGTAGGCTTATTTTAGACCATACGAAGCCCGGAAAAAGCTAGCATACGTACTTATAGTCTGATGTAATTTTGGCAACAAAAAGAAGAAAAAAAACAGGGGAGGGGTGGTCTGTTTTTATTCATTTAAAATATTATTTAGAAAGAATTTATACACATTCTTTCTTTCCTTTCTTTCTTTTTTTCTGATTACATTTTTCTTTTCTTTTTTAATTCAATAATTTTTGAAAACATTTCATTTTTTTCAGAGAAAAGATAGTAAAACAAGAGCATTAAGACAGATATTTCCCTGCGTCCTTTTGTCTTTTTATATTCTATCCTTGTTTTTATTTTTCTACTGTTAACCCATCGCATTCTCTTTTTTATTTCATCGTCTCCCATAAATTTCCCTTGTTTTTATTCCATCCTTTTTCTTTCCTATTTTATCTCTTTTATTTCACATCCTATCATATCGGCTTTCCTCCTTTTTTCTTTCTATCCCTCATTTTTCTTTTCCTGCATTAACCACTTATTTTCTCTTATACTCTTTTCCTATCCTATCCCATCTCATTCTTTTCTTTCTTGTTCCCTTTCCTATTCTATAATTATTCACCCATTTCTTTCACTTCTCTCATTTCTTCATTTCTTTCTTGACTCATTTTCAGTGAATCCAACAAGGGATACTGGTAGTCATAGCTCATAAACATAGTTTTTTCGCCAATACCAACTGTTCACAAATAAAATATAATTTTCATACTTTATTGTTTACTTTAATAACTTCTCATAAACATCAACCCTACTAGAGAAATCAATACAACACTTATTTGTTCATATGACCTATTGATTCCCAGACTAACTAGAATGGTACAAACAGTTAATTCTATACCATATGATATCTGTGAAAATTTTTGTAAGAAATTGCAAAAATTAGAGTACAAACACTATATAAGTGTGTAACATAAATACCACTAAATTATGCTAATCCTATTGTTTTCTATTGTTTAATTAGCACTATTTGCTACAAAATAGTGCAAAGTGTTGCACGCTCTTAGTGTTTGTACTCTAGTAAGCTCAGTAGACTGTAAATCTACAAAGCTTTGCACTAATTTGTACGATTTTGTTAGCCATCTTTTTAGGGATATATGGTTTGCAACTCATATCTTTGCTCTTAACAACACTCACTTAAACATACTGCCGGATGAATAAGCCAAGAGCTCCCAAGCAGTAAACTACAGCTTATACCATTCAAGTTTGTCTGAGTCAATCTTGTCATCTTTTTAAGGTTCTAGAGTTGAAAGCCTTGTCAAGCTTTCTTTTCCACAGTCTTGGACTTGTGTTCGTGGATTTACTTCAAAGGATGTCTGAAGTTCTTGCCAGCATACTTAGCATTTGAGCCTAGTTCTTCTTCAATCCTAAGCATGATGAAGAAGATACCAGTATTATCAGAGTCATTGGTATAAAAACTGACCATGAAGGTAATATAAAAGTATTATAAATTCAATGAATCGCAGATAGACATACCTGAGGAGTTGGTTGTACTTGGCAAGCCTTTCAGATCTACAGGGAGCCCCGGTCTTGATCTACAGGTACAAAGAATAAAAATGTCATGCTAAACAAGAACATATGATTACTGCTATAAGAAAAATTGTGATAAAAGGAAAAATAGGAATTTACTATACATATTAACTATATAGAATTATTTCAATTAACCTAGACAAAGGGAAATGATTAATCTGAGACTAATAGGAATACTGACAGTTTATTAAATTGCAAATGCTGGGCTTGCTAATGTGTTACTCACAGACTTACAACCACAGTCATTAAACAAAGAAATGATACTCTAGGGAATGACACATAGTATGTAATGGAAAAGCAATTGGATTAGGTCTATTACACGTTTTATTGCTACTTCAATGATTGGCACAGGAAACCCAAGCACACATTGTTTGCAATAGACTCACCTGTCCTGCACACAGGCCAACTACCAAGTCAGCAATGAAGGTATCTTCTGTTTCTCCACTACGATGGCTCACCATCACACCCCAGCCATTCTTCTGAGCCAGTTTGCAACTGAATAAATGCAAAATAAAATGCATTCAATAAGATCCATGCATTTGGAATACAAAAAATTCCAACCAGAATCTCAACATTAGTGGGTTAATAATCTCCAATTATTAATAATTAATGAGGCTAAATACAATAGTATTCAGTCACCCAGGTGAAGTCTGTAAATCAGATACAGAATATTTTTCTCTTTTGCATTAAATTTTAACTTGGATTTTCTCAGTCCAACCCACTCCAATCTCAAAAACTTTAGTAAAACATGACATTTTAAAGAAGATATAACTAGCTAAAAACTAGTGTGAGCTGCATCGGTGTTTCTAATGAAACAGTAATGGTATAAGAGTAAATTATACACCGTCAAAAGATGAAAAAACGTTTCGGCCGCTAGTCCTTACTCGGTGTAAAAGAGATATTTTACACTTAGACATTTGATAAGCAATATACAATAGTTGTCTAGTCTGTATAGGCTTTACAATGGCTGGTCCTGGTAAATGGCCATATAGATTGGCAGCTCATTTGTATATATAACATGAAATAGAGCACAGTCATTGTTACTTACGCATTGATGGATTCAGTGACAGATCCAATCTGGTTGACCTTCAGTAAAAGACAGTTACATGCCTTCTTGTCAATAGCAGTTTGTATTCTGAATAGATTAATAAAATAATACTATCAGGTATTAAATAACATTATCAAAATCATAATACTAATATTACTTAGGAAGCATGGGTGGCCTAGCAATGAGAGAGCTCACCTCTCACCAACTTAATCCAGGTTTAATTCCTGGACTCTGTTTTGTATGAAAGTAGAGTTGTTTGTTGGTCTACCCTGTGCTGCAAACATCAACTTCCATAATCCAATTCTAAATGAAATAAGGGCCACAGGTTTGTTAGCCACTGGCTATGAAATGCTACCCTCACAAACAAGGACAAACAATATATGTCAACGAAGGAGAGATAAGCCAAGTTAGTTAAGGGGAGAGGGGTGGCTGGGGTATTTGCAACAAATGTAAGCATAGTGACGGATAATAATTTTGATACATGTAACAGTTCTTACCTCTTTGGGTTAGTAACAGTTAAGTCATCACTATAGAAGAAAGAATAAGATGTTATTTTTTGATATTAACTACAGTATTAATGAGGGAATGAACAGCAAAAACAACAACAGCAACAGCTGCAACAACAACAGCAATAATAGCAGTAGCAGAAACAACAGCAATAATAGTAGTAGCAGAAACAACAGCAATAATAGCAGTAGCAGGAACAGCAGCAGCAGCAACAACAGCAGCAGTAACAACAGCAGCAGCAACAACAGCAATAATAGCAGTAGCAGAAACAGCAGCAGCAGCAACAACAGCAGCAACAACAGCAACAACGGCAATAATAGCAGTAGCAGAAACAGCAGCAGCAGCAACAACAGCAACAACGGCAATAATAGCAGTAGCAGAAACAGCAGCAGCAGCAACAACATCAGCAACAACAGCAATAGCAGCAGCAACACCAATAGCAGGAACAACAACAGCAGCAAGAGCAATAATAGCAGCAACAACAGCAGCATTAACAACAGTAAACAACTACAGCAACAACGGCAGCATTAACAACAGTAAACATCTACAGCAGCAGCAACAACAACAGCAACAGCAGCAACCATGTCTTGGATAACTCACCCAACAATCTGAATAGAAACCTTTCCAGTAAGATCAGACCATGCATCCCAGTGATCCTGGTCAAATGCATCTTCAATAGAAACAACTGTGCAAAGAAAATAATTACACTCAACTCAAGACCAATAATTTCCACAATCCTCACGTTATCCACTATGCTAAAATAGACCTATTCAGTTTCGGTGTTATGTTTTCCCATTTTAGACCATGTGTCATTCTCTTGAGAATAAGATTCTTTGTTTGAGTTGTATCCATCATGTGTCTTCTCATGCACAACCGTTGAACAAACAAACAATACTCTAGGGAATGACACATGGTCTTGAGAATAAGATTCTTTGTTTGAGTTGTATCCATCATGTGTCTTCTCATGCACATACGTTAACAAACAAACAATACTCTAGGGAATGACACATGGTCTTGAGAATAAGATTCTTTGTTTGAGTTGTATCCATCATGTGTCTTCTCCTGCACAACCATTGAACAAACAAACGATACTCTTCGAAATGACAAAATGGTTCGAAATGGATAGAGGGAGAACCAAAGAAAATGCCAGATATTAGAGAAGTTTGCAGTCGTAGTTAATGTAGTCAATGATTACCAGGGTAGTCTTTAATAAAACCAAGGTAGATGTCTCTGAGTGCATCAGCTGTTACCTGTTAAGTAAATATAAACAGGTTTATTTAGATACAGTATACCACACCATGATACAGCGTTATAACAGCCATTTCACAAGCATGATTAGACTAAATTGGTCCAGAACTATAGTTATTTGGTCGCCATACTTCTTTTCAGTGTTTAACAAACCCTACTCAACAAAATACATTCTTTTAGAAGGCCTATCTATCTTGAACAAAGTATGAAATCATCATATGACATACCCATTTGCTTGGATCTGAGTTCTTGTTCTTGAAGTCCAAATCATACTTGCCATCCTTGTGAAATTCTATTAAGAAACTTGAATTTAAGATGCTATAATGATGAGACTCAGTAGAGAATTAATTCCACTTCAACTAACCAGAAGCTGCAACATCCATTCCAATTTCAATCTTTCCAGTATATCCAGCTTTCTCTATGGCAACCTTCAGAAGCTCAAGACCTGGTCCAAAAATATGCTAACAGTTAAATCTATTATTTTAAGGTATAATGAACTTTTTTAAGAAAATGTTTTGAATAGCATAGTGTATAGTGAAGGGCAGGGCAGGGTTGTCAGTAGAAGCTGGCAACCGGCAGATTCTCCCGTCTACTCTAGCTAATTTGGCTGTGTACTCAGCCACTTCCCAATGTAATAATATTGTAAATCGTGATTAAAGTTCTTTAAACTAGCAAAATGTGTGAATAAAATAAATTTTAACCCAATCTGTGTTGCTGTACTACTAAAACTGCAACACAATCGAAACTACAATTTTTTTAGAAGAGTGACGCTGGTGACAAGGATGCCAGTGATTTCCGGTTTACCAGCTATGTCAATTTCATAACTGCCTACCAAAAATTTTATTGACGACCCTAGAGGGGTATAGATTATGATGCATACCTTCTCTGTTGTCCTGGATATTTGGTGCAAAACCTCCTTCATCTCCAACATTGGTAGCTTGAAAGAAAAAATAAATTGTTCTAGCATAACGCACAAACGTATGACCACTGATAACATATTTGCATACACATTACACAACAATTATTATCCAATCACCATGGCTTTGTCTTATCTTTTCTCTGACATAAACGCTAAATTGGAGGATTGCCAGACGAAAGTATGTGAATTCAATGGTCACAGCTTATTGAGGTTCGTGCTTAAGCAACTTAAAACCTCTCTTCACCTTGGAAGTTCCAATCCCCCTCCAGGAAAAGAGGTATTTAGTATTATAAGTGGCAATAAGTGGGTTATCTCCTCTCTATATTCACACTGTCTGCTATTAATATTCATCATATTACCATCAATGCCATATTTCTCCTTCACAACTTTCTTTAAGTTCTGGTAGATCTCAGAACCCATTCTCATGGCCTCACGGAAGCTTGAAGCACCTTGAACATATCAAGAGTGAAAATGTGGATGGAAATAAAAATGGTAACAGGGTTTGGGAAGCATGAGTTGCGTAGCAGTGAGAGCGCTCACTCCTCATCAAAGCGACTCAAGCTTGAGTCCCACTGGTTTCGGTGGCATATATGAGTGAAGTTTTTAGTTGATTCTCTCCTGGGATTTGAGGGTTTTTCTCCAGGTTCTCTGCTTTTCCTCCCCTCCACAAAAATCAACTCCCAAATTCCAATTTGATCATGGAATGAAGGCTGTAGGTTTGTTAGCAACTGGCTATTAAGTGCTACCCTCTTAAACAAGGATGGTTTGTGAGTACTGCATAGACCACCTCTACCCATTGCCATGACTTAGACGTAACTGCAAAAAGTCATACTAACCTGTGGGTAACAGCATAAATTCCTGCATGGCAAGCTTATTACCAGCATGGCTGCCCCCATTAATAACATTAAAGGCAGGGACAGGAAGAATGACGGTACTATTACCAGCCAGTTCTGAAATATACTTGTAGAGAGGAACACCCTGCAGAGTAAAAAATTTAAAAAATTACTCTAAGGTCTTGATTCCCTGAACCTTTTTTCTAAACAACTTATGGTCACTTTCATACAGAAAAAAAAGACATGGAAATATTGAAGAATTAGAAAACACATGCACGTGCTATGTGCAGTTATAACACGTGGGGGTTGTCAGAACACGAGAGGAGTGTTAGGAGAAGCAATACAGGTAGCGGAGAGCTTCTTAACCTGCATGCTTTAACTGCACACAGCACAGCATACAAGTTTTTTTTTTCTTTTATAAAATACAAATTTCATGAATGAAGAAACTGAAAGTGTGCGAGCATGCTGTGTGCTCTCATAAAGCACCCTCCCAACCAATCAGAACGCGACACTAAAAGCAGTTATTTTATAGAGAAGGTTATTACCTTGTGTGCTGCGCCTGCTTTGCATACAGCTAAGGATACTCCTAGGATAGCATTAGCTCCCAGCTTAGCTGAAAAACAGAACAAGACAAATTCATCTTTATTTATACGCAATGGTTTTCGCTCAATGATTGACAGGTGCAGCTATTAGGCTTGAGATATTTAAATATTGAGAATGTTCCACAAAGCAATCCCACATTTCCCCGTCTCACAATGTCAGTGCATACAAGTGTTAGCTGCACAAGTGCAAAACCATAAAATGATACTTTTTTTTTGAAACTCTCTCAAGAAGAACTCAAGAAAGTTTTACACAGTTGAAAGATATACTGAAAGTATGAACAAACTCTTTTTGATCAAACTGAGTGGAATCGTTGAAAATCAAAATATCCATAAAATAACAGTTAAAATGGATAAAATATGAGATTAATTCCAGGTAATCTTACATTTATTCTCTGTTCCATCCAGCTGAAGCATGAACTCATCAATCCCTGTCTGGTCAGTAACTTCAAGGCCCTGTAGAATATTATGAGAGGCATCTTTTAAAACACACAGGAAATAGAAAAAAGAGGAAAGTATAGAAACACTGCTAAACATCAAAGAGACAAGGGCAGGTATGGTGTAGCAATGAGATAGTACACTGACAGGTATATGTGCAGTGCTATTAAAAAATATGTCATCTGTCATTTTAGGGTATCGTTAAGCAATAGGGGCATCAGCCCTTTAACTATATCATTTTGAACTTGAAAAATTAAAATATTAAATTTTTCTAAGATCTACCTTTGAAATCAAGGCCGGTCCAATGGTAGAATTGACATTATCCACAGCCTTCTGCACTCCTGGTATAACAAACAAATATTATTAATACCTTAAGAAAAGTTATTACCTTTAAATAATAATATTTGTCTCAGGCAAGCTGACCCAATTTCTTAACTAGCTATAGCTCCCCATGTTGCGTTGTCCCTGTCAAAAAGAAGTCTATTAAATCTTGATTGTACCATATGAAGTCATCGTTGGGTATTGCAGTTTTCTAATGGTACTCTAATGATTCTAATAAAAACAAGGCTCTTAATATTCTTACCTTTTCCAAGGAATCTTGCAGGATCTTGGTCCCTAAGTTCAAGTGCTTCGTAGATACCAGTAGAAGCACCAGATGGAACAGCAGCCCTGAACACTCCTATATTGAATGCCATTCATAATATTAGTTAGGAAAATTTATATTAAACTTCCCTCTTTTACTCCGACTGAAGGACTAGCGTCCGAAACGTCAGCATTTCTTATTAAATGTCCAATGTTTTATCATCATCAACATTATAAACGACATCACCAAGATTACACCACTATCATCATCATCATCATCATCATCATTATCACCATCATCACCATAATTATAATTACCAACACCATCATCTTCATTATCATCATGATTACTATCACTATCATTCTCATCCTTATTATCATCTACGTTGTTACTGTGTCATCATCATCACCACCATCATCATCCCTACCATCATCATGACTACCATCACTAACATTATCATCCCCATCAACATTAACCTTGTCATCATCATTCATTCAGTTTCATCATACCTTTAGATGTTGTAACTTCAACTTCAACTGTGGGATTTCCACGGCTGTCAAATATCTCACGAGCAAGTAGTTTTGTAACGTTGGCCATGATATCACCTGTAAATGATACCTTAGTTTCAGTTTAAATGCATGCAGAGTTTTCTACAAAACATGGAAAAACACACCCATTATTGATGGCCCTTTCTCTTGCACCAGCCATGTTTATTCTCATGAGCACAGATACCTTGGTTTATTTGCATAAATTTATTCTCATGCAGTGGCAGATCCAGGGGGGACGAAGGGGTCCATAGAACCCCCCTTGAAGGTTTGATCTTTTAGGTAATAGAAATATGTCTTATATAAATTTTGCATAAAAGTATCCACAAAGATAATGTTGAACACGAAATGATAGATATTTGCTGTTATAATGTTTAATTTACCTTTAAGTTCCGTTAGGTGATTAGAGCAAATTTTTTTTGTCAAACAGTTTAAGAAATGGAACCCCCCTTTGAAAAAATTCTGGATTACCACTGTCATGCACTTGAATGTGAGGCTACGCATGGTAAAATCTATTGTTCTAGTGAACATGGCTGCGACAAGTAAGGCCCATCCTCGCCACCCATTGGAAAT
The DNA here is from genome assembly GCA_011057435.1 of Actinia equina. Taxonomy (NCBI): domain Eukaryota; kingdom Metazoa; phylum Cnidaria; class Anthozoa; order Actiniaria; family Actiniidae; genus Actinia; species Actinia equina. The sequence continues at coordinate 238,894 of WHPX01000714.1, forward strand.
TCCTTCCATGTGTATATTTTCTTAAACTATACAAGATACCCTCCTCAGACCTTTCACACCCATTGGAATTCATTCCCCCTCTTTGAGTGAGGTATGAATATTTTCTAGAGGTAAACAATATACCCTGCCTAGAACTTCCCCACCTTTTGAAAAATTCCAATCCCTTTCTGTGAGTGAGGTATGGTTTTTTTCAGGACTGCAACTGCATGTGATTTCTAGTGCAGTAATACCAAGAGAAAGGGAGAAAAGCTTGGCTAATATGACAGGAAATTGAAGTAGTAATTTGTTTAACTTTCTGGAGTATTTTTTCATTTGTTTTCCATTTTGACATTTGAACATAAGAAAATCAAACAATCAAATAAATGATATCATTGGATGATATTTTTAGAATAGATTCTAAAAATAGCATCAAAGTGTGCACATGATGGGGCACTGGGACTCCTTCTCTTAGTTCATATTCTCTTGGTAATACTTTATGTTGAAGATAAAACAAAATAAATAACAGCTGAGAGGAAGGATTAGAAATCTGCTCATGGTTAACTTCATGTTCCAAATATCGTTAAGATGTTAAAAAATGTCCTAAACCCTGAAAACCTATACATTTGATTACAAAACAATCGTGCCAAACTTTCTAAATTCATCGTTAATTTGGATGCTGTCCAAAACAATTGTTATTTTGGATAGGTTAGAAAGATTAAAGAGTTATGATTAATTTTTAATTATTTTTCTAACCTCTACAAATTAGCTATTAATTTGGACAGCATCCAAATTAACGATGAATTTAGAAAGTTTGATAATGTAATTAACGAGCAATAAGAACTTCAAGCTTCGACAATTTGGAAATAATTGGATTCGAAAAATTCACATGACTGGATTGGATGAGGCCATATGCTGTGCCTAATTTGGTTCTTTCCGGATCTTTTTCTTCCAATTATTTCTAATTTGGATAACATGTTGTCCAGTTAATAGTGGAAAAAAATACTAAGATATCCTAATTTTTTACACATTTAATTAAGGCTGATATCTTGTGATAACGCCACAAATAAAAACATTATCATTGAAGTGATACAATATCCCTTGGTGGTAAACTGTAGACTGTGTTATTGTATCAACCCTAAATGTATAACAAATAAAATATTCATGTGATGAACCCATTCAAATCTTTCATCTACTTATTTTCATTATCAAACTCATTAATAATTCATGAGGAAACACAACAGAAATCATGACCGTGAACAGTGTTGTAAATCTGATACAAAACTGTGTGCATTTGCATAAACTTCAAGTTGGATTTTCTTGGTCAGATTCACTTGAATTTTGAAAATTTTAGTGAAAATCAAAGGAACAAACAGTATTCATGGCCGTGTTGTATCAGATATGCAATCATTCGGCTACGCCTCGTGGTTGTATATCTCATACAACATGGCCACTCATACTATATGTATTACATATCAAACTCCTTATTTGTAGACTTGCTTGTTTAAAATAAGATATCAAAAAAAATTTTTTTAAATAAAAGATGTGTATAAAAACTATATCAAGCTCTTAACATGTAATAAACCATATAAGATATAACACACAGGCCGATTGGCTGGCTACCATGTGTGTATCAGAGGACATAGAAAAGCTTGTGCAAAATAGTTCAAAAATATTTTATAAAAGCAATACAAAAACAGCTGCTTCTGTCTCTGTACTGTGATATAGACACTTTAGGAGCTGTAGAACACTAGAAAAGCAAGAAAAAATGCTCTGCTATGCCTTGTACTTCTATGCTTGCTTCTCTCATGCTATACAGCTCAAAGTATGTTTATATCACTAAAGTAGTAATAAATTATGCATTCGGTGTGTATACAATGAAGTAGAGAGAAATAGAGAAAAATATCAATGCCCTTGGCAGGATTCGAACCCACGTCTTCGGTATTCTAGTCCGATGTGTTAACCTCTACACTACAAGGACCAACCACGCTGGTAACGCAGCCAGAATATGAAATGTAGGGTAATCGTGAGGATCCCAGAGCGATATTTTTTCTCTATGGATAAGTTGAACACCGTAAGTATGTACGCAGATGTACGCCGAAGACGTGGGTTCGAATCCTGCCAAGGGCATTGATATTTTTCTCTTGTTCTCTCTACTTGTTTATATCACTGTTTATTATGTTTATATATTTCTTAATTTTTTTATTGGCCTTATAGACTCCTTGCAGCACTTTTAAATGCCGCTCTATCTGGGGAACAAAACAATAGTTTCCAATTCTCAGGAGATTGAAATTCTTTTGTTTTGTCCCCAGATCTAGCTTCTTTGAAGTCACATGCAAGGTTTCTATTATAACCATTATTTACAATGCAAAAATAAAATAGTTATTCACCTTTATTTGCACCAGCTAGGCTAACCAACCTACAAGATAAATGTAGTTGTGGAAACCTAGTGGTTTGCCAAGCGAGATTCCGAATTGTGAGGGACACAAAAGGTCTGAGTGCTCCTGCCAGGGCCATACCTCATTCCATCCCAGAATCCCTATTGGCAAGCATTATTAGAACTGTACTGGTCTATTAAAGTTCAGGTAACCCAAGGAAGCCATGAGGCTATAGCCCTGTTTACACTAACGATTTTTGCATGATTTTTGCTGCAATTTGTTTTGCGATTTTGTCCATAATAAATAATGATAAAGAATTTCCTTGTAAAGAATGTCTCTTTTGAAGGATGAGATAAAAAATATTTCATACTTCTGAAAAATGCCACAAAAATCGCCAGTGTAAAAAGGGGCTTATGAGAGGAAACTTCTTAATAACAAAAGATTACCTCTCCCTCCCCTCCCCTAAAACATGTGTTTGTTCATGTGTACATATTGCACATGAACACTGCTTTATCATCACAGAGACCCACCATCCCCTGGACATACCCATAGTGTGCTTCAAAGTTAGTCTTGCAATAAATGAATGCCCTCAACTATATATTATATATTAGAAAGATATAAGAAAACTTTAGCGAATAAACCAAGTCAGTTTGGAAGCATGTTTCCCCTCCTTATCTTGGGCCACAGGACATTCCCTTGAGTATTAGTTTTTTAAAAGGAAACAAAATTTTATCCTCAAGATAATTGGATGTTTTTCCAACTTAGCTCATGTCATTCCCTTTAGTGTTATTCTTGTGTTTGCCAGGAACAAAATCTTAATGTTTACTGATCTCAGACAACATCATTCCATTCAGTATTATTTCATTCTTTTCATATCAAAACATGGAAATCAAAGCAAGAATTTTATCTTCAAGAGACTGCAAAAGGGAAAACATTACCCCCAAATTGACTTGTCCTATTATGGCATGATTGCTAATGAATTGTCATTTTGACAGATGTCTGTAGACAGCTTAACAAACAGAAACGTAGACGTGCTGAAATGCACGCCTTATAAAAACACCGAAAAGAAAAGCCATACAAGAGGAGATGATCTAAAACTGTCTCCAGGCATTCTTTAATGCTGCAGTTATTACTGACTTAAGAAATTCTTGATAATCAATAAAACAGCCACGTTTAAAATGAACACGTTTTGAATAAATTTTTATCAAACCCTGTTAAAAAAGGTCTTAACAATTAAATAATTTTAGCGCGGCTTGTCAAAATTCCACCAAGAGCTATGGATCCTTTATTCAAAGAAGATCGGTCTTAAGAAAATAGAACTAATTTATTTAGATGTAAGAAAAAGAAAAAGAAGCTAGATCTGAACATGGTGTGACCTCTGCTTCGGGTCTGAACTGAAAAGGCGGTCTGAAAGTACTTGCTTTATCACGAAACGTTTGCTGAATGTAGCTAGGAAATGAGTTTAAGGATGTATTTTACTCACCAGATAGTGGAAAAAGCTTGAAGTTTCAGCAAAAATGCAAGCAAAAGTTGAGCACAAATGCACAGATCCCAGGAAAAGGATAAAGTGAAGTGTGGACGAAGTCACGACCCTGTTTCGATATAACGAATAATTTGATTGGTCAATACCAACCATCAGCTGAACGATCCAAATATGGCATCCATTCAGCCAATCACAACTTTGGTTAGAAACACATTTATTACAACTATATTTTATTTTCTAACATGAGTAAAGATTCAAAACACTCAAGAACAGTAGATTTTGTTGAGTCTCTTACTGCAATAAGGTCTTTTTCTTTTATTATGGACTCCACATGCTGTGATAAAACTGAAAAATACTGGGATAAGCCACGCTTGTTGATTGGATGTTATATGGCTCGCGGAACTTAGCCAATCAGAGTACTCCTTGTATCCATTTCCCTTCGGTCTTTGCGTCTGGTTCATTTTGAAAGAAGAAACAACTCGATTTTTACTCGCGATTCTCTAGAATTTCTCTCTTTTTCTATATCGTAAAGCCATTAATGGGATCTTAAATTGCATAAAACGTAACTTTAATATCTAATAGTGGAACCTTCAGGCCTATTTTGGCGAAAATGGTGAGAGAAACGCGTCATCTTTGGGTTGGAAATCTTCCTGAGAACATCCGAGAAGAGGACATTGTGAAACACTTTACCAGGTAGTGTCGTGTGATATAATTGCAAAAAATATTTTATTTATGCTTTTATTAAGCGACATAAAAAATCCGAGGAAGAGAATATTCAATCCTTAATGCTCGTGCTTTTTCCTGGAAGTAGTCGCATTCGCTTTGGTGACTTTGGGCTATTATCTTTAACATCGATTATCCAAAGACCTTAAAAGTGCACGTCATTTCATTGAGTTTACGATTTTTACGTACTATCCTATTAGCGCTTCGAATGTGTGGTTTTTGGTTAATCTTTTAGTAAGATGTAACCGTCTTTTTAGTTCTTTAAATAGCTTTTCGGATTTCTTTTGTGCGGTTGTTTTTGGCGCGCGATGTTCGTGTCTACAGTCTGAGTTTTGGTTTCCACATGGGTCAAAATGATATCCGGATATTTATCAAACTGGAATATCGTTTTAAAAAGACCGGAGTTTAGGGTTTTTTCTATTCTTTCATGACCAATAACTGCTCATTTGACCGAGGCAAAGTTCATTTTCCACAGTTGTTTACATTAACTGCAATGCAGCTGCTCCTGCTACGAGTCAAAATTAATGTAATATTTAAGGTTATGAATAAATTATTTCTCCATGTGTAGATATGGACGAGTTGAAAGTGTTAAGATTCTTCCAAAGCGCAGCTCAGAAGGTGGAAGAGCCTCCTTTGTTGATTTCGTTGACATCCGTAGTGCGACCAAGGCCCACGAATCTGTCAATCGTATTGGCGACAGAGAAATGAGGACTGATTACAATGAGCCATCGAGTAATCAAACGACTATATCATCACGTGTTCATGATCCTACAGCTCGTCCTGTTAGTGGACCCCCACCGTCACCCCCTAGGGGTAGGAGATACGAGAGAAGGGCAGAGGGGTAAGTTATTTGTGTAACATCACGCAAAAATATGTATTGATAAAAATAGATTTAGATTCATGGAACACAATGCTTTTTGGGAGCTACAGGTTTCTTACATTTAAGGTTAAACTCAAACATGAGGATGACGCGTTGTATCAACTTGAAATATGGGAAAACAGGTCGTCAGAACATCTTGGAATCTTGGTTTAACAACACTCTTCTGAAAGTTCCAAACACCATACAACAGAAATAATCTCTCTTCTAAAATTTTTGATATTGCCTGCTTTGTTGCTACTATGGTAATTGTTGCACCAACTGTTATGTGGGGTCATAACTATCACCAGCAAGATGAATGGCTTTTCTAGTTGAGTGTCTTGTCATTCTAAATAAAGATTAGCAGTTCTTGAAACCAAGGATGGATTGTTGAATTTGATAGTCTTGTCATGTCAAGGGATCAAGAACACTTCATTGTGTACATTGTGGAATTCCTACTTCCTTGACAGATGCAAGATAGCTCTTATGCATCAAGTTTGACGTCATTATTACTTCTGGATTTTTCTTCCATGGTTTGTTGAGTATTAAATCTGGGAATATTGCTACTATCGAAGCTTGGATTTCATCCATTTGCATCTCAGGTTATGGATAAAGGATCTGCCTTCTTGCGGTACAATTTTGGGTTCAGGATATCACGTCTCTATGAAGTGGAATTGTAGCTTCGGAAATTGCTTGGTATCTGCCCTCAGTTTTTGACAGCAAAAAATTGATTTTGGAATCTTAACTGCTCATGGAAAATGATAATCAACATTGCCACCCAAGATTAAGACTGGGAAAAGAATGGCTGAGTGTGGATACAACATTTTTCACTTCAAGATGCTGCAAAATTGAAGTCTAGAAAAAAGAGGATCAAAGTCTTCTTAAACATCTCAATTATCTATAGATGTGTGTGAAGTTAAATCAAGATTTTCAGAATGTTTAATGAGACTTGATCTTTGCCAAAACTGGATTTCTAGGCTAATATGGATTAGCTATCAGGGCAGTTCTACTTAATCTGATTTGCTTAGTTACTACACCAGTCTTTTATCTTCATCTTCAAGATTTGTACTCTTTTGGTTCAACCTTGTGAATGTCAAAGAAAGTGTCAGGAGTGACTGATGTATTGGACAACACTGAAGGGAACGAATGACAAGGAGATGATAGCTTGTGATCCTTATTTCAATTTAGATGTAGCTCAAGGGAAAATTGGATGAATAAAGAGCAAGTTATAAAACATGGATACCTGTTGGTTAGAAGCTATATCATGACATCGTAATAATGGAACAGTGTGGTTGGTTGGTTGGTTGGATGTTGCTTCCATTGGGAACTTAGTCTGGAGATTTCATGAAAGCCATTAAACACATATTCACCTCATACATCCTGTCTCAAGTGGATGTTTTTTGGGAATATTAATGAAAAGCAATTTGAATTTACTGCTGTCGACGACCATGAGATTATTGAACTGGATTGTACAATGCATAACCTAGATGATCAAATGTTATCTAATTAATGGATGGTGTGAACAGAGATCACAGAAAATGTTGGAGTTTCAATTGATTTGTTGATCTGGATAACCATAAATTGGAAATAAAGTATTGGAAGGGAAGCTCAGAATTAATATGGATTGAGGGATTAATTAGAAAATTGTGTCCTCTCTCTTGTAATTAATAATATATCAAGGAAATCTGTCAAATTATTGGACAGTTGTGGTGTCTAAATCTTGTCTGTGATATTATATTGAGAAAAGTCAATGTTTGGGCCACTGAATTAAAAATGTAGCAAAAATCTGTCGTCAATGTGGATTGTGGCAGGGCTAGGAATATAACAAGGTTAGTAGTAGTGTTTCATACTAGCATGAAATATAGACCGAATATAAGGTCTGACATGCAAGCGCCAAGCATATACATCCATTAAATAGAGTAGGAAAACAGGGTGCGGCAAGTCAGTCTGTCCATACTAAAATTGTGGGACACATTAGGACTTATTATTGTGAGTGTAACACTACCCCTCCCCCTTAGATAAGATGCTATCCCATATAGACTTCCTAACATGCTTTGTTTAGAGCAACATAAATTTTTCAGTGTGAATAGTGTTCATACTTTGGTGTTGAAATCATTCACTTTCTACATATTAGGTTGGACTGCTTTAGGCACTTCTTGGCAGGTTTTGCATATGATAAGGCCGGTCTTTGCCTGTCACACCACAAATAACATTCATTTTTTTCCCATGACATTGTCTCTATTTCTAGTTTTAACAGCTGCATTCTGGCTGAAATTAATCAAATAATTCTTTTCATGGTTTGTTTCATATATCAACCAACATGGTCGCCATACCCATCTTTTTCTTAATTCTTTTCCACAGGATTCCAAACTTCCTACGTATTATATGTATTATAAACCATTGATATTATTTTCTTCTGTTGTTTCAAAATCTAATATTATTATATTTTTTGGTCACGTAGGATGCAAGAGGGACGATACCCCAGCCGTTCTGCCTATCCATATGAAGGATACAGTGATGAAGAAAATAATACAAGATCAGAGAGAACCAGATATCAGGGACATAAGGGGTATTCTAGGAGTAGTGACGTCAGTGCAGCACCTAAAGAATCTGGAAACAAACCTGGTAGTTTTTCTGATGATTTTTTTTTTGCAAAGGAAAACTGTCCATAATGACATTCAAACCTTCAAATTTTATTAATAAAATCTAAAAAAGAAAAAAAGCTATAATTGAACTTACCACTCCAATAAGGACGGCAATAAGGATACTGATAGAATTAGGACTTAGGAGTAGATTTTCATCGAGCGAGGAAAAACCCAAAGAAAGAGAAAAACCCTTGAAGCACAGAAGAGAACAAACGGACAAATCACATATGACACTGAGGCCAAACAAAGACATAATTGTGTTTCCTGTTGCATGAGAAAAATAATTGGGTTCGGTAGGTCATTTTTTTTTTCACTGACACAACAGTGGAAATGAGCTTCATGGGAACCCTGTGGTGCATTTGGGAATGAAAAAAATATTAGGTTCGGCAAAAATCGGCAAGAAAATTAGGGTCGGTTGCACAACAGGAAACACTTATTTTTTGTTTGGCCTGAGCCTGGAGGGACTCGAACCCAAGTTGCCTTGGTGAGAGATGAGCGATCTCACCACTACACCACCCATGCCTCCCAATAATACCCTTACCTATTCTGTCCCACAATACACTGCAATGCTAATTCAACCCAGTTTTTTCCTCAATGGCTTAAACATACACTGATTATTTTCATTTTTTACTTGAATTTAGAATCCTTCCAAAGCCAAGGACCCAGTCCAGACAATTCAAGTGACAGCGAGAGTGTCAGTAGTGACAGTCAAAGCGGAACCCAATCAGGCAGCTCAAGCAGTGCTAGCAGTAGTGAAGACGAGAGTGAAGTTGAAAGTAGGAGTCCCTCTCCAAGCTCGGAGGCATCCAGGGCCCATAGAGCTTCCTCTTCTCTGTGTGTTAAAAACCTTTCTACGAGATCAAGTGGTAAGTTAGCATACATGTTAGAATGTTAGCACTGCTCTCTGGAAATTCCGATCATCCTCCATGGGTGAGGTATGGATGTTTGCTTGAGATACACAATATATCCAACTCGGACCCTTCCCAAACCATTGGAACTTCCAATCCCCCTCCATGGGGGGAGGTATGGATATTTTCTGGTACTACACAATATAACCCCCTCAGACCCTCCCCACCCCTTAGAAATTCCAATCCCCCTCCATGGGGGAAAGTATGGATATTTTCTGGTACTACACAATATACCCTCCTCAGACCCTCCCCACCCCTTAGAAATTCCAATCCCCCTCCATGGGTGAGGTATGGGTATTTTCTGGTACTACACAATATACCCTCCTCAGACCCTCCCCACCCCTTAGAAATTCCAATCCCCCTCCATGGGTGAGGTATGGATATTTTCTGGTACTACACAATATACCCTCCTCAGACCCTCCCCACCCCTTAGAAATTCCAATCCCCCTCCATGGGTGAGGTATGGATATTTTCTGGTACTACACAATATAACCCCCTCAGACACTCCCCAACCCTTCAATCATCCACTATGTGGGATATATGGATATATTTTTTGGAACTGTTTTCCCTGATGACAGACTTGTATCAGTTTCTAAATATTCACAAATACCCATAGTAAAATAAAGAATGCACATTTTCAACCACACTTAAGTATTTTACACAAATTCAAGGCTAACCCTGGGCAACAGAGAACACGTAACTGCCAGAGCATATATCCTCCTCAATCCCTGGTTGATGTATTATTTTAATCTTGTGACAGATGGTAGCATAAGAGAAGGCCTGTATCATGAGTTTAAGAAGCATGGAGAAGTGACTCGTATCTATGCACAAGGAACTGGAAGCAGCAGATCAGCTGTTATTTTCTTCAGAAGGTAAGCTTTGATAAAATCATATAATTTTTTTAAATGTATTCTTCGATTGAATGTTAGATCATCACAGCCGCTCAGGGAAGCATTGGTGCCATTTAACAAAAGATTTCTCAGCATCCATTGTTAACAGCACCAATATGGCCACCATGTTTTTGTCTTTTGACTCTCTTGGAAATGCTTGCAACCCATCGATACTGGGAAGCTATAACCCTATTTACAAGAGGACAACACTTTACCAGCATTGAACAACTAACCATGCTGTTAATTTGATTTAAAAGGGTATTCACTAGTTATATGATCATTGTTTTCTAGACCTGAAGAATCTGAACGTGCCATGGAAGCTTGCCAGGGAAAAATGTTCCTTGGAGCAGAGATGCAGATTCAGCCATGGAATGGCCCTCCAGAAAAGAGTGAGTACTTTTTAGGCACTCTCCTTGCATATGCTTCTGATTTTTCCTCTGGGGTTTTCCTCTTCAAAAGCTAAAAGCAATAGCTGCACACATCAGAATAATCGAGTGAAAGAGTCTTAGAGGCAGTTGGCTGTACGAGTGCATTTTGCAGAGTGTTATCTTTTCGCCAGCCATTTTTTAATCCTTGGCCTATGCTTGTATGCATTGTCCCTGTCATTACTAAATATTATAGTAATGATTATTTTATAATAGTTTGTTTTATCAACCATAAATTTAATAAATATGATCGAGCTTTCGGCCTAATCGGCCATCCTCAGGGAAATGAAAAACATTACAATTGACAAAGACAAACTGCAATCAAACCATGTCATATGTTCAGTGCACATTAAATTAAACAAATCGTGCACGATTTATACATATATACATACAAGGAACTATTTGATTGAATGATTATTTTGTTTGCAGCTGGTGATCGTGGTGATTCCAGTGACTTTCCTCCTCGTTATCGCAGCAGTGGATCAACACAACAGTACCCAGATGATGACTTCGATCCAGGCTGTACCAGGACCCTATTTGTTGGCAACATTGAGAAATCAACAACCTATGGTATCCTGAAAGAGGCTTTTGAACGTTATGGAGAAGTTGTGGTAAGTCATCTAAAAAAAATCTACAAAGCTTTTGCTGTTGTATTGCAACATGGGACAATCACAACAGAGATCAGCAGGACTTGAAACTCAGGCTGCATTGGTGAGAGGCGGCGCATTAGCAGCGCACGCCACCCATGCTTCCAGTGATGGTCAAACCTTGTGATACGATATTCAAGTTTCAAATATATATAACAATCCGATCACCATAGCAGCAATTTCTTCAGTGGAATTCAAATCTTGTCCCACAAATAGCTAAGAATTATATTTTATATTATTGTGGGCTTAACTTTTAATATATATATATATATGTATGTATTTTTTATTTTTAATCCTTTTAAAATGTTATAACTTTTTCCAAATGATTCTTTTAAATTATTTATTTCTATATCATATATATTTGTAAAATGCTGTTGAACCATGGGGAATTGGCACTCAATAAATCATTATTATTATTATTATTTTAAGAAATTTAGTTATAGGAAAAGAAAAATGTGACGACAATTAGTAACTACAGATACTCATACGATTAGTTATACTGACAATTGGGACAAATTAACATACATGAACGTATATCCATCAAATACTAATTTAAGTCTTTCAAGATGATGATGGTTGTTTGTTTTACAGGATGTTGACATCAAGAAGCAGCCTGGCAACAATCCATATGCTTTTGTACAGTTTGCTGATCTTAGTAGTGCAATCCAAGCACGTCGACGCATGGACCGAGAGTTCATTGGACGCAACAGAGTCAAGGTATTAAGGTCTTTCTTAACTAAATGATATCTTAATAAGCCTGAAGCGAGATGACGTTTTACCCCCATCTCTAGACCTATAATTCTTTTCACACTGCTTTTGTTATTTAATTATGACTATTGTTCCTGTATTCTCTAAGGAATCAAAATTTTTAATATGAAAGAATTTTATAAACTATTATGGTATAGAGCTGGGGGTAAAACGTCATCTCTCTTAAGGATTATTGCTTTGCTTAGCTGGTAATCAAGGGTAGTGTGCTCACCTCTCACCTATAGGGTCTCGGGGTTTGTTTCCTGGACCTGGCATCACATGTGAGTAGAGTTGGTTAGCTCTCACTTGAACCAATGGTTTTTCTCCAAGTTCTCTATTTTTTCTTCTTTCAATGAAATCCATCATGCTATTAATGCCATTTCAATCTGTAAGCTAACCATGTCCTGACTGGTTGTTTCAGGGTATCGATCAGTGAGTTAGCCATGCTCTGACTTAGATCAGCCAGAGGCTATCTCAAGGTTCTATCTGTGAGTTACCAATGCCCTGAATTTGATCAGCCCAGAGGTTGTTTCAGGGTATCGATCGTTGAGTTAGCGTTGACCTGACTGAGATCCGCTCAGAGGAGCCGTTTCATAATTTTGGTATTAATAAATAACATTCTAATAATATCTTAATAATATCCTAGGTTGGTTTTGGTAAGGTAGCTCCTATCAATACCATATGGGTGGGTGGTGTTACTGTCAGTCTCAGCGAGCAGCAGCTAGACAGACACTTCAGTCGATATGGGCGTGTCACTCGTGTGGTCATCAATCGAATGACAAGTCAAGCTTTAATCAGCTTTGATGGTGTGGAGTCTGCTAGTATTGCACAGATGAAAGGAAGAAATCTGTTTGGAAGACGCGTCAGGGTAGGTCTTAATAGGGTATGGACTGATCTAATAGACCTTATGTATGTCCATTTATCATTCCCTAGAGAATAAGATTCTTTGTTTGAGTGTATCTATATTCATGTCTCCTCATATGCAACCGTTAAACAAAGAAACGATATCCTAGGAAAACACTGCACCAAGTCGAATTAGGTCTTTTAAGTTCTCTTTCCTTTCTTTTCTTTTCTTTTTTTTTTTTTTTTTTTTTTTTTTCATGCTTTTTTCTTCCGTTCTTTAGATTAGCGCTAAGACATCCACATTCTTTGCGTCCTTAATATCTATTTATTAAAAGCATTCTTTCTGTTTCAGGTGGAGATGGTTAGTAGAGACAGTCGTCAACTCTTCTACGACAACTTACAAAGAGTCGGTCAAACCGAGAGTACGGGTAGCTCTCGTCGCTACGACATGTCCCCCCCTGATCGCTCACGTGGCCGAGGAAGTGCTACAGGGTACAATGACTACAGACGAGGCAACCGAGGTGCCATGCGAGGAGGCATGAGGCGAGACTCTAGGGGTTACAGACCCTGGCATCAGCGCATGGAGTATGACAATTATGGTACTGAGGGAGGAGGGGGAGGGGGTGGGTGGTACCACCAAGATCAACACCAAAGAAACCGAGGACCATACGAAGGAGGACGAGAGTACGAGGGCGATGATTTCGTTCAGGAACTCAAAGAGTATAACTCAAGAAGGCAGCGCGAGAGGGAGAGAGAACGGGAGAAGGAGGACCGCCGAGATAGACCCCACAGGGAGCGTCATGAAGGAGAGTATAGTGACAGTGAGCAGTACTACCCTGCTAGACACAGCCGCTGGCCTGCAGATGGAAGTAGTTCGGGCTCTTTTGAGGACGAACCACGTGAACATCGTCGTAGGCACCAGGACTACGCGGAAAAACGTGACCGGAATGATTACAGCGAAGAACGGGAAGCAGCTTCGTCGCCTGAAAATAAGCCAGAAGTGAACGAACGAGATGAGAGACTTCGCGGAAAGTCACGGGAAAAGAAGAAACGAAGGCTGAAGCATTCTGAAGAACGGGAGGAGGAAGAGGAGGAAGAAGAAGATGGACATAAGAGAAGAAAGAGGTCTAAAGGAGATGGAGAAGTAAGAGCTGAAGTGGCGGAACATAGGAAGGAATATCCATCACACCATGGTGAACATGATGAGAGAAAAAAAAAGAGATAGAAGCACAGAAAGAGCACGAATAACGGTGGAAGAAGAACCACGTGCACCTGCGCCAGAAGAAGCACCTCCCGAGAAGAAAAAGAAAGAAAAGAAAGAGAAGAAAGAAAAAGACAAGCGGAAAAAACCAAAACGAGTACGAACACCACCCCCTCCCCCAGAGGAGACGAAAAGTAGAGGGAAAGAGGAAGCAGTGACGACAGTTGAACGACTAGAGGTTAGAGAAGACAAGTCTGAAGCAAGAGACGAAGAGTATCCTAAAGTACCTGTCAAAACAGAACAGGCAGAGGGCAGTCGGTTTGAAAATAATAAAGATGTTAGTTCAGACAACGAGGAGAAGAAGACAACTAGTGAAAACAACAAACCAAAAAGAAGGATATCAAGAGAAGAACGAGAACGAGAACCAGCTAGATCACCAAGAAAGTCTTATCGCGAAGAAAAAAGAAGAGAACTGAATGATGTAGAAAATGGAAAAACTAAGAGAAGACGACAATCTATCGACGAATCCCCTCCGCCTCCCCCACCGCCGCCACCTCCACCCCCTCCCCCTGAGGAAGCTGTTCCCCTGGACAACACGCCTATCACATGCCCTCCATTCGATGGTGTCGGGCCATCTCCTGTACGTAACGACACACCCTACGATATCTCTCCACTTAGTAGAACCCCAATAGCTACTTCCCCTGTACTACCGAGTAGCAAAATTCCTCTTACTTCGGGGATTATATCGACACCACCGATAGCTACTGCTTCGCCGTTACCACAAATTGAGGCTCATACCGGTCCACATATGGTACCCTCACCACCGTCAGCACCACCCCACCAGCCATACAACCAAGCCCCATCCTCCACCCACCCACCCAACGCGGATACTCTACTAGAGCTCCTGTGTCGGTATCCCGTGGTATGGCAGGGTCTTGTGGCGCTCAAGAATGACACGGCTGCCGTGCAGATGCATTACCTATCGGGGAATTCCCGTCTTGCCGAGGTATCGTTGCCTCAAGCCCCTGTGGCTGGTGTCGGGGCTGTTCCACCACCTTTACGTATCGCTCAACGGATGAGACTGGAGCCTTCGCAGCTGGAGGGTGTTGTACGACGAATGCAGGTAAAGCTGTTGTGATAATCTATCTAGTGCAGCTTAAAGCCAGGTCCTCATTAGCACATAAGCATGAACATAAGAGTGCACGTCTTCACTGGGAAGTTCAGACTTCAAGATTTGCAAAGTCTGCGACAGCGACGTCAACCGAAAGTGTAAATAATTTCTCTTTGGGCTTCTTTTGAATGGAGATTTCATTCAAAACATAGTGAGTAAGGTCAACTCATCCACAGAGAAAACAGACTTTGAAGGCAAGAAACCCCAAAGTGAATTAATTTACACTTCAGTTTTTCGTCGCAGGGGCTAACAAACCTGAGGTACTCGTTCCTTGATGAAATTAGAATTCAGAAGTTGATTTTCGCGGAGGGTGGAAGACCAGATAGTCCGGAGAAAAACTGTCGGGATCACGTGGAAGTAGGACTTGTTTAATTAATATAGTTCTCAATCTTACTCTTTCAGAGCAAGAATGATCATTGTCTGTTACTGGCTTTACCATGTGGGAGAGATCCACTTGATGTACACGCACAGACACGCGCACTCAAGAACGGCTTCATCACCTACTTACAACAAAAGCAAGCGGCCGGGATTATTAATGTTGCCAGGCCAGGCAGTGCACAGGTTCGTCATACAATCTTTAATTTATCAGCCCTCAGTGTTATCAGGGAGATACTCTGATTTCGAGTTCCCAAATTACTGCTGTGTTCCTTGAATGCAGACTCATTTCCTCAGGGTTAGCTTCATTTCAATGTGCAAATATTCACAAATACAAACAAAAAAGAAAAGTACACAACTTTATCAATACAAACAACTTTATAACGAAATTATGCGAAACTCTAAGCTAATGCCCCCGGGGGAGGGGGGGGGGGGTGCTTGCTGAACAGGGTATGGTTTTCCGAGCTTCTTGTCAACAGGGTATGCAATTTCGTTCAAGTTCCAAGTTCTTCCTGAGTTTTCTGTCGTATTGACCGAAACTGGTTTTTAATGTGTCCTGTTCTTACGTCATTATTCCTATTTTCTTTTTCAGCCAAGCTATGTTCTGCATATTTTTCCGCCCTGTGATTTCGCTCAAGAGCACCTGGCACGAGTATCCCCAGACCTCCTAGATAGCGCAGTTGATAGCGGCCATTTAATGGTAGTGGTAGCTTCGGTATGAGTCGCTCTCGACACGTGAATTAATTACATACAAATATACATAGATATACATTAGTTTTCCAATATGTAAGAATGATAATCATAGTCGAGGGAAAAGACCTAATAGATGTCTTCGTTCTCATTAAAACATCACCAACCAATGGATATCAGCGAAATAGATGACCAAAAGGATACACAAAAAAACACAAGGCCGAGTACAATTCGGAGTTACCGGAAGTATTGTGAGATATAGGTTTTCCGTTTGGGTGAAACTACACAACATTAAATTGAACCCGAGACTTCCGGTACACTGTAACCGGAAGTATTATGTGAAATAGGAGTTCCGGTTGCGAAAATCACTTCCGTTTGTTGCATTAAGCAGTCTGCACTAACGACATAAATACGAAAATTTTAGATATTTGTAGTATACTTGAAAAAAAAAACATTCTTCTGTTGTCTTTTAGAAATAATTGGTATATAATAGTTGATCGTGAAAATAATTCGTCATTTGAATGTCGGGTCTTTGAGATACGAAGGTTTATTTTTCCAATATGTTAATGACTATGACGTAATATGAGGGATTTGAGTCATTTTGTGGCAACTTTTAATATTAAACGCTGGACATTTTTTGAAAACGTATTTGTAAGAACCATTACGTGAGTCATGAGTAAAAGGGTGATGCTTTTAAAATACTGTATTCCAGAACGAGTGCAGTGTTGTATATTAAATGATCCCTTATGTGACGTCATAGTTATTAAGATATTGGAAATATGAACCTTCGTATCTCAAAGACCCGACATTCAAAGGACGAAATATTTTTACAATCAACTATCCACTATCTAAAGAATCAATTCTGAAAATATTGTGCAAAGACTTATAAGCATTTTCTCATATTTAAATTTAATACAGATAATTGTTTCTAAAGAAATGTCACTTTATATTCTACACCTTTTATTTTATTCGTATGTTTTTATGTTGATTGGACAGAAATAAGGAATAAACTGAAAGGAATCGTACCGATTTTTTTGGTTTTTGTAGACAATGTTTTTTGATAGATAATGACGTATCAGCAGCATAAATGCATTCATTAGATTTGGTGGTTAGATCGTTGCACTAGTATTGTAAAGATAATAGGTCTGAATCCCGTTCTAAGCCTGAATTTGTTTGTAAGACATACACAACGAGTGATTCATGCTTCGAAGTTTATTTTCTCGTTATTACCTTAATTACATAGCATAGATTTGATCATTTTTGATGGTAGGAAGTTCCCTCAAAACTCAGTGAAGTCGGTTTTTCCCCGTCATGGACGTGCGGGGAGTGGGAACAAGTTCGAAGCGTCACGCTCCTCCAAGACGAGGGGGAAAACTCTACTGTGTTTTGATGAACTTGGGAATTACATTATTAGAGTATATCTCATAATGGTCTTCAAGATCCAAGGTGTCATCACTCTCATGTCAGCGTACACTCCATACTTAAGAGGCCTGGCACATTCATGACCCCAGGACACGATCCCTGTAAGGTAATAGCGCCCGCGGTATTCACAGGCCAGTGGTCCTCCACTATCATACTGGCAGGAGTCGACTCCACCCTTCTCGAACCCCGCGCACAATGCGCGCCCGTGAATTTTTCCCGCGTAAGACTCATTCTTGTTGCATCTATCAAGCGACACCAGCTGGACCTTTGCTTCGTTTAGTGCTTCGGGTTGAGTCCCGTTGTACCGGGTGTGGCCCCATCCGGTCACAAAACACTCTTTACCCGCGGGAAAACTAAGTCCTGGACGAAGAAGGCATATCGGGTAGACAAACCTGTCAATCCTGGCTGGTCTAGAAAGCTTTAGGAGTGCTAAAATATAAAAACAAGCTTAACTTTTAATGAAGCCAGCGCCGGATTTACTGAAAATCGAGGATAAAAGCGCGCGCGGTTGTGTAGAAAAGTCGCATCAAATTGCTAAACCTAAAATTATTTTTATTTAGAAGCATTAACTGAATGGAATAAAATGGATGATTGAATAGATTAACAAAAGACTGAATGGTGAATGAATGGATAAATGAACAAATTAATGAACGAAACATTTGAGGGAATGACCGTCATATGAACGAATAACTAGATTGATGAATGTAATGCAGAACGAACATTTTTTGATACCTATATCATAATCGGGTGGCACATCGTAGATTCCTATGAAAAACAAGAGCTCGTAGTCTGGATGGATGACGAGTTTTTCCACTTTTCGTGACTGCTCGAACGTTTCTTTCTCCAACAGCTTGTGTTCACCTAGAATAACGGTCCACTCCTTAGCCTTGGTGAAATTTTTAGTTCGGTTTGCTGGCGAAAAAAATACAGGATAAATGAGAGGCAGGACGGCAGTCAGTCAGTCAGTCATCCATCAGTCAGTCCATCAGTTGAAGTCAGTCGATTGGACGGCAGTCAGTCAGTCAGACCTAGAGTTTGTGTCAATTTGTGCAGTACACACTTACCATGAAAGCAGTGCGCAGCCGTTGCCACCCATTCTGGGTTGATGAGCGAACCCCCACAATGTTGTGCTCCTTTGATGATCAGCGCCACCTGCCAAGGCCATGAACCTTGGATACTAGTATGTCCACCGACGATGCGTTTTTGATCATTTTGGAAGATTTTGTTACTTTGATACCTGTTTCCGCAGTTAGGAAAAGCATCTGAAATAATTTTTTCATGTTACATTAATTATTGAAACTGTTATTACTTTCTTAGAGGCGGAACTCGTTATTACAATTCTAATGAATACGAAGGATTGCAACATCTAAATATATTTTGCAAAACAAACCCACAAGGATTCTTTGGTGTTTGAAGAAAAAAATATCTTTGTCACTTTAAGGACAATCTTAATACGAAACTTTGCCGTGTTACTAGAGTTCATAGCACAATAATATTCTTTCTTCTTTCTTTCTTTCTTTCTTTCTTTGCCTTACATTTTTATATGTATATTTATCTTCAAAAATGCATTTTTATACAGCAATGTATAGCTCAATAATTGCCACAAACGTTCTCCTTTTCACTCTGCAGACTTCTTTTATCATTACACTGAGTTTATCTGCTTTACTTTCTAAGATTGTGTACACGGGAACTTGATAATTTTTTAAAGAGAAAAAACAGTGACAAAGAAAAGGCTATTCAATATCTCAGAAGCAATATTTAATATTCATACTTTCCAAATATTCATTTAATGATTAATAATTTATGTTCTATCACTCAGTTTCTTAACAGATTCATTAAGTCAAAGGCTCCATATATTCTTATTCCTCAATCATCTTTGATAACAGAGTTTTTTCAGCATTACTTGTTTCTTAAACAGGAGGCAATTAAGACTTTTACAACTGAAATTTAAAGTTTGTTTTTAGTGGAAGAAAAGGTTTTAAAATCAGTTTTCGATTAATGGATTTTAGTATCGCGAAAAGTGGCCTTTAAAAAAAAAGATCTTTAAATGATAAACTTTATTTTAACTTATTGTCTTTAGTAAGGCTAATTTCCCAATTTTTTCTCTCTCTTGTTTCATTAGTTAAGTAATCATGTAGACACGTCGCTCAAAAGGGTAGATTTAAAGTATAAAGTTGTTTAGGAGAAAGTTTCGTGAGTCATTTCCATATTAATAGTGTAATATAGTAATATATATATTCAAGGAATATTTTGGTATTTTATGTAGACAAAAAAATATGGTTAAAGTAGAAAATAATAACATGCAGTAAAGATTGCAAAATAATATATATATAGCCACATAAATATATATAGCCACAACAGTTGGTAAACAGGTCGCAAGTGAAAAATTAAAAATTAAAAAGAGAAAATAGCTGAAAAACCAAAAACCCAACCTCAACTTGTTGGAAGACATTTTTCTATCCAGAAAATTCTAATTAAACTCGTAAAAGTTTTTTTTTTCTTACCAATTTTTTTTCTTTTCCGTCCGTCATTGCCTGGAGGAAATGCAGCAAGAAAGACTAGTAAGACGACAGCTGCTCTCCACATCTTAAAGCAAGGTGCGTCTTTACTGAAATGCGATGGAAATACGACAGTGAAAGACTAAGTCTATATAGCAACACTGAAATGGCTTGTCTACCCAAGTTATACAATTGGATGATGATAGTTTTCTCGCACTGTGATTGGTTTAGAATATTTCTCACGCTGCGGCTTGGGATTGGATTCAGCTGAGTAAAACCCATTTGTCAGTGATCAAAAAATCACCGTGAACAACAGCATGTGCCAACGCTAAAATGGCTTTACCATCAAAGAATTTTTTAGTTATGGAATTTGATTTGTTTAGCGAGAGAAAAATGGCCTGAGAATTGTGCTTACCCGAATTGCTCAATATATACGTTCCTCTCCATCCCTTTTGGGCCGCCATTTTGTTTGCCACGAAAGAGGTGGGGGGAGGGGCGTGTCTCTCTCTCTTTCCAAGCCCCCGACTCCCCCCCCCCCCCCCCCCCCGCCTTTGCCCCTGAAATACGACTAGCTTACCATATATAGATCAAATCCTAAATCTTCAAATAACAAATAAAAGTTTCTGATTATCATATCATACCATAGAAACAAATTGTGTTCGGATAAGCTTTTTATCGATACTTGGCGGGATCACTGTCACAGAGCGGTTAAAACGAAGATCGCATTGGATTATAAAATGTTATTTGGACCGATTTTGTCAAGGGAAGACCGGTCTTCAATCTGCTTAGTAGCGTCAGTTTTTGGCCGCCAAAAGTTTAATAGCAGTATCCAGTCCCTTAGGGGAGGGGGAAGTGTGTTGCGAGAGCTTACAAGTGGCTTGCTGGTTGTTGCTTTTGATGATCGTAAAAATATTTCTTTTTAACGACAAAAACAAAACAAGATACACCATTGATATCTATTTCACTTGCTCTTTTAGAATTTGTTAGTTTTTACCTCAAAATCCAAAATTGTGAAAAATCAGGAACTGGATTTACTCGTTGGATTGGACTTTTCTAGGATGGAGTGTGGGATCGAGAACAAATATTTCTTCATTATTTCGACTTGAAACCATAGGGAAACGTGTAACATTACTAGAAAAAGAACTTTCACGCAGTTATTTCGATAGATTATTGAAAAAATATTGCTTTTATGATATTGATACTTTAAGAGGTACTCTGTGAGAATCTGCTAATTTATTCCATTTATCATCCCTTTTCTTCTCTTTTTTTATCAAACAAGGAATCGAAAAAGACGTCGGAAAACTCCTCACTTGTGTTATAGTCACCATAACAAGCTAGAACAGAAAAAATTGTCGCCTACAATTACCATGGATAACGCAAACGGTAAAAAGAAAGTGTTTGGACCAAAGGGATGGATATTCTTTACAGTGCTCCCACATCAATGCTATTCAAGTGAAAACAAAAAACGTGAGTAGTGATATTTATGTGTGTTTAAAAATGGTATATGTGTATGCGTTTTTTGTTTTTGTTTTTTTGTTTTTGTTTTGTATTTGGAAGTATGGAATACCTGTGGTGCGAAGAAGGCCAAGATACCACAGGGAACCCAACCCATTTTATACAATCGTTACTTAGAAACCAGGTTGTGACTGGACTGGCCTCTTTAAAATTTCTCAATTCAAGGCATATGTTAATTGTTCGAACTTCAAAACCAGTGAAAAAACCTTAAAAGCTTTCAAGCTTCCAATCAACTCCTTAACCATTTTTGTTCGTATATTAAGATGTCTTTTTACAATTATCGAGATAGAGAACAAATTTAAAGGAAATCTTTTATAAGATTCAAAGATTTCATAATATTCTTCTTTTTCGTGATCGAAAAGTCATATGCTTTGGTCAACGCAGAACAAGAAATAAATAAAATAGTTAAAAATAAACGCAATGGCTTTAATGGCTTATATCCTAATTAGGAGTCGAAGGAGCTTCAAAGGTCCTTTCATTGGATGTGAACAAACTATGAGTAGCTTTTTCACACTCAATTAAAAGACTGGCCGGCAGTTCTATTTATTTTGACTGGAATTCCAGCCCAACCCATGCATTATTAACACAACCATACCGGCAGTACTCTTTAATCACTGAGATACGATAGTTTGGTCGAACCTTTAAATGCGTTCAAATAGTACAAGTGTTGAATGTGTTAAAACATGTTCCAAAAAACCTCAATTTTTTTTGTGTGGTAACATAACTACGTTTCACAAAATGCTTATCGATTTAACTTCAAATTAAATGTCTATTGTCCAGAAACAATGTCTCCAAACAAACTCAATTTCATTTTTTGTGGCGGTTTAACGAACTAATTACGTAATTTTTTCTTAAGGTTTAAGCATCGATTTAACTTCAGAAATTTATATAAATGTCTATTACAGAGATAACTGAAAATGTCTCCGATTGCTTCATGATACAACCAACTGTAAGGATAAAGAATAACAAGCTTGGCTTGTGATAGAATGGTGTGTTTTGAGGAAAAAACTATAACGCGGGCGTAGAGTGTTTTTCTCGGAGCCCTCACAGCCCAATTTACATACATTTACTGTATTTTATGGGGGTCCTTCTCCGCCCGCGATGTAGCTTCCTCCATAATAGAACATGCATGGTTTACTTTGGAACTCATTTGGAAGCCATTTTTTTCAATCCCTAGTAATACTAACATGGAAAAATCATAAAGCTTGATTATGTATGACTGTGAAAAATTCAAAATACAGACTTATCCAGTCCTAGATTCCTTTTCTATTCGATACGAACAGACGATCAGTGCAAATGTCGACCCATTTTTGGTATGCACCAATCTGTACTAGCGCCCCTATAAGAAGACTAACACTACATAAAGAGTTCTAGAAAATTCTGCAAAACTGTAGAAAATTATAGGAACTTCTAGAACTGGAACTACATTACAAATTTGGACGTTCAAAGTCCAATATCTAGAATAATAAATTCTGGAACTCCGAACTCCATACAGTCCATACGAAGCAGTCGTATATCTTTCTGAACTACTAGAGTAATTCGTCACTAAAAAGTTGTATTTGTATCAATACGTGAAGTACTGTCCGAAGCCCTTTTAGAAGTCGTAAAAACAATTCAATCTGGTCTATAAATAGTCGTTCTAGAACCTTCTAGAACATTCTCTGAGAGCCCTATATAAATGACGCCGCACCCTCGATTCCATAATCCGCGAGTTCATCGAGAACGCAACGATACAGTAAAAGTTTAATTAACGCGAATTCAAAAAGCTCGAATCGCTGAAATTCAAAGCCTTCGGAATTAAATTAAGGTAAGAGACACTACCGTTAAGAAAAATAAGAAGAAGAGAAGCAAGAATGACGACGAAATGAGCCTCTTACGGCCCACAGACTTTCGTCAACATTTCGTAGATCACTCGGCAATTGTAATACGAGTGTTGCTATGGATACAGAGAATCGATAATTATTCGTCAGACACGCTCGTTTACATGATTCAAAGTTGTATTGTTTCGCGTTACAGGAAGATCATAAAGTTTATTTGGTTTTTGGACGATAGGTAACGGGAGTTATCGTCATGTTTGGGAACGTTTTTCATCAGTTTGAAGAGGACCCGTTTTTCAGGTAAGTTTAGCCCCAAAGATGAATTAGTAGAGTTATTTTGGGTGTTTTTTCGACCACAATTACGATGAAAGAACTATTAAGAAAACAACTAAGACAGCTGTGTTTTTAGCGTAAAATATCTTGAAAAACTTGGGATACATTATAATTTTTTATTAGTAAAGATATATGATATTAGATGTCAACGTTTTGGTTGAAATTATTTTTTAACAGATATTTTACGACCAGTTGAGCTTCTTTTGTTGTTGTTGTCGTATTTTTGAGCTTCCATTCTGCGCCATGTTTTTCTCTTTTCTAACACTGGCTTCCTTGTGTCAAAAAGTCTGTTTCGTAGCTCTAATCATGTTTGTTTAGGTCTGGTTCAGCAGTGTTTGATCTCTGGGTAGCCATTTCATTAGCACGTTCTTAGATATTATTCAAAAACAAGCCTTGTTTGCCAGAGTTATATGGAAATTTGCTGATCTAATTATAAAAACACCTGATTCTCTTAAATCACTTCATCATGATTGAATAAATTCCTCAGCACAATTGTCTGTTGTCAACTAGCCCATTTCTTTTGGCAAGATTTCCTTTCACATTGTCTTACTATGTATTCATGTGTAGAGCTTTTTGGTGTGAGTTAGATACTGCTAATCTGTAGTCATACAGTGTATCCTTACCCAGAGCTAAAAATTATGGCCAATCAGTCACCGGTCATGACGACCCACCAAATTAATTTCACCTTAGTAGTGTTGGTAATATCTACTGATACATACTCCTTTTTCCTAGCAGAGATCATCATGAGAGGATGAGACAGACATTTGGTATGTTTGATCAACCCATTGTTCCCTTCATGGATCCATTTGCCCTGCCAGGGCCACAAGAAAGTGACATAGATAGAAACAGGGCAACTGACAATAGATACAATGATCAAAGAGGTGGCAGGGATCACGGTAGAGACAGAATGGATCTAGCTCCAAGGGATATGTTTGGGGGAATGTTTGCAAACATTCCCAGCATGTTTCAAAACATGGAACAACAGTTTGTAAGTAAATGTTTGTGTTCACTTTCGTAACATTCACCAATAGCTTGGGAGTAGCGATTTCCCTTTAAGATCATGTGTCATTCCCTATAGTATCATTTCTTTGTTTAACTATTGCACATGATCAAGACACATGAATATGGATACAACTCAAGCAAAGAAATTCATTATCAAGGAAAATATTATGTGCCAAACTAGTAAGGTCTATTTTTACTACTAACTTTACTTTTTTGTTGATGTATGTGAGGTATAAGATAGGGTAATAAATATATCTGCAATATTTTAATCATCTTCAACATTTTCATAGGAAAGAGCAGCCAACGACCCAAACAGTTACTCATATTCCCAGTCCTCTGTGATGAGCTATTCCAGTGATGGCAGAGGAGAGCCTAAGTACTTCCAGGCTCACAAAGCCACAAAGAAGGCTCCTGGTGGGGTAGGTTATGATATATGTACTTTTTTTGCTGATCCAGTACCCTAAAAATGTTTTTCGACATAGCTTTAAGGGTCATTATTTTCCGCCATATTGACAGATAAAAGAGACTCAGCATGCTATGAGGGACTCTGAGACAGGGCTTAATAGAATGGCCATTGGACATCACATTGGTAAGTTGCATGGACAATAGATTACTTTGACAATACAGCAGCCATCTTGAATCACAAGGCATTGTGGGTCATTCAGGGGACAAACAGCTTCGTTACAATAATGGCATTGATTGACATTTATTGCTCATAACAAGACAATTTGACTAGAGATGAATTTAACAAAATGCTCAGTTTCACAACTGAGGGAATTTATCAAATATTATGAGGTCGTCATTTCAGCATCTTTGCTTTGTTTTGTCGCCTATGTAACCCATAATGCCTTGCGATTCAAGATAGCTGCCACATTGTTGAAGTAGTCCATTTTTATTCCTGCGACATTCTCACTAAATGTTTTGACATTTCCTAATATTGAGAAGGGTTCTTGAGAACCTTTGAAAATTTTAAAAAGTCTAAGTTTTTGTGTCTTATCCTAATCATCAGTTTTTGTTGGGTCAACCTGAAAATTAATCCCAGTATGAATAATAATCCCAGTAATATTAATAATAATAATGATAATAATTTAAAAAAATGATTTATTGAAGCATATCTACAGAGTAGCTCTACATCTTCAACAAGGAAAATAATAAGCGAATATATAGTGAAGTAATTATATAGAAACAAAACCTAGGTTAAGCTGAAATATATATATTTATTTTTTTCCGGTCCGGTATCCTAAAAAATCGTGCGTTCTGATTGGCTGTTTGAGCGGGCGGTATTTTGTAAGTATCTGCCTGCGTGCGCGGTCCGGTATCCTTTGCCGCTAAACGACAACACAAAACGATTACCAAAACAAGTAAAAAAAATACGGGAAAAAAATAAATAAGTTATTTATCGTCCTATAGTCGGTCCGGATAGGAAAAAA
Organism: Actinia equina; assembly: GCA_011057435.1. Lineage (NCBI taxonomy): Eukaryota > Metazoa > Cnidaria > Anthozoa > Actiniaria > Actiniidae > Actinia > Actinia equina. Next base: position 264,869 of record WHPX01000714.1, read on the forward strand.
CTGTGCCCTCGGTCTTGAACACGGACCTCGGCCTAACGGCCTCGGTCCGTATATTCAAGACCTCGGGCACAGTTTTTCCCTATCCGGACCGACTATAGGACGGTAAATAACATATATACATATTAAATGAAGGAATATATACTATATTCTATATATACAAAACACATACATACACTCACACATAATTATTATATTATTATAGAATATTAACAGAATATATTATATATACATATGTATGTACACACATACATACACATACATGCATCCACAGCCTACTTTTATCACCATAATAATATTCTGCTCTTATAGGTGACAGGGGCCGAGTAATAGAACGCTCACTAAATAGAAGGACAGGGGAAGAAGAGAGAAAGCAAGACTTCATCAACATAGAAGAAGGTGAGCATTTTGAAAAGTAATACATTCCCCTTTTACCTCAGGGGTCTCAGATTCAAAATCCCTGAAGCATCACTTGTGAGTAGAGTCGTTTGTACGACTCTCCCTTGATTTAAGGGTTTTCCTCTGGATTCTCCCGTTTTTCTCCCTCAGCAAAACCCGACAAATTAAATTCCAATTCAGTCTGTGAGTTAGCAGTACCATGACTTTGTGATTGTTGCAGAAGTTGCTTCAGGATTTGATCAGTGAGTTAGCCATGCCCTGACTTAGATCAGCCCAGAGATGGTTTCAGGGATTGATCAGTGAGTTAGCCATGCTCTGACTTAGATCAGCCCAGAGGTTGTTTCAGGGTATCAATAAAATTTGAAGGTTTTTGAATTTGAAGGAATGGATATTTCATATTAGGCTAGATTATACCCCGACTTAGATCAGCCCAGAGATGGTTTCAGGGATTGATCAGTGAGTTAGCCATGCCCTGACTTAAATCAGCCCAGAGGTTGTTTCAGGGTATTTAAGGTTTTTGAATTTGAAGGAATGGATATTTCATATTAGGCTAGATTATACCATGTTAGTAGAGCTCCCTTTTTGTCATTTTTCTATACTTTCTTTTTTATTTGCAGAGGATGTGCAAAGATTTAGCCAAGAATGGGAACAACGAACAAAACCTAGAACACACACACTGGGTGAAAGGCAGAGAGAACGACCAAGACGCAGAGCTATTGAAGGTATGTAATATGGTACAAGTTATGCAATGCTTTCTTGTGGTATACCATTTAATATCCCACAAGTCACTTGTATTTTCTAGTGTACGCACAAGCATGTTTTCTAAGAAAATACATGTGACAAGTGGGATATTCCAAGACATGCCGCAAGAAAGCTCTATGTATATATAGCTATTTCTTCTCACACCAGTGAAAGTCCACTGATCTAGACTGCAATGCCTGATGGGAAGAAACAGTGGGATACCATTCAATATACACCAGTTTTCCTGCATTCTGATTGGCTATATTTTCAGTGGTGTGGGATAAAAGTTTTTGGGGTTTTTTTAAGCTTTTATTTTCTAGGTAGGAAGGGAAAAAGGGAGTATTACTTATTAATGGAATAGTCAATCACAACAAATAATAAGCACTCAAACAAATACTTTAAATATTTTGTCTATCAGATTCAAGTCAGAGAAGACTTGAGCACCGCCGGGACAGAGTTGAAAAAGAAGAGAAAGGGAAAGAGAAAGAGAAAGGCGGCATGATAACAATGACAACACAAGGAGGGCTCGTGTACAAAGCCGCCCTGTCAACAGACACGCCCCAAGAAGTGGCCTGGACTAAAAACTTGGTTACTCATAAATAAATATCTTTATGTGTCCAAAGTCTTCTTCTGTTTTGAGAAACACTGGTAGATTTGGATTAAATTATTCAGTTAATCTGGTACTGTTTTCTAGTTCCAGCAAAAAGAAATATGTAGTAATATATAATGGATGAGTGATGATTTTTTCTTCCAATGCCTCAGTAATCTTTTTCGCTTGGGCACAAAGTTTTCCCATTTTGGACCACATGTCATTACCACCAGCATCATTTCTTTGTTTAATAGTTGTGCAAACATTCTGCCCAAGGTAAAAAGGTCTACACACTAAGGACTATTTTTCTCTTGTAAAATGAATGCATTGAAACAGTAATTGTCATCCAACATGGATGCCTTTATTATGAGAAATGTGACAGTCATGAAAAACATATAAAGCAACACTTTATTTATTGTTTGTTGGTTATATTATATTAGTTTTTCCAGATATACTTTTTGTATTATTTGATGTACGGCTGCGGTTCCAATTGGATTTTGATTTGATGTAGGTTACTTTGATCTAAATTTCATGTTATTTCCACTAGTGTTGCACTAAATTCATTGTAAGATTGATTCCACTGAGAGTTGTTTTAGTTACTTTTGTTGTCATCTTACTAGTTTTTTTAGTCAAAAAACTGTTTTTTTAGTCAGTTAAGTTCTTTGAAGTAGCAGCAAGGGCAACAATAAAAAGTGGTGTATCACCAAAAAAAATCCCGAAAACTTCTAAGTTGAACCGCATGCCAAAGTGAATGATTGGCTTGTATGTGTGAGTGATTACAGCATCATGTTATTAAACTGCAGGAACTTGGATGACACAACCAAGTGGTTTCATTTTACTTTTCATCAGATAATTTTGCAAGTAAGCTAAAACATTGCCTATTTTCTCTTTGTGTTCCAACACTTTGATCAACTTATGCTTTTGATCAAAATATTGGAATTTTTTCGTAGCCTGTGGTGAGGGTCTGAGGAGGACATATTGAGTAGTTTTAGAAAATATCCATACCTCCCCCTGCTGAAAGGCGTATTGGAATTTCCAAGGAGTGGGAAGGGTCTGCGGAGGGTTTGAGGAGGGTATATCGTGTAGTACTAGAAAATACCCATACCTCCTCCATGGAGGGGGACTAGAATTTCCAAGGGGTGGGGAAGGTCTAAGAAGGGTATATTTTATGTAGTTATCGAAATGATATTCAATTTGTGTACTCTCATTTCGGAATCATTCTGTAAAACAAACTTTAATTCTTTCAATTTACATTTTAATTATTCAGTTTAATTAAGATATAATTATTTTTAAAATAACCCGTCTTTCCTGTTTCCGGTTTCGGTTTCCTTGTCCTTTGAGCCAGCGTTCCTTCAGGTCTCCCTGAGAACTAAAATCATGCGGTAAAAAGTCTTTCTATGTTGTCATGATTAGTTGTTAGTCTGATAGTAAAGGCCTAGAATAGCACTAATGATGCCTGTAACTTGCCCCATTAAAACACGAACGTCTTCCACAAACTTTCCATTGAACGTACTTTCTTTCTCAAAAATCACTCTTATCTCGTGACGAATGGATTTCAGGAGCTTCTGCGCTTGCGCAAAGCCGGGAATCTCAGCACTACCTAATCTAAAAACTGCCTGGTTGAAGTCGCTGTCACTGTCGTTTAGATACGGTGTTATCAAGTCGTCGCAGTTCTCTTTGGCCGAGCGGAGGATTGGTACGCCACTGTTCCATCGTTGTGTGTCATTTAGTACCTGGACCCAGTTGTTAACTGTGTTCAATACTAACTGAAAATCCTCTTTTTGGCGTTGTAAAGGAACGACCCGCCTCTCTAACCCACTAACTATCTTTTGTAGTCCATTTTTGCGAGTTTCAATCATCTTCATGGACATGGATGTATTAGATTCCAGGCCTCCCTCTGTCGTTGGTGTCAGACGGTAGCATGGTGACAAGGATTGCTCTGCTGCTCCTGACATTGGTAGGTTTAATCTGCTTGAAAACAAACAAGAGTGAACTAGTTTGGGGATGACAACTTTCTATAAGCTCCTCTCCTCTCCTCTCCTCTCCTCCTCCTCCTCTCCTCTCCTCTCCTCTCCTCTCCTCTCCTCTCCTCCTCTCCTCTCCTCTCCTCTCCTCTCCTCTCCTCTCCTCTCTCGACCAATTGGACAGTTGGAAGTTCAATCGCTACATATGAAAATGTTTCCTGTGGGAGGGGAGGGAGGGACGATTTCGTTCTATATCTGCAAATTTATGAAAATATAAGAGCTATGAAGTCTATTACGACAGTAATTACATTATTATAACCTTTCGTAATCCATCGAAAATTTTTCGGTTCGTTCAGCTAACGATTAGTAAGAGAGACAGTTGGACTCACTCCCATGGTTATTTCTATAATATACCAAAATAAAGCCACCTTTAACACCATATTTGGAAATACTTGAACACTTTAACATCGAGCGAAATTGTTTTGATACTATGATGGCTTAGTAAGCATACTCTCATTTTAAAGTAAGTATTGAACTGAAATTGAACTGCATTCTCCATTAACCTTTTTTCCTCTAAGGAAAAAATCTTTACAAATATTTTATGTACAATTTTTATGAAGCTATCGTGTAAGACTTTTTTGTAAATTCAGAAGATATTTTGAACTTCTAATATAAAATTTAGACTAAATGTGTTTTTTTTGTTTTTTCTTTTGAAAAAAAATATGATTAAAGGCAATCGGAAATAAAAAGGCGAATGAATGAAGAGCTGAGAAGAATTTACATAACACCTTTAAAAAACAGTTTTCTTGCATAATTCATCTTTAATAGGACACTGCTTTTGCCAAAAAAATATTACGATAATGTTATTGTATCTCAGTACTACTATTAGCGAAAATGAAAAAGAAAAAAAAATTGGAAAGAAAAATTTAAAACTTTGAAGCTTTCAAAAAAAATAAAATGATCGAATCAAAATATATCAAACGATCTAGCTTTGCTTTGTGAAATTTTACTTATATGACATGAACCAATTTACCAATCTTTATAGCTCATTTTCAGTTTATGCCACAAAAAATACAGCAAAATAAAAGCAAAGTTAAAAATCAGTTTGGTTTTCAAACGAGACAAATGCGAAATATTTCTATTTTGAGAATAAAAAATGCAACATGAATCAAATTTCTTTTCCTTTTCACTGTTAAATCGATGCAAATATTAGAAAAGAACTTATATTTGAAGATACTGCATGTACGTTCATCAAAACTTGACGAAGCAGCATCTCGTAAATGTCTCTATAAAACGAGCTACTTACGCTAATTTATTTTTGCAGGTAATTTAAGGTTAAGACAGTTAAATCATATGAATCACTCACCAGAATTTTTTGGGAGAATTTTTGGACCTAAATAGTATAGGAGCCCTTGTAACTGGGAAATCTAGTTGAATATGGTTAGACAACACCCCACTTGGAGTGTTTTGTCTGGGTTGAGCTCGAAGATTAGAGCAGACATGTTTTATTCATGGCTCAAAGCGGACTCTAATACAAATGTTCATTGATCCCCATCTATGGTAATGAATACAGATTCGTTAAAAAACGACATAAAGAAGTCGCTGCGACTTCCTAAACGTCACTTCACATACCCAGCTCTCAATGATCCATCTTTATTAAAAGAACCAATGAAAGTTTATTTGTTCTAGATATTTTTCTAAATTGTCATAGCTTTTTGATGGAGAATTCTCAGCTCAAGAAAGACTTTGTGGTTTAGATTATTATATCCATCGAAGGATAAAAATAATCCTACTTCTCGTGTTTAAATTGTAATTTTAATTTTTCTTGGAAAGTAATTTAAAACTCGGTACATATAACTACAAAATAATCTGCAAAAATTCAACGTAAAACTGAAAAATATTTTTTTGGGAACGCTAATTGTATTTGACGTTCTCGAGATATTTCGGAATTCGGTTTCATTTAGGAAGCATTTTTTCATTTATGAATACAATTTAGAAATCATACCAATAAAATTTCATAGGCGGAACTTCACTGATAAAAAATTGTTTTTCAGATCAAATTCTTCATTCCGAGTTGCGAAATTGTGAATAATTTTTTTTTAATGACGATGCTTTGAGATAAGGGGATTTACTTCAAACTGACGCATTCCTGTGAAATACCTCAATTTTGTAAGAAAAATCTCTTAATTTATTAACGAATAGGTGTATATGCTAATAATATACACAAAAGGGAGTGTCGTTGTTGTCCCTCGCCCCAGGTCTCCATCAGCAGCTGGACATTGCTATTTTATATATTGTATTTGAAATTCATCTCTTTGGGTTGAAGTGTGCAGTCGAAGGGCTGGTTTTATTTTGATTTTTCAAGGACAACGCCTCTAAATCCCTCAAGAGTAAGTATAAAACCCTTATATTATTTGTCCTTTAGTGTGAATTTTTTGCTTAAAATGTATAAGCATAATGTATTGTAGACAGTTGACATTATATGTGAGCGTGGATGCGTTTGAATAACGCAAAAGGAAACCCTTTTTCATGTCATACCTCGTGTAAAACGACTAACTTGGGTGTGCCTAAAATATTTTTAGGAATCTAAGTTAATAGTTCATTAAATTTAACAACATCTTGCGATCATTTTACAAGTTATTCGTGCAACGCAAACCTGTTGTAACGGAGTAGACGCTCTAAGATTATTCCTTCTTGTGCAAATGAAAAATTGTAATTTATTTACTCATTCAACTTGACATTTTGGGCAAAATATTTCTCATAATTCCTTTCCTTTATTTTTTTTATTTGAATTTTTGCAATCAAATTTAGCTTTAAAACAATCAAAGCTAAAATATTCTCAGATATGAGTCGGATTTATTTTACAAATTGTTAATCTTTTTTGTATCAAAAGAACTACATACAAGATATTTCTTGCCTGCTTCTATTAAAAAGACAATACAAATCTTTTTCCCCGCATTTATATAATTTCTACCAAGAATAGAGTCCCCTATATTAACCACAGGACATTTGAATATCCATATCTTTATTGTGAAAAGCTTCAAGGCTGAACCAGCTACGTTTCGCGTAATAACTTACTTGAATATTTAATGACGAGCGCTTTTCTCAGCGAATGTAGACTGTCACTGGATGATTAAGTCTAATTCCACATCAGAGCAAATCTAAGGCCAGACAATTAGAAATTCAGTCATCGATATTTCAAGGCTGTTTTTTATCGGCTTTGAGTTTAAAAATACAATTTTGTTTCTACGAGAAGGGCATTTTTTGCTATACGTTTATATGCTCGAAAAGTGTAATACAAAGTAAGTCACGTGATTGCATTCCCCGCATTTTTCTTCTTCTTCTTTAAATCTCTCAGCTCTCCCATTTCAACATATAAAATTCTTATTTACCGACTTATACAGTTGTGATTTTACTTCCAGACCCAAAATGGATCCTCCAGTCTTGTTGAGTGCCCTCGAAAGCATTAACGAAAAGAAAATGTCTTTCAAAAGAGTGATAGATCGAAAGAACGAGCTCACCACAAGAATACAGGAGCTAGAGAAGCTAGAAAGCTCGCTTGCAAAACAGCAACAGGATTTAGAGTTCCTGATCACTTGTATAAAAGGATGGGCGAATGATTTTGATAAAGTTCCACGAAATAACCAAGGAGTTCCCTATGTTAGAAATGTCAAAGAAATCTCTTCACAGATCAGTCGTTTACTAAACGATATCCATGGAGATTTCTATTTCCGAATGCAGAATTTAGTAACAGCAGACGTACCATGCTTCCAGCAAGTCTACGAAGGTTTAGAAATGCTCAAAAAACAGCTCTCCAAGATTATTCACGACGATGTGGCGTACAAAGCTACTTTTATTGAGGAAATTCGTCAGCTCTTGGGAAGACTGACTGGAATAGCTTCGACAATCATGGACGTGTATTTTGAAAAATAACTTCTGCTTTAAACTAAGCAAAAAATAGACAATAATAATTATAATATAATGCAAAAATAGATTATTTTTTCCCGGTAAAAGCTGTTCAGATATAGCAGGAATTGTGAGATGTTTTTACTATTAGGCATAAGAAGTACCAAGTATAGAAATTTTAAAAAATGTTAAAATATTAGTTTTGAACTTTACCTATATATATGTTGATTACGTTTAGGAATTGTTGGTTTTTAAAGTGACGTATTTACATTATCCTTCTGACATGTAAGTGAGCTAGGTTGCTTTAAAATTGTTTATTTTTTTATTATTTATAAATTATTTTGCAACACAAAATGCTAGTTTGAATTATCAGTAGCTAAAAACTTTCATTCAAGCTCTGACAATGGTGATGCAGAATTTTGAGAATATTTTGCACAAATGAATAAAATGCAAAAGTAGCAACGATTCTGCTGATTTTTCACTCTTATTTGCTCATATTATTTATTTAAGAATGATGATGTTAAATTTATTTATTCATCTGAAAGTATTAAGTGAAAAATACTGCAAATTCTTCTATTTTTTCTAGTGAAATCATTATATAATTTAATTACTAGTTTCACACCATGAAAAAGGATTTCTTACCTCTAGTTTGACATGTTTATTAAAACGTAAAGTACATCATAGTAAAGCATAGTGATACAAATATAAAATAAAGAAACTAGAAAACCATTTAACTGATTTTATTGGTATTGACTAGCTTCACAAGCTTACAGGGACAAAAGTACAATATGGGTTAGCAACTGAGTACGAACTCGACTGTAAAAGGACGGGAAAAAAGTATTTCTGTTATAATGAAAAAGTGCAATGGCTGGCAAATGTCAATGAATTCCTCGTTTTGCTATAGAATAAAAAGCTGTGAAAAATTACTGTACAGCACGAAAGAAGTGAATGGGATTATTTTAGTAGACTGAAAAAGCCCTCAAAATAAAAGAGCTTAATTAACGTTTAATTTGGTTTACATAGAAAAAGAAACCTTAAACATCTAGTTTTGTGTTTTCAAATACAAAGTTAGACAGAAAATATACAATCATACTTTAGCTTCTTCTTTATATCTGACATTAAGCAAGGGCCGTAGTTTTAATGAATTATTTCTGTCAAAGTGGGTTTTGCTGCTCAGCACTTCCTTAAAACCAGCGAGTCGCCAGTTTGCATAACCCTTTAAATTAAGCTTGGATTTCAACCACAATTTATCACTTGGCATGAGTCGCTTCTGTCTGGATAGCCTTACATTCCACATAAATTAATAATTTTGATGTCTTTGAGCTTAGAAACACTGCTCAATCTAACCGGCTAGTAATGCTTGCACTAACCCAACCATAATATATATTTCATCATGTTTATCTCTCAATATATAGCTTAATTTAAGCCTTTTTTGTGTAAAAAGGGTTTAAATTTTATATCTTACTATCGCGAACTAAAAATTTGAAATGAAAATATGAAAATGAAAATGAAAAAAATGTTGAAAACATTTTAATTATATTCATAGTTTTGAAATTATCATCTGCATGGAACCCAACTGACGGCTGTTGAGACAAGCGTTTTTAGTGGTTGAGAGTGAAAATAGGGCTCTCAATAGTCTTCACTTGTTTTTAAAAGCTTTCGATAAGAGTGCTCTTCTGTCTAACATTTGAACAAATACGTCCTCAGTTGAAAATCAACTCCCAGACTAGACGAAATTTTTTTGAAGATGAGTGTCAATTCTGACTTTTATAATGATTATTCCTAAGACAATTCGACTCAATATACTGTCTTTTTTCTTAACCAGATGTTTTTGAATGATATACGGTGCTACCCAATCAGGGAGCAGTAACACCAAGTAGCCAATCACGATCCAGAGTTTGGAATATTTTGTCCGGAATATTTTGTTTTTGGGCGCGGCTTTGAATTCCAAATTTCTGCGACAGTATAGTCGTTTACTCGCGACGTTAATGGAGAATTTCGAATTGTGAGTTTGGAATAACAGCGAGAATTGGAATTTTAGAGGAATTACCCGCGAAAAAAAGGTAGATATAAGAGCTTAGTGTATTTCTTTTAAACCAAATTGTTAGAAATAGGTTGAAATGTTATTCTAAGTTCTTGAATACGAAGCTTCCTATGCTTGCAGAGCTTATTCGTAATTTAATTCTGAGGAATAAGTCCGACCCATTCACATTAATATTAAAGACTTATAAGTCTGTGACAATTCAGTATTATAAAAATTAAGATAGAGAATAGAAAATCAGATTAATGGATGACATTTTTTCTAGGCCAAAAAATTGAGAACGAAATGAAACCACGTTGAGAAAAAGGAACTTTGAAATTTAAGTCGTTTTTAATATCAAGACGTGAGTTTTTGATTTTTATTTAATTCAGTAATTCATTGAATTTCTTGAAACTTAATTCACGATGTCTGCAATCTCTATGATTAATTTTATCTTATATCTTCTATATGGTTGGTCTGGACAAACAAAACTACCTTTATACCTTACCAGACCTAAATATTCAGGTCTTTGCCCACATATTTTGACTACAAAAATCTTTACCCAATAATTGCTTATGTATAACCACTCCTTTATTAGAAAAAAGAATATAGCCATCCCCTACTGTTTTACTATATTTACTACTGAAATCAAACAGAGATAAAAATACACAATTGGCACCCACTACCTTCCAGCATAGCTCTTGCTATAAGTATGACTTTAGTTCATTGATAAGTGCTGTGGTTGGATAGTATGCGCTTTATCGTGTTTTTACTTGGACTGCTTGTAGAATACCCGAAGTATGTATAATTTTCCGTTTCTTCTTCTTTTTAGGTTAGAGCGCACGCGCCTGCTGTGACGCTGTGTAGAGTATGCGTATATTTATGTTTTAAAACGAAAAAGAAGGGGAAAAAAGAAAAAGAAAAAAGAAAAAAATTGAAATAAAATTCGAGTTGGTATAAGTTACAGGTCACCCATCCAGGTACTATTCCTCCTCAAACGGGCTTGACTTGATGCTTTGGATATACCAATGTTTTGTCCACTGGACCACGGTTTCAAGAAATTAGCAAAACAATAGCCTTGAAAACAATGCACCAGATAGACTAGACTTTTTAACATTAGTTTTTCTACCGATTCCGTGCGTGGCAGAGATGCAAGGGATTAGCCGATATGGTCTGGGGGCCGGCTGGTCTCTCCCCTGATGCTTCGGCTAGAACATTTTCTTGCGTAATTCGTGCACCCAAGGGCAGAAGGATTTAATCGCCGTCAGGTCCGAAGTCTATACGACGCCTCAGCTCTGCGGATGTCTAGGGGGTATGGCACCTTTGAATCGCAGTCAACATTTGTTTTTACAACATAATAATTTTTTTTTAGATATTTGCGTCCGAATCCAACCTTATGTACATATTTTTTAAATATATATTTCTAATAATATAATTTGCTAAAATATTTTTTTGGATTTGACAAAATTCCCCAATTGAAAAAAAAAATGTTTAGGATTTTGTTTGAATTAATTAATTAGTGGTTTATTTTGGTAGACAAGGGTAGTCAAACCCCACTTTCTGCACAAAACATTTTTTCCGTTTTTCATATGATATAATTCTACTATACTAGCTTTTAACTTCAAAGGGCGTTTCCCAGCAACATGACTAGAAGTCCAAATAAACTCCTACTAGTTTAGATCAAGGTCGCGCGCGCGGATCGATCTTGCCTCATATGTATTCAGACAAAGGCCACAGCTTAACTTATCACATGCAGAGTTTGTCGAAAAGATTATCGACTATTTGATAGTGGTTGTTGAAATTCCATGTGCTTTGGCTAGACGCGGTTTATAATCAATTTGATCACTTATGATAACCACGCCCTCTTGTTTGACTGGCACATTACAAGAATGAACATATAAGATGTAACGAGTAAGCGGTTTGGGCTTTAAGATGACACTTCTTTACGTACTAGGCATATGGTTTTAATATAATTTGTCTGGTTTGTTTCCTACTTTTGCCAAGCTCGATTTATGGAGTTTTTAATCACTTGCTAATACACTGGGGTGCTTGAATTTTATGGCAGACTCATTGCAAATAAAGCTCATCAACATTTCCAGTGCTCTCTCGAAAGTTGAGAATGCAACCGCAAGCCAAAAAGGTGCGGGTGCACTCAGGGTTAGGGATAGCCCAAGATTTCATACCATGTGCGTGGCGCGTTTCGTTTGTACATTGAGTTCAATATGATGTGATATTGTTCATGTCTCAACAAAAATTCATAAGAACTGTCTTTTTTGAACAGGAATTTCAAAATCACTACAATGGCATCTGTGGCAAGCAGTAACGTAAGCGACTTGGTAACGAGAACAGATAAACTGTCAATCAAATGCATCACGTCCAATACTAAGATCCTAAAAACCAGAATCACCAAACTGGAAAAAATGTACGAAACAATGAAACAACAGCAGGACGACATCCAGTATTTGCTCGACGCTGTTCTGAAATGGGATGAAGACTTCAAAAGAGTCGTTCGCTTTAGCCAAGGCGTCCCACATATGAGAGGGACCAAGGACACATGTTCCAAGATCAAAACCATCATGATTCCGAATGGAGAGTTTGATCGCACTATCAAGATCCTCGAGAAGGAAAATGTATCTGGATTCGCTCGAGTTGTTCTTCTTTTCGCTGATTTCAAGTCTCTACTCGATGAGAAGTCACCGACAGCAAAATTCTCAGAGACCGTTCGGCAGACGCTCGGAGAGATTATCGGAACATTATACACTATATTGAATTTGTTTTATGATCAATAGAAACCATACAATTAAAATTAAAACCCTACTTTATTTTAATTTATTTAGTCGTATGTCTTTGCTCGCCTAAGGGCGTGAATAACTTGCTAGGTGGAAATAAAAATAAAAATATCAAATTTTACCAATTTTACCGTTGAGCTGAGTAGATGGAACTGATACATCAGTACACACACACACAAATTAAAAACTACAATACAATACGCCAACGTACGCACACATCGTAAACAAACAGAGGAAAGACTAGTTAGCCGGCCCGCTGACCAAATCCCTATCACTACACGCACACGATTTGTGAAGAAGCAGAATTATAACTCTGGCGCTTTTCATAGCTATCTTTTAAAATCTCAAACATAAAAAGGAGATATCAAAAGTAAACGAAAGACAGACAAATATTTTGAAAATCAAACCAAAAATGGTAAATAAATTCTTTAATATGAAAAAATTCACCCAACAATGCGCACCCATGTAAAATACCACGTGTCTCAGGTAGCGATAACAGCGCACCCAAAGGGCGGGAAAAATTCCCGCCAAAAGAATCCAAGTACACGCGCGCGTGCGTCTTGCAAGAATTTTGGTTTGCTTTCTTTGACCTCATTTCTTCTTTGCTTCTTCGTCTAGCTAAAGGCAAAATTGTCACTCTTTTAATAGTTGAAAGCTTTAGAAAAACAAAAAATTGGACTTCGAAAAAGTATACCAAGTAAAAATACTTTGTACTGGTGGCTTTTGTTTAAAAAAATAGTGATTTGAAACCCGGTAAAAAATAGAAACAGCAGTGCTTTTATCGAGGACTAGAAACTTGTGAGGAAGATGGATTCCATGTATACTTCGGCTTCAAGTTCTTCAGCAACCTCTTCTGGTTCTGTTTTTGGCTCTCTAGATGAAATTCTAGACGAGGGAGAAAGCGGTTGTCCTGCTTTTGACAGGTTAATCCAAAGAGCAGGTAAAAAAAGTAATGAAGTTTAAACTTAAACTTTTTGCAACACAAATACAAGACAACGTCGTTTTAGAGTACAAACCTTATTCTAGTTAGTGCTTAGCTTTTAAGAGTACTTTGACTCCAGGACTAAGATTTTTCATTCGCTGAACTTCAGAAAATGAGAATTCTGAATTGGTCAGACTTCTAGAGGAGGAAACACGAAAGCACTCAGGTAATTTTTAAAATTGTTAGATTTTTTAATCCGTGGAAAGTTTTCAAACTTTCTGAACCAAGTAATTTTAAACCTGAATACATAAGTATTTGTTTATTTGTTAATAATCAAATACAGCACTTCAGAAGGAGCTTGAAGATGCAAACTCACAGAAAGAAATACTTGAACGGTCTTCTAAAAGTTTGAAGGAAGAAGAAAAACAGCTTCAAAGGCTTGCAAAGCAAAATAAAGAAATAGGCGAAAGGTGAAATATTAACTAACGTTTCTGAGTTTGAAAAAAAAATTAATATCAAAAGTATTGTCACCCAGATAATTTCGTAAAAATATTATCAATTGGTTTTATTTTAGTCTGAAGAGAACAAATGCCTTACTCCTACCAACATGAAGGGACTTTACAAAAGAAATTTGAAAAAGCTTGCTCTGATCTACAAAAACTACAGTATGTTATGTTCATTATCTACTTTCATAGAATTGTCTATCTGTCCCTAATACTATCTATTCATCTGAATTCATCCATGCATCCTCTCATTTATCCATCTGTCCACTCCTCCCACTAATCCACCCCTCCATAAAATCACACATTTTATCCATCCATCTTTCCTCCCATTCATCAATCTATCCATCTGCATTTACCCCTCTGCCCTTTCTCCATGCATCCATGCATCCTTTCATTCATTCATCCATGAAATCACAAATTTTATCCATCCATCTATCCTCCCATTCATCAATCTATCCATCTGCATTCACCCCTACCTCCCTTTCTCCATGCATCCTTCCCATGCATCCTTCCATTCATTCATTCATCCATCCATCTACCCATCTGCATTCATTATGGAATGATACTCCCCCTTCTGGAACCTCGTTCAAAACCAATGTCAATAACCAATAATTGTGAGTGTGGATATCTTCATAATTATTATGAAGATATCCACACTCAAAATGATGTTATTAGACTAGATAATTTTGAAGTTGTGGACAAATACAAGGGCACATGGGATAGGTACTACGCCTTTTATGAAAAGTCAAAACTTGCAGTAGAATTGGCAAATATCAAGAAAACAGCAATGGAAAAACAAAAGCAAGGTCAGTTTATGCAATTAGTGGAAAACTGATTTTAGAGAGAAAATATTAGTTGACAGTAATAATTGATGAAAAGGTTGACAGGTTGGCATGGGTAAAACCAAGTAATTCTGAATTTTTATTTACTTCAGCAAGCGACATAGAGGAAAAGATTAAACAAATGGAAATTCAACTTAATGAAGCAGAAAAAGAAAAGAAAACAATTGAAGGTTAGATAAAGCATTTTGGTTTTTTTTAAGGATACATATAAAAGGAAAAAATAAACAATGGCTAAACAAAATGTGATACCTAAAATGATACCTCAATTTTTTTGGTCGATCAGAGAAACTGAAAAATAGTCCAAAGTCTTCAAAAGCAGCAATAATCAAATTGTATCCTTTTGTGCCTAGTTCTAATAAAAAAATCCACTGGCTATAAAGAATTAAGTGGTGCTCAATGGTCAAACATGATGAACGGCCACATTGTGACTGGTCAAGGACACTTGTCTAAGGTCGAGGCATTTTACCAGACAAGTGCCAATTTTGGCTGGACATTGTCCTTTGATCAGCTCAGCATTGTTTTTAGCCCTGCATGATGCAAAAATCTGTTGCATTGCATTAAACAAACATTATTTGGGTGTAAGTTGCAAAGTTATCTATCACAATATGATTCTTGAATGAAAAACATATCAGAGCTGAACTATACATTCAAGCAGCAAATACAATAAAAATTGGAATTGAGAAACTTGATCAGTTACAAAAGAGCCAGAGAAAAGAAGAAGATCTGGAAAATGTGATGGTACCTTCAGCTAATTCAGATTATGAAGGTAATTAAATATGTTCCTTAAATAGAGTCTCATTATCTCTTTTATCTTCAACCTCTTGGGCACCATAACAGGGCGTGAGACATGCAGGACTCAAAACATTCAAGGACTGCAAATCATTGTACAAGACAAATAGAAATCTTAGAAATTGCTATATTTGGTATACTTTATTTTTGATATTAGAGGAATAGTGAGAGTACCAGAGGTGAAGAAGTGAGCACATGTTTTGGGGTGCAAAATTCTTGCCTAGTCCACAGGTAGCCCAACAAGATAGGGAAAACAAAAAGAATTTTAGTAAAACATTTTGGGGGCAAGTTGCACCCCAGGTACGCCCCATTTTTTAATCCAGTGGTTTCAGTATAATAATTTTTATGCTTTAGAACAACAATTAGAGTGTGAAAAAGAAAATACAGATGAAGGGTTTCAAAGGAAAGAAAGTCCAAGAGTGATAAATGAAGATGCATCTCAAGAAAATCGAAAGAATTGCCAAATACAACATTCGCCTGTGGTAGTCAACATCAATCCTGAAAAACCTCCGCCACAACATCAACTTCATTCTTTTCAGGGGAGAAATCAAGAACCTATTAGCAGGAGAATTGTCCAACCAATTCAAAAGGATCTATCACCAAAGCTAGATTCATTTGCAAAGGAAGATAACTCCCAAATGCTATTGCAGTCAAAAACCCCACTGCTCCAGCTGTCCAGTCAAAAGAAACTTTTAAATAGACCTTTTGACAGTCCTAGGCCTACAGCAATTAACACTAATGGATTGAAAAACTATGGTCGCTTTCTGTCACCATATACACATATAAATGTGCCTTACACTTTTCAAACATCACTGTCACCTGCAAGGGCTCCACAGTATCAGCTTTTCAACAGCTCCTCTAAGGCACCTTGCACATCACAGCAATCCCAAAGCTGGATGCAAGGTAAGAATATTAAAACTATTTTGAAGACTCTTCAATAATAGAACTTTTAGCCTTGAATGTATGTTGTGCCCATTTCAGACCATGTGATGGCACTGGCTGGGAGTTGATTCTTTTATATGTAATATTTCCACATGTTGTCTAAAAGAACAATTCTCAAGGGAATGTCATCTGATCTGAAATGGACAATTGGCATACCAAGCTAACAAGGTCTATTAGGTTAGCAACTAAAGGTTTCTTGTTTAATACCAATTCTCCTTGGGAGTTACACAGGGCAATGAATCATTCACACACAGCTCCTGGAATCCAATTTGTGTCAATCATGGTAAGGGTACGAATCCACGCATGCTTTAATAAAAGTACTGCTATGAACTCACCCTCCCTGCCACTCTCGCTTTTCACTCATATAAATATACTCCTATACTTTTTTTACGAGGAATTACAAGGAAAGATGTAAACCCCTATTTGTTATCCTGTCTTGCAACTAACACATTATCTACTTATCAATGTTAATCTTACGTCTAGACTTTTTCTAGAATGACTATATTTCTATATTTCTCTTTTTTCTCTTATATGGGATTAGGGGTTGGGATTTTATTCTTAGGAGTTGGGCTAGGTTCATTACCCAGTAGGGGACATATGTTCTATTGTGATATACCTGCCTCCGGGCGAATTCTCTAAATAAAAATAAATAATAATAAAGCTTTTTGTTACCCCCTCTCCTAGTCATAATCACTCCCAAATATTATGGAACTAACAAGTACACATATCTAAATATTTACCAATTGGTTAGATTCATGTAATAGAGCAACTAACAATGAGGTCCAAGTTGTCATGGACAACTCAGCTCAATCAAGGGATAAAACACATGTGGAACAAGCAAAAGTGACATCACAAGATTGTGAAGAGCAAATGATAACTGAAGACATCACCCCAGGTAAGTTACTGGTCACCAAAGATTTCCATTTTTATGATCAGCAATTCTCTATCAATACCCTGTCTGTAAAGAGGTACACCAAGTTGTCTCATCCACAACTTATTTTTGGGGCTAGAGGTATATGGATATTTCCTGAAACTTCTCAAAATATATTCCTTTCAGACCCTCCCCACCCCTAATCCCCCTCCATGGGGAAGGTATGGGTATTTTCAGGAACTACACAAAAGACCCTCAACACCCTTAGGAAATTCAGACCTCCTACAAGCATCAATATAAATTCTGCAACTGCAAACCTAACTTGTTTACTTCATTGATCATAGTATTGAATGCATCCGTAAAAAGTCCTGGACTTAGCAGTAACCCAGTTTCTCCCAAGACTCCGACCACAGAATCAGAAAGTTCAGATATATTCAACTTCACTGAGTACAGCGAAAGAGTAAGGTTGATAAACAAGTCCCCAGGAGAAGGATTCTCTTACCCAAGTCGACGGATGTTTGACACGGTTGAAAACATGGTAAGAAGAAGTACCTAACTCATTGCATATACGGTCAGTCAGTATGAAATGTTCATAAGGTGCCCTTGCATTATGAGATTCAGAAAGGAAACATTGACTAGAAATTTTGTTGTGTCATGGTTTATTAATATAAAAGAAGATATTATTAAATTAAGATAGAAAGTTACAGTGTTATTTTCAACATATGTATAGCAATTGTTCTCTCTTTCCCAAATAGAATGAAGATTTTGACAAGTACGAAACCCTACCAAAGCAATCTCTTTTTCCACCATTTTTTGCAACAAGAGAAAATGAACCACATGAACAGGTACTTTAGATTAAAAACTACAAATGCACAATATTATTAATTTTACTCAGAAATTATTTGTATTAGTATTATATTGATTAACGATTATGATTAACAACTTGTGCATCACTACTTCACCTGTAAGTTTAAATAATATCTATCACTGCTTTTTTAGTGTAAAACAGAGTGTTAATGTTCTTTCTATATTAGTTCACAGGGAAATCTACCTTTTTAGTATGGATCCTCAAAGCAATCAAGAAAATAGGGGTAATGAAAGCTTTTTTTTTTCCTTAATTCAGTTTGTAAAGCATTGGTCTTTATTATCCACAACTTTGTCTCCCTAGTCTTATGTGATGTACAATTTTCAAGTTATCTCTTCCTCTCTCTCTAACAACTTACTATTCTATGTTTATTCCTGTACATATTACTTCAACAAACTTTATACTTGACCCCTTTTGGCAAGGTAGCCCTCAATTGCACCAGTTTTCCAAATTGAAGAGAAAACTTGAAGAGATGAGCTACTGTGTGTATAATCTATCAGTACTTCTGTCTAAGCATTCCAGATTGGAACTCAAAACATTTAGATAGCAATATCTTTAGAGCATACAATGGTTATTGAGGAGTGTTCAAACTGGTATTTTATCTTAATTCATGGGGTACCATACTATGACTGTAGATTTTGAGCCAGGCAAATGAATTGCATTTTTCACAATAAATTAAGAATAGAAAACATACCCTCTCTTTATCTCTTGTTCCATGAAACTAGATGAAATTCTGTATATATAACAATCTTATACAAGAAATAAATTCCTTTCATAACCCATCTTTCCAATAATTGCAACAGATCTCTCATTTTGTGAATAAAAATAAATAAACAAATGAATTACAAGTAATTTAGATTTTAAAGATAATTTGAGACACAGAACTAAAATTGACTTTTGGAATGTTTAAAACTTTTTATTAGTAAAGTATTTATCTGATTGAGACTTCCTTGAAGGACGGATGTGCTCAAAAATATACAGACAGATTGGCACTAAATAGTTAATACAGCCTCCCTTATATCTTGCTATAAGCTATCATTTTGAAAGAAACTCTAGTTAACACAAAGATGTTCTATTTATTTTTAGTTCAAAAGGGACCAAATTTCCAGGTTGAAAGTGATCAGACTACAATCCCAAACAGCAGTAATCTTTTTTCCTCATTAACCCCTGGAGAAGAATGTGGAACGTCCTCAGGTGTTGGATTCTCATTGTTTTCTGACCAGCCTGCTGCAAACCTAGGTCGTCATGGTAACCAGTCACCACAATCACCTGCCTTTAGCTTCAACTTTTGTAGTTCACCCTCACATTCTACCGAAAATCCAACCAACAACATCGGGACCTTTAACTTATTTTAAACTGCTGGATATAAAAAGAAGAAAAAGAGAAAAAAAAAGAAAGAAAGAAATCTCCACTATTTTATCATATTTTGAATTTCATTTTGGAGACATCGATTGTTGATACTTCTTGCTATGTGTTGAGTGCATTCCGTTAGATTCGCATTAACACCTTCAAATATAATACAAAAGTATTTAGCCTGGAGAGTTGGCCTATAAGGCAACTTGATGTTTCCTAGATACTGTATTTCAAATGCTTGACATAAAACTTAAAAAAGCCTATACTCTTTCTTCCATGCACTAAAAGGGATTTTCACATCATGTCCTTTTGCTTGAGTTGATCCTTGCAGTATCTGTCAGTTTGGTCTGGTTTGGTGAATTTGTATAAATTTTGTATCCTGAATGTCGTCATTTCCTTTTCATCAACTTAGAAACGGAAATACAAGACAACAACCGATTGGCTTCTCGCTAATCACCATAATTGACCTTTACTTACGTGCTGGGTCGAGTTCCAAACGTCTCAAATTTTATATTTATCAAAACAAAAAATGCAAATGTGTTATCTCGCTCTTCAATTAATTCATAAACACATAAACATTGATCAGTCAAATTACCCTAAGCCTCCGTGGATTATTTCAGATCTTTCATTCTGTCTGTTCAAAACCGCAACTCCATAAATTCCTTTGGCGGTTTTGCGTAAAGGCACGGCGCGCGTGTTCCTCGAGTCTGTACACTAAAATGTGGAGAATGTTACCTTCTTGACGTTTTTATCGGATGCTAAAGATAAGGCCTAAAACTACCTACCCAAATAAATTCTTTTAGCGAGTTCTACAGTTAAACTGAATGAGCTCAGTCAGATTAATTCCTCTTGACAGCCAAAAAATCGGAAGTGCCGACTTTGAATGACCTCAATAGAAGAGCGTTGTCTTTGCTTTTGGCACGGTATTCTAAATTCTTCCTGACACAGACCGCAATCGTGATTCCATCACACTTGTATCCTCATACTGAGAAACCAAAGGATATTGAAAAGTATAACAAAACTAAGATAAATGAGTATAGAGTTTATTTGTAAAGAAACGTGAATCTGGTAGGATCAAAAGTAGTGTTGTCTCTCGCTAATAACTGAATGCGAGGCGCTGATTGGCTCGTCCGTACCATGTGATTGCGCATTGATTGACGCGTAATCCGTGAAGTGAAGCAGAGTACTTGGTTCTGATGTTGGTGTGGTTGAAGTTGATTCAACATGGAAGAAACCAAGGTTATATACCACATCGACGACGAAGATACACCGTATTTAGTCAAACTAGGAAAACACCCTGACATTGTGACTCTTGGGGATTTCAAAAATGTGCTCAACAGGCCAACCTACAAGTTCTTCTTCAAGAGTATGGACGATGATTTCGGGTGAGTATTCGATCCAATGAAAAGTTCTTTATAGAATGTTTATGTTGATCGCACACGCTAAGATGTCTTGATTGTGCTCTAATGCTAACTTTTTTTCTACCGAGTCGAATTCTAACTTATTAGAAGATGATTTGTGGTTGTTTCAAAGGGGTATCGGTGGGGAATTTGGTTCTAAATTCGCTAGGAGTAGCGCATATTACCAATGCATGTCATAACTTCTATCGTGAATTGCTCAGTGCGTCTCGCTCGTGGCCCGCTGATTAGATTCCCTTTGTCTTCTCATGTATTATTTCCCCAATGCTTGTTTTAGTAATTTGACTTACTTTAGTTTTCAGCCAAGTAAAGATTCTTTATGTGCAGTAGAACGTAGATAAAGATTGTTTTTGTGCTTGTAGTTGATAGCGTTGCTGTGTGTGTAATCGATACCTTTCTTGCTAATTTCATTGTACTTTGAATTTGCAGTGTGGTCAAAGAGGAGATAAGCGAGGATGAAATGCGTTTGCCCTGCTTCAATGGAAGAGTCGTAGCTTGGGTAAGACGAGCTTTCCTTTAGATCCAAATCCGCTTTTGTTTTCACCTGATTAGCGTTCAACCAAACAGTTAATAACCGCGTTCACGTAGGCCCTAACTAGTTCTCTACCTCTCTTCCATCCCATGAAAATTACATCACAATACGGTTTCTTTACTGAAGCCATTATTAGTTTTAGGTAATCATATCATGCGCGGACTAGATTATGAGGTTTTTCCCCCGAATAATCAATGACTATAGAAGCCTTTTTGTCTGTATTTACGTAACTCTTCGTGCGTCTGTCTTGTCTCTGCCACTGTATAGAACAGACCCAGGACAAAAATGCATCACAGGGTATATAAACACAAGGCTCTTTGTTTGTAAATTTGCTATTCCTGCAAAATCAAATCTTGAAGTTTGTTGGTTGAGTATAGCTATTCTATCGAATTAGCGGGTTCCAAATTCAATGACTGCTTTCAAGAAAACCTCCTCTTGCCACCTCATACTAAAGACACGTTATCTAAACCAACAAGCTAGAGATAATGAAGTTTTCAAAAACGACAGCGACATTTATTATTTATCTTAATAAGTAAGAGTTCCTATCGCGCCAACTCCAATCTTACTGTGATCAGATTCTGATCTACTTTCCCTACTGCCTAACGCGTTTAGAATTGAGCCCCTTTCCACGTCGACAACCGCTTTAATCCTCCATGACCGAATCTGTCGTAGGACTAGTAGCTAGAGTCAAAATAATTTCAAATTATAAATTTCTAATAATGCAGCTGCCCTAGTTTGAATTTTCGACCAATAATGACTGAAGGTCTTTTCTTTCTTTATATACAATTTTTTTTATCATTCATTGTGCTAAAACATATAAACAGCGAGTCAAAATTATATCGTAGAATATAGGTTGATTATAACATGATCAACATAATTAATGATTAGAGTACTAAGATACTTGGTAAGCATGTTGCACCAATAAGGCCTAAAATCTTGGATTTTTTTATGGAGAGTGTGATCACAATATTCACACATTCATTCTAATCAGTTGTAGTCTTACTGGTTGTTATGAAGTATGTGTTGCTTTTAAATGGATTATCATTCCAAGCAGGTGAACTATTTAGGTGTCCAGTACACAATTAGTGCACTTTACTATGCATGGCTTGAAACTGTCCTCTGTCATGAGATAAAGGCTAAAATAGTAACTCCATTAGTACTGCATTTACATTTTACCTGTGCATCTATTCAAGACTTAGCATCACCCCTCCTCTTCTTTTGTATTCCTCTCAATATTACAAAGGACAGTGCTTCAATAATTGGGTGCTGTCAATCAATCCTATTTGAATATCAACAACTACTTGATCCCCTTGAGAGTACCTATATGGGCTTTTCTATTATAATACTTACTTTTATCTAAGCACCATTATTCTTTATGGAGACAAAAGGCTTAAGAATCTTTAAAATTGTATTTCCTTCCCCAATGTTTGTGCCAGTGTTCTTCTTTGTTTACTTCTGAATGTGTGTCTAAAATATTAATCCAAAGACAGTTCACATTCTCAAAGACTTGCTGGATGAGTGTGCACTAGTTATGAAATTTAAGATGATAGAAGTAAAATAAAGGCTTAACAATATTCATTAAGAACTTAAAAGCTCTGACGAAGGGTAGCTTAAACAATATTGGGTTTTAATAAAAGGTTTTCCTAACATTAATAATTTGTGTTATGTTTTTTAAGTCAGATGCTTCTTATATAGTTTACAAAATATTTTTTATGCAATAGCGGATTTAGGGTGATTTTGGCGGTAGGCAGTCCAATACCTAGATAGCCAATATATACTACAATGTAAGGGCCCTTTAATCTGCTCTTGCATTTTGAAATGAAGCATTATTAGAAAACCCTATAAACAACTGTTAGGTCACAGAGACTGATGTTGGGCTCCTGAGTTCTAAAAGATTTGATATCCAAGTTGTCTCTTCAGCATAATTAATCTCTTTTAGTATGCTAGTATTGTTTTTGAATCTTTGTCCTATTTTCAGCTGCCTCTATAGGGTTTACCAGTTTTATGCTATAAACAACCAAAAAATAGGATATAACACTTAATGTTATGTTACACTAAAATATTTGATGATTATAAAAAGGATAAGGATTTTAAAGAAAGTTATAAAGTTCAACGATTTCGCCCAAAGTTATCTTCAGAAATTCTAATATCAATTCAGTCATCTATGTATTTTTCTAAATCCTTAGTCTTTTTATAATCTCACTTAATGTAATGTTTTGTTACTTATAAATATGAATATCTGGAAGCTGTTCTGCATTATATTTATTGTTCTTTTCTTCTACTTTTAGCTTGTTACATCAGATAATAGTAGTATATCTGGATCTGGAGGGGGAGATCTTGCATTAGACCAACAGTCTATTTTATCAAGTCCTTCTGATCTACATGTACCTGTACAGAGAACTGTTGGAATCGGAGATTCAAGACCACCATCTTTTCAGTAAGTATCTAGTTGTATGGAATCAGGGGTGGCTTAATGGTAGTGCACTTGGCCCTCTCATAACTAGAGTATCAGGTTTGGTTCCTGAACTTGACATTAATTAGAGATTGTTAGATCTTTACCAGATTCAAGGTTTTTTCTACCAGTTTTCTTCCTAATCAAACCTAACAAACAAAATTCTGATTCAAATTTAAATTGAAATAATAAGATTTGAAGGTTTTAGTCTGTATATTGGTGACACCATCTAAAGCATTCCTGTTTGAACATATTTTCTCATCAAAATCATTAATTTGAAACTAAGGTTAACATTGTATGTAAATTACTGCCTCAAGTTCCCATTAGCTTGAAGGGTAATCATGATGAACAAGTACTTGATATTACAATTTTTAGAATAGTAATTACTAACACTAGCTGTACTAGTCTGTTTTTGTTTCTTTTCAGAAAACTTTGTTTGTTTTCTTTATTAATTTGAAATCATATTTAAGTCGCTCAATTTTATATGGAATGTTTTATTTCCTTTATTTAAACTGGGAAGCTAAATACCTATAAATTTCCTTACCTATGACTGTGTACATGTACAGCTCAAATCAAAGTTATAGCTCAATTCAAATTAAGGGTTCTGTTTTGATATAAGCTCGAGCTTCATGACTGCAAATATAGGATATTTTAGCAAATAAAATTCAACTGAACACCTCATAGTGCATTATGTTCATATACAGTACAGCTCAGTTGAATTACTCTGTTTTCATTGATTTTTACACTTGTATTTTCTTTAATTAATAATTACAGTTGAGCACTTATTTTAATTGACTTCCAAAAAAATCATAAACAATAATGTACTTAATGATTCGGAACCTAAATAACTACATTTCAAACATGGGCACCACTGCACAAATAAACTCAAATATTCAACAAACTAAATGGAATCATCATTTTTCTTATAAGTGTACAAATAAGAGGTTTTCTACTCATATTTTAAATTTTTTCATTGTGTTAGTATCAATTAAGTACTTATTTTGTTGACACCTACGCATGTCCATGCTAATTGATTTTCATGTTTCTGATAGCACTTTTGTTTATATTCATTTCATAATCACATTCAAGTTCCTCTGTTTCCTCAATAATTGCTTATTTTAGTTCCTCCACAGCTGCTATGCAATTGTTTGTCTTAAAATAGAATCCGCAATTGGCGTAGTGTTATTAATTTTATATGTTACAAATATTGTAAAATGTAGATTTATAGAACTACCTCTAGATTCATAAACTCTCATCTTACTAAAAAAATAAAATTACATAATTACATGCAATTCTTTTTTATCTACCATCTTTTTGAAAAATTTAGGTGTATTTTAAATGAACAACAATATTCAACTAATTACTTTTGTTTAATGTAAATCAATTCATTATGATACATATCGAAAAATGTATTTTTTATCATGTAATTTTATTTTGCCTTTTCCTACCTGGAGCATATAATCTCTAATTATTCAACTTTGAGCAGAATATAAACTAGAAAGAAAATGACTAATATGCCTATGATCCGTACTCACAACTGCGCATAATAATATTAAGAAATCATTTTAATTTTTGATATGTGTCTGTTGTGCTTTGCTGAATCACACTCCTTACCTTGTTTACTAGTCTTCTTTTGCTGCTATTTTCATAAACATGTGAACTCGGTAGTTGTGAGTTGCACGCTGAGATTTGATTTTTCACTGCCATCAATCAAAACAAATCAGTGAGTACCTTTGATATATTTGATTGGTGGCAGTGAAAACCAAATTTCAGCATGCAGCTGTCTAGTATACTAAAGAAAGTAACAAAAAAAACATTAAATGTTAATGTACATGAGTGTTATGTTGTGTTACTTATATGTTTTTGGATCAAGATATATATGTTATTTACCGGCCAGGAGGTCCGGATAGGGAAAAACTGTGCCGGAGGTCTTAAATATACGGACCGAGGGCACAGTTTTTCCCTATCCTGACCGACTATAGGACGGTAAATAACTCATTTATTTTTTTCCCGTATTGTTTTTACTTGTTTTTGTAATGAGTTTTTAGCGGCAAAGGATACCGGACCGCGCGAGCGGGCAGATACTTACAAAATACTGCCCGCTCAAACAGCCAATCAGAACACACGATTGTTTAGGATACCAGACCGGAAAAAAATAAATATTGTAACTTTAATTTTCCTTCTGTTATAGTCCAAATGGAGGTCATTCTACTACAGGTGACTTTGACTCAGAGGTAGACTCTACGATAAGCTCTAGAAGAGGAGGATCCAAAAGAAGAGAAAAGCATAATAGTAGAGGGAATGAAGGTAATAAGGGAGTAAGCAATGGGCCTTTTCAGCTTGGGTGTAATGTCCCATTTCAATGTTATCCTCTTGAGAATAAGATTCTATTACGGTTTAAGCTGAACATTTCCCTATTACTATGTAAAAAAAAACAAACAAATCAATTGTCAAAAAATCTAACTAATTGCACATAAGATGCATTAAAAATGTGAAAAATTATGCCCTCGTACAACTCATATGGTACTTATAGTTAATATAATGATTCTGTTGTGATCTATAAATACTATATAGTTAAGTGTAGGCCATATCATCTATATTATGCCTTGCAAGCCCTAAAGAAATCAAGTTGTGCTCAGTTGAATAATACAAAATTTTAATATAAAATATTTATTACTTGTGCTTCAGGTGGAGGGCACCCTCGACATAGGTCTGGTCCAAGACAACCTGGCGAAAGATTTGATGCCACCTCTACTATGAGTAGTGATATTGAATCAACTAGTTATATGGATTCTTCAGATGATCAGAGCAGGTAAGGGTATTATTTCAAGGAAAATTAAATTTAAATTTGTAACTATACTGTAGCAATACCGTATTTTTGTGTTACTGTATTTTTGTATCTAAGTCTTTCACAAGATTAGGAAGTGAAGCTATGCAAGTCTTATTGCAGGACATAGAAAACATAAGTTAAAACTAAAGAAGTTAAAACTATGCTTTTCCAACTTATAAAATATCTCAAATACAAGCTACAGATTGGAAAAAGGTTTCTAGCTAGTACAAAACTAGTGGGACTATATCTTTGACCATAAAAATGATTATTGTGAGAAGAACATCATATATATACAGTATTTATGATATATCTTTTTGCCGTAACTTAGGATGCAAGAAAGTACTGTAGTTTTAATGTGTTTTAATTCCACCAAATCTTCTTAAGAGATATCAGGAGAAATAACCCACCTCACCTGAGCTAAAAATATCAAAATCTATCCCACCCAAGTCATAATCTGGGACATTTAATTCCATCTTAACATGCAAACCTATTGTTTATCATTAAGACTGATTAAAGAGCTTTCTTTTTGATTAAGTCTAAGAAGATTTTCTCTCTAAGTGCTAGTGTTGCTGTTGGTATAAACCAGATTCTTTCCTTTACTTGGAAAAATTTTCTCAAAAATTGAATTTAGATAGTATTAACATTGAGCTTTTCATGCTAATAAATATGATACTGTATTTTATAGTGTATCAAGGTTTTCAAGTACGACAGAGGGGTCGCATCTTTTAAGTGGTCGACATAGAAGAAGAAGGAGAAGACCAAGGATGCCAAGAGTTCAAAGGGTAAGCTTAATTTACCATGATAATAATAATTATCCCTAGGAAAAGAAACAGCACACTACTCAATAACTTAATATTAAATATAATACAGCCATGTCTTAGAGCAAAATGATAAAAACTTCCCCTTTAAAAAAGGAAAAATTGATTTTCTTGCATCCACAACCATTGCATTTTTTTCTGCTGTACAACATGGCTGTCACAAAAGCCAGCTATTCATTTATGTGATTTAATACAACTCATCAGCTATACTGTCGTCATGTATAAACTTTAGTTTAAGACTCCTCGTTAATAAGTAATAAAGATCATTCATCGAAAACTTAACTAAATGGCAATTGCAAACACTATTTTTATTTCATTTATTTATGAGAGCAATAATGAGAATTTCAATATCAATTACTTTTCAAATCTGTAAAACAAGATTTAATAGATTAATATTCTAGTCTTGAGTGTTACAGTATTGCCTAAATTCTGAAATAATTAATCTCTAGAATCTTTAGATATTACCATCTAAGGAATAATCTTACATATAGGAATACCAAAAATATAGCTTTCAAAATCTCATGATTAATGAAACATCCTCCTCACTGTCATTTTCATCCTTCCTTCTTTTCCTTTTTTTTCATTTGATACTTAAGTATTATGGCACCAAAATACTCACACTAAAACATCCACAGGCTAAACATAAACTTTTTATTAAAATCAAGTAGCTTTTAGATCAAATTCCATTCATATTTGACAGTATCACTTGGTTTGTGGTTTAACAAAGATCAATGGTCAAATTCTGTTTGACAAGTTCAAGATCCTTAGACACATCTTACTTACAAGTTCCAGACATGCAGCTCTTTCCTTGATTATTCTATTTTTTGTAAAAGCAAGAAGTTAATTCTATAGATTTTATTTGTCATGGTGCAATGTTTTCCTATTACAGACCATGTGTCATTCTAATGGTTGTACATGTGAAGACATGGATATTGGGATACAACTCAAACAAAATCTCTATAGAATGGCATATGGTCTGTAATGGGAAGGCATTACGACACAATAAATAATGATAAAATGGTAAAATATACACTGTGAAAAGATGAAAAAACTTACTGACTTTTCAGACGCCAGTCCTTCTGCTCTTTTACTCCGACAAAGGCCTAGCGTCCGAAAGGTCGGTTTTTTCATCTTTTCACGGTGTGTATTTTACCTTTTTATCATTACTGTTTCATTCGAAACACTGACGCAGCTCACACTAGTTTTTAGCTAGTTATATCTTCTTTCACAATAAATAAGGTTTATTCTTATAGAATTAAGACAAAATTATAACTTGTGAGCATTGCTCAGCCTTCAAGAGAATTTAAAGCATCAAAAATACATCATTTCTCTTTACCTCACAAGCTATTTGTATTTGAATGAGGTTTACTCCTGTCATACAGGATTGGGCAGAGAAATGTCTTCTGTACACCAATTACCCTCACATACTTTACCCTTCACCTGAGATAACAACGGCTGCACATTCATGCACTTCCTAATGTCAGGCTTAAACAATTCCATTTGCCTTGATATTGTTTTATTATTGACTTTTAGCTTATATAAATTGCACTGCACATATGGAGATATGGGATGTTTACTTTGATAGCACCAACCTATTCATTACAGTCTAGACTACTTTTGTTTTTAAAGAAAGCTTCTAAAAGAGCTATAAGATTAATGGTGTCAGCTAACTTTAGGTTTAAATTACTAGAGATTTAATGTATGACTAATTTGAATTAAGTAAATGCCTTAAGCCTAATTAAGATGTATACAATCAGCATTTTACTTCTCACATAGTTCGATCATGTTGGATTAATGTTTTAGTAAAAAATAACAATTTTAAAAGCTTTTACATTACCACTAAAAATATGAAATTTTTATAATTCCATAAAAATTTTTTGGCTTTCTTTAATCTTAGAGAAAGTTTTATATGAAATCTGTGATTTTTGGAGTTGTAAAGTATTTTTTTAAGATTTACTCAAGAAAAAACGTTTTTTTCATTCATTTGTTTGTTATTTTTAAATGAATTAATTTTTTTCACTTTGTGTGTTCTAGTGTTCTTCCTTCAGTACAATTACAGAATCAACTATGTCTTTGAATATCATTACCATCACATTAAACATGGGTAAGTAGTTAGCTCTTCCATGAGGATTACTCCACATTGTCTGCCTTTATGTTCACTATTTAAGACACTCATCTCTCATATTGACTTTCATGGGGGAAGAAAAACCCGAATACCTAGGAAAAACCCTCACGGCAAGGGAGAAACACATCAAACTTTACTCTTGTTTAGTTGAGAATTGTACCAAATGAAAAGTTATACAGTGGTAAAGTCTGTGACAAAAGCATTTGCCAACCAAAAAAAACGCTTGCCAATGCAACCTCTTACTGGAAATTTATTAACCAACCATACTGACTGACAATGAAATTAAAGTAAATATTTAAAACAGTGTGAAGTCACTAAACCATGGCCAATTAAGTAACTGTTTTATTATTTTTTTATGAAAACAGAAAAAGTGAATTTCCTTGGAATAAGTATAGTAGGACAAAGTAATAAAAGAGGAGATGGAGGAATATACGTTGGATCCGTCATGAAGGGGTAACTTTGTGTATACATATATGTAAACTATTTACTGTTTGGTCTTGCAGAGGTTTCCTACAGTATTTTCTATGAACTGATATACTTAGCTGAGATTTGTTGTTTTTTTTGGACATTCTTTTCTGAGATCCTGCTACCCCTCCTTCTAACCCATCCCCCTCCCCCCTAGAAATACACAAAAGAAGTTCATTTCAATAGTTTGAGTTCTGAAAACATTGTCAGTGTTTGAAATAATATCTTTTTTACATTTCAGTGGTGCTGTAGATCTTGATGGAAGAATAGAGCCTGGAGATATGCTTTTACAGGTGAATAACAATCTCTTCTTATCATTTGGATTTAGACTTTAATTAGTTTTTAAAAGAACTTGTTGTTACATACATCTACTAAGTCTATTGGTTATTCTTTTTTCTTTAGGTTAATGATGTGAATTTTGAAAACATGACAAATGATGATGCTGTTAGAGTTCTAAGAGAAATGGTCCATAAACCAGGGTAAGAATTATCTTCCTTCAAATATGTAATTATATCTGCAAATGAAGATCCTTCATGTTTTTTTCTCCCCCCCCCCCCCCCCCCCCCCACAAAGGATTATACGATGCCTCTTACCACAACAGTTGTGTCTGTGATCGTCAAAGCAAACATCAAGTAAATAGATCTGGTGTTTTTTGGTTCTCTAATTTGTTCTAAAGGGTTTACTTGGGTTTTCAAGTTTCCTTCTCAAAGGATTTTTTTTTTAAATTTGACTTTATCTTTTTCAGACCTATAACTTTAACTGTTGCTAAATGTTGGGATCCCACACCAAAAGGATACTTCACATTACCACATAGTAAGTATTGATTATAGTAGCATGAGTAACAGTAACATATTCTGCCTCCCACTACAGTCGATGGTTCAATACTCAGGACCACTGTTACAGTGCAAACACTATCACATAAACACAAACTTTTTTGAAAAATAACTCACAAAATGTTTAATATTAAAAAAAAAATTGTTGAAAATGAAAGATCAGCCTACTAGCTTTTATGTTATTTGTTAAAAAATTTTGGGGAAATTTACCCGAGAAGGTCTCCGTTAAAGGGGAACACCACCCTGAGAGAAGCGCTTGTGGAATAAAAGTTTATATTATACTCAACTTATTCTTAAAGTCTTAAGTCCCTCTCTTTCGTAGCTTTCGAGAAATCCTGCCTGAAAGTAGCGATAAATTGAATCCCAGGAGGCCGCCATCTTGAATACAACACTGAGCCTACAATAGGTCAGCAGATGCTCTGTGTGACATCACTGCGTGCTTCGATCATATCAGTGATGAGAAAAAGTTCAAAACAAAGAAGAAAAACACAAAAATAATGAGTTCTCCTTCCGAGGAAAGAAATTCTAGTGACCCAGTCTCATCCAGCGATGGTTCTGAAGAATTTTAGAGCCTTTCCTCGGAAGAAGAACTCATTATTTTTGTGTTTTTCTTCTTTGTTTTGAACTTTTTCTCATCACTGATAGTGATCGAAGCACGCAGTGACGTCACACAGAGCATCTGCTGACCTATTGTAGGCTCAGTGTTGTATTCAAGATGGCGGCCTCCTGGGATTCAATTTATTGCTACTTTTAGGCAGGATTTCTTGAAAGCTACAAAAGAGAGAGACTTAAGACTTTAAGAATAAGTTGAGTATAATATAAACTTTTATTCCACAAGCGCTTCTCTCAGGGTGGGGTTCCCCTTTAACCTTAAGTTTGTTTAAAAAAAAAACCATCCATACTGCTCTAAGTGTAGTACAAGGCAAAAAGCCCCATATAGTTTTGACCTTGGGATCTATAGTGCATGAAGAGTTAAGGTTTAAGCACTAGTATTAGGCTGTTAAGATAGAAAAAACATCCTGTTGTCAATTTGACCACCAGTATGTTCAAGTGGTTGTCATCTAGCTAACCCTTAACACACAATGAACCTTTATGTAGAAGAGTTCATACTACTCTCTACCTTGTGTTCTACAAGACTTGATCATTAACGTATACATAGTTGAATGTTTCACTGTTTGAGAAAGGCGTACAGCTTGAATGACACTAGCACTAATGTCTTGACAGAAGGTGATACTGTTTACCAGTTATGAGACAAAATGTCTCTAGTTTAACTGGCCTTGAACCCTCTGTTAGACTAATACATAACTTGCTGGTGTACTAATACACAACTTGCTGTTGTTAGAATGCTCTAGTAATGTAGACTACATATTAATATATCCATTGGTCCTCTATAGTAATGTAGATATTGTTGATATTTTATTTACTAGGCGATCCAGTTAGACCTATAGATACATCAGCATGGGTACAGCACACAACTGCAATGAATCGTGAGTAGACCACGTTACCTTCATGTCATTCATATAATATTATCCACATTTATGGCCACAATCATCTACATATTTCTTTCTTTCTTATTTAAATGTGTATTCCTTCATGAGAATAGTAAAACAATTGGTGCTAATAATGTGAACAAAAGAAAGTGTGCAAGGGAGTCTGGTAGTAGAGGTCAATGACGCTATCGTGGAAACGTCCTATTAAAATCTTCGACTTAGTTACCTATAGAGGTTTTGCACCATCATGTGCCTATCCCATAGTACTGCTTGGACTGCCTGTGTTTAAATGGCAGAACAATAAAATCCCTTTGCTGTCGGCAATTTGATGCCTTCTCATGTTAAACGACTGTATTGTCAATGCCATTTTACATGGCTGCTGTCACGTGATGGTGCAAAACCTTTCTTTAGTTTTAGAATTAAGCGTGGTATTTTGTTCTTGAATAAAGACATGACGATGGGTAATTCAATTAAATATGTCATCTTAATTCAAATTCAATTCAAAAACGGTTCTAGAAGATTTTGACATTCAAATGTTTTTTGTCTGAATATTTCACTCTAACGTTAAATCTTTCCTTTTACCATTATTTCAATCATAAATATTGCATGGCGACATTTCTGCTGTAACAACTCAGTTAGGATTTCATATATTGCAAGCTTTATAGGGATCTGAGGGATAAGAGAGATTTCTTTATGCCTTCTTAGGACAAAAGAAATTTCAATATTTGTAGGCCAGGGCCCGGATGTATGAAGCCTGGATAGAGCTTCCAACGTATCAAATCTTATAGCAGTGGGATAAATGTATTGGTTAACAGCATCGACTTTTCTACTGGATTGATTGGGATTTACCCACTACCCATGCTGCGTACAATCTCGTCTCTAACTCTCATGTGGTGTATTTTTTCGTAGAATTTGCTGCTCAACAAGTGGCTCAATATGGAAAACCTCCAAACAGTCAATCACTGAGCACGATGACATCAACAAGTTCATCAATGACAAGCTCCTTACCGGAATCAGACAGTGAGTGCCCCTCATGGACAACCATCGTCCTTATTCTATTCTCTACTTAAAACCGCGCGCGCGCATTGTTGTTTGAAGTTAAAAGCCTTATTTAACGCCAATGTTACTTCAGCTAGTAGCTGTTCTTACAGGGAGCCGACGGTGCGCACTTGCTTTACCCCCTCTCTCAATCAGTGATCTGTTTTAAGAGTATTCAAAGCTAGCTGCCTGCATGGCTCTTTGTGAAAACTAGGGGTCCAGGGCCCAATTGCATAAAGCTCTCTTAAGATAAAAAAGCTTAAAGACACTCGTAAGTATTGTCTTAGGACAATGGCCTATTGTTTTGGAACAATACTTACGGATGATCTTATCTAAAGAGAGCTTTATGCAACCGGGCCCAGGCGTGCAGGTGAGGCCGCTTTGATTATAGTAATGATGAAAGCTGAAGTTACACTGATTAGAGAGTAGTCGACTCAGACATGGATATCTCTAGGATCTAACCGTTGACCTTAAGCTTCGAAGGCCGCGCACTGACTAACTGAACAAAGCCTGCTCCAAAGTTTAAAACTCCGCAGCCAAGATTGCTGAAAGCTAGGTCGTTAAAAACTTGACAAAAACACAGAGTGATCATTATATACGACAATAACGATCTTAATGCTTGTATACCATGGAATCCCTCGTTTCCTGATCATTTGATCGACAAAACATGCTAAGTGTTGTCATTGCGGGTCGGCATTACGCAGATTACGTTGTTTTCTGCATACCTGTAAATGGAACGGAACGTAATAAAGAGCGTAGTTTCATTCAAATGTGACTACATATACATCTGAATAAACAAACCAAACCAGTCCCATTTCCCTCTTCGGTACTTTAATCACTCATCCCACACGCGACGCGGTGTTCTCTGTAAAACCGTATTATGATAACTAACAATTGATCGATAATCGTTGGGTCAACCCTTGCCAAACGGTATCTTCTGTAACATGATATAACTGACCCTAATACTTCAAAATCATCCCACACTTTCATGTCTTGATTTGAATCCACCCATCAAAGAAAGTGTTGAGAAATTCCATAGTGTGAATTAAGTGAGAATATTCCGATAGCCGAGTACCTATTTCCCGCAGGGATTATAAACGAATACACGCGCGCGTACGTGTACAATATAAGGTAACAATGTCAAGAAAGATTAATGACATTACTATGTCGTGTTATGAATGCGTTATTCATTTCCTAGTGCTAGCGCACTTCAACTGAACATCTTACACAAGTCGAACACCTTTGCAATACTATCTTTTCTTTGAATTCGGAAGCACTGTCAGTAAAAAAATGACATATGGGATGAACTGAGGTGATTTGAAATCAAGACACATTGTATGTCACAGCGAAAGTTTCCAAGTGCTTTTTATTATCTCTTGATAAAACGAGATATTTTCCGTCAACGATGACAAAATATTCTACTTCTAAAAGGTATTTGGTTAATCTTTCCACGGATGTGTTATATTTTCGAGTTAAGGACGTATTTTTCGAGCCGAAAACTTGGAAATAGGAAATCTTGAATTAAGAACAAAGCGTTTGCTGATTGGACAATTCGTTCTGCCTGATAGAACTGAGGTCACCTGGAAGAGAATGAACATGTAGTTTTAAATAAAAAAAAACCTTGGGCAAAACCAGTATTTAACAATCAGACATGAAATAGAAATATGGTACCCCATGGAAAGATGAACTTAATCCAATTAGGTCTGCGTATAATCTACTCAAGACAGATCGATGTGTACATTCTTTTTACTGATCTATTGACATCGGGTTTAATTCACTTCATTAGTAACTGAAGATGCGATTCCTATAAGTAGGACAAATGAAAAAATCCCGACGATTCCATTAACTATTCGTTATAAGACATTCATTGGGTTATCAGAAAAGTGCGACCTCTTATCTTTATCTTTGGCGTTTTCAGCTCGATATGCATTCAACTAATTGAAACCTGCAAGTCATTGGTTAATATATTTAGTTCTTCGAGGGAACAGACTCGTTGGCGTGACTGAGTACCAGTCTTGAGTGCTTTCCGAGTATAGGCTTTAGAAGACTCGAGATAGCTTTTAGGCGTGTCTCCTGATCTCTAGAGTTTTTTCTCTCTAATCTAATCATGAATAAAATATAATAAAACTAGTATGTATGACCAGCAATGCAATGCAATGCCAGACATTGCTGGTTTTCAAGCAATCCGAAGAGAATGACATAAAAAAGGACGCTGCGGCCATGTTTGATACATGACAAAAAAGAGGAAGGACGAATTGATGTGAAAACCATTGACTATTGCATAGTTACTGCACAAGCCGATGTTAATCGGTATAGATTCTTTTTGAGGCAGAAGGTTTTGCCCCTTGGCCAATTTACAAGGGCATTTAACAATTAAGATCATTTTAATGTAATAACCGTTGATGTAACACCCTTTTTTGATGACCGAAACAACATTTACATTGGTGTGGCTTGCACAAGACATTGCTTTTAAACCATTACGGTGTAGTGTTACCACTAATACCATGGGTTCTTAAAACACTCTTCATACCTTTTGTTTATGATGAAAACGTCTGCGCATACTATAAAAAGACAGATGCCAACGCTTTTAGGTTGCTATGGAAAGTTTTCACTCAAAAGCAAAATTCCTCATTTTAAATGCTTGGTAAAACCTAAATTCCCCTAAGATATTACTTTCCTTACATTGCGCACTGTCATACAACACGATCTCCTTCACAGTTTTGAGGAGTTTTGGTGAAAAGTAAGTTCAGAGAACTCAAACAGAAAGCAGATGTCTTAAACAACAATGCATTGCGCGCCTAATATTGCAGCTTAATCATCATTAATTATCTCCTTATGATCATCCACATCGTCGTCATTCATCTCCATCGTTGTCGTCATCGTCATCATCATGGTCAACATAATTGTCATTGTCATCATTATCACCATAATCATTATTATTATCCACCTCGTTATCATCACCATTGTCAACATCATCATCGTCATCACCATTGTCATGATTACCTACCAACATCATAATGACATGCTAAAAATATAATCGTTCATAATGATAAACTGATAAACTAATAATATTCTTTCATGTCTGTAATACCTACTTTTTGCTAGCAGGATACACTGAATTGGGAGAAGGAGAACCACTCACATTGAACACAGATATGGTCACAGTTGTTAAAGCCATGGCAGCCCCTGACTCTGGTCTTGATATACGAGACAGGATGTGGCTCAAAATCACTATCCCTAACGCTTTTATAGGTAAGGCTGAACCAATAATACTTTACTATCATCATTGTCTATGTGTGGAGGTATCGAACAGTACAGGGGCAGATCCAGGGGAGGGGTGCAGGAGGTGCGCACCCCATCCTGGTTCCACTTTGTACCCCTACTTCGAAGATAACCAATACTGTTTTTTCTTTTGATTCTAAGGGGTGCACCTCTCCCTGGGTTAACTTTGTGCACAGCACCCCTCCCTGACCAAAATCCTGGATCCGCCCCTGCAGTAGAAAAGATTTTCTGGGTTCTATTCTTTAATGGTTATGATTTCCAAAACTAATGGAGTGAGGGGTTTTGTTTAATAATATTGTCTTAGTTGTGCGCAGTCATCTTAAATGTGATTTTTTCATTTCAATTGTCACTTAAGATAAATTCGAATTGCTGGTTTTCAATCGTTCCCAAGAAAGTGAAATTAAAAAAGACACGGCGGCCATGTTGGATGATCGTTAAATTCATCCAACATGGCGGCTGTGAAAACCATCAATATAAAACACTTTACTGTAATAGAGGTTTGACAAAAGAAATAATCATTGTCACTTTGTGCCCTATAGGAGAAAGAAGCTATTTTCACTAAACATGTCTACTTGACTAAGTTCTTGATTTTTACTGTTTTTTTACTGTTCTTATTTTGTGCCACAGGTTCAGATGTAGTAGATTGGCTGTATTCACGCGTGGAAGGATTCTCCGATAGACGAGAAGCAAGGAAATATGCGTGCAACTTGTTAAAGGTATTTGTTAATTAAAATATTCGCCCATACTTCCGCATTTAAGCCTTCCTGGATCAGCCCTTACAGAGTTTCTTTGTCTAACCACTGAGTGGATTTTGTCATTAGTAGGAAAGTTATCGTATTGCCTTACATCACGTACATGATAAGTCTTTTCTGATTTACGATATTGAGCAAGTTACATTCTAATCTATCTTGGGCAAAAACCATACATAAACGAGAGATTTTTTTAACCCAGGCTAGAATCGAATACAGCTTATTCGCTGTGTTGGGTAGGGTGGGTGCTGAATTGTTTTATAAGGTCCATCCATCGTTGAAAGAAAAAGACAATTTCACGAAAGCACATCAAAAGGGCAGTGCTTTG
This sequence comes from Actinia equina, assembly GCA_011057435.1. Classification (NCBI taxonomy): domain Eukaryota; kingdom Metazoa; phylum Cnidaria; class Anthozoa; order Actiniaria; family Actiniidae; genus Actinia; species Actinia equina. Next base: position 302,721 of record WHPX01000714.1, read on the forward strand.
TGGACCTCTAAATACTTTTTTCAGCGCTACTTTACCCGTAACCAAATACCTAATAATAACTGTCTAGTTTATATTTATTGATTTCCCCTCTAGTCTCGGACGTTTCCCCCCATGCTGTTTGATCCTTACTCTCCGCTTCTCCGACTCAGCATGTCTTGTTTCCTTTCTCCTCCAAAAATATTTTTGAAACCGCTGCGCCATGGCGACATCTCGGCGACTAAAAATGTTTTGCGGTATTAATCTTCCCCTCACAGGAAATGTGCTCTAATCTTGGTTTATGTTTTCATTCCAGGCTGGATACATCAGGCATACTGTGAATAAAATAACCTTTTCTGAGCAGTGTTACTATGTGTTTGGAGATCTCTGTGGAAGTAAGTCCCTAACTGTCATACATATTATGAGATATACACCACAGTGCTTACAATAGACCATTAATAATTGTGGAGGAACTTAGCGATAGCAACTAAGATTTGATTTTTGAAGCCGAAACAACTAAACCATGCCCGAAACGTATTTTCCTGAGGCTCGTACTAAAACTCGAGATTTCGTTTCTTATTTTAAAAACCTTTTAGGACTTTAAAGAGTTGTTTTAGTATGAGTAGATTTCGTGTGAGTGCGGGAAAAAAAACCTTCGGTACAACAACTTCCCTGTAGGTGTCGTGACATATCGCACCGTGACTCATCTGTCTGATTGGGAGATCGCGTTACCTTGCACTTTGATATGGTAAGCTAAATTCCTAGTGACAATTTCACACTCATACGCAATCTACTCTAACCTGTGCCTGTTTTCTGAGTATTTTGACTGATAATTTGAATCTTTGTGCATTTAATGGGCTGTGTTTGCAGAGGAAGAAGTTCGTATTGACCATAAAGACCTAGGGTAGCCTTAGTTTCCATTGGCAGTGTAATCGTAACATACATGTGTTTAGAATGGAGGGGGGTAGAGTGGGAGAGAGGGTTTTGGGAGGAGAGAGAGGGATAATGTTTTGAGGTTTGTCGGTATAACCCTTGTGTGAAAACCTAGATATGCCATTCGTATATTGTGTTCGAGTTGTTCTTGAAATGAACTTCTTCCTTGTAAATTAGCCTTACTATAACCTCCCTTCATCTTGTCCATACATAATCAATGTTCTAAACTGTCATTCAGTCATCTTGTGCTTCCTTCCTTCCTTTTGTGCGTGAACTAAGACTTTGTATATTAGTAACATTTTAATCTAAACGTTTGTTTTTACAGACATGGCAGCATTGAGTTTGACAGAACATGAGGGTGACCAGGATACACTGGGCCCCCTCCCTCCTCAACAACACGCTATCCCATGGATGACAGGAGGACCTCCAGCGTATGGCTACCACCAAATGCCATCATACTCACAACCAATGCCTACTGACCCCAAGAATGTAGGCTATGCCCATTCTTTCTATAGTGGTACCAGTGCACACAGTGGAAGTCAGAGCCCGCATAGCGGAAGTGGAAGCTCAAAGCGCTGGTAGTGAACGACAAGCCGATGAACACAGAAGCAGTGGCAGCGGTAGTGACCGCAGTGGTAGCAGCAAGGGAAAGGGTAGTGGCCAAAGTGTTAGAAGTGAAGTTACTGCACCTCCATTAGTACCAAATGCACCACGCCCTTTAGATCAAGTACCCGAGAGCATTGCTTCAAGCAGGAATAGTTTTCGAATGGCCATGACAAATCCTTGTGAATACTTCGTGGATGTAATGTGATGAAGCACAATCTTGGTGAATATTTACAGATTATCTCTGAATCTCGACTTTACTCGAAAGCTGACCTCAGCAGAGTGTAGAGTCTAGTGCTTACTGCCACAGCGCCGACCCAACAAACAGTTACTAAGAGAAAATTAAATGAGGGAATGACATGCGATGTAGTAGGTAAAGACACAAATTGGAACCATCAAAATGGATGGTAAGGAGATGTCCTGTAAAATGGTTTCCATCGTATGGATAGAATCTAATAATCATTAGCCCAGACGTGGTCAACAAGAGACAGCATTGAAAGGCTGGAAAAATATCAATATTTTAAATTTAAGTTTATTTGAGTTCTTATTGCATTGAGGAAACAGACATTTTGGTTAAAACAGACATTTGTTTTGAATATTTTTATTATAGGTCGTGTAAATAGAACCAGAGTGCTATTCAATGAGTTCGTGTACAAGTAGTTGCGGTTTATTTAGCACAGGTTTCGTAGCACGGGAATGTTAGAGTGACTTTGAGATAGCTGAAGGCGTACTTTTATCTACACTATTGAATAGCGCAGATTTTCTTTCGTTTCGATTGGTTCAATAGAAAGCTATTTTAAAGTCACTCAAATCCGTTTCCAACTCGTACGAAATCCGAGCTAGTCCGTTAATGGTATCGGTTTGAGTTAGTGGTTGACCGGTTCGTCCAGCCACGCTTTGCATGTAGGGATTTCTATGAATTCAATTACCCAGAATGGATCAGGATGTGGTAGTGATGTCATAGGGTAACCTGATGATATGTAGATATAGAGATGGAATATCGTGTATAGTATAAAGTACGAATATATTGTATCTGAAGTAGACCATGGCCATTGTGACCATTAACCAAATGTATTAATGTATGTCCACGTAAGAGACCACTTGTTTGACTGCAATACCTTGCCCTGTTTTGTACATTCTTATTTTCAAGGTCTTAAGTTTTTAATTTTTAATCTTAAACTATAGGAATTTGAAAAGGTATTGGAAGAAATACATCTTGGCCACCTAAGTTTACGTTATTATTTGTAAATTTCAAATACTATATGGTGATGCCAGATATATTGTCAAAAAGTGAAAGCAAGTGTAAAAAAAACTTAATAAATTGTTAGAAAAAGATATCTATTGTTTTAGTTCGGGAAGGAATATCATAGATGCTTCTATTCAAGAGCTTTTCGTTTTACTGATTTCTCTGTCTCTTTTCTTGTCGGATTTAAAACTACCTTCGATTTACTTTGAAAACGTTTTCTCCAATAACTTTGGTAAAAAAAAAGTTAATTAATATTGCTATTTATCCTCCACAACTATTAATGGTTCCCTATATGGAAGTCATCTTGAAATGCGACCAGGTCTATAGACTCTTCCACAGTCTCTCGCTCGTCCGTTCCGTCTCCACGCTTAGAGACTAACGCTCATTGTACCGTTACAGTTTCTAAGCGTGGAGACGGAACGGACGAGCGAGAGACTATGGAAGAGTCTACCAGGTCTATCGTAAGAGGCTTGTTCACCTAGTTTACAAGTTAAAAAATTCAAATTCATAAACATCTTGATTGTGCAAATATTTTTATTTCGAAAATAATAAACTTTAACATTAACATTTAACTTAATAAATTCAATACTTTTTTTTACCGGAGCATACAGTATGCTTCACCCTCTTAACCAGAGACTGCGTTTCGTCTGGCCTGCGGCGAAGAACCAGGCCAGAAGGAACGCAGGCTCTGGGTGCGAGATTGAAGTAGGCCTTCATTCTCATTCCATGAGCGCATGCTCCTCGTCATCTCCGCTGATGAACAATTGGCTCTGGATTAATTAACTGCGGCTGTTTTCTGTTTAGCCAATACAAATGAATAAAACCGGGACGTGGAAAAGATGGTTCCATTCATCCTTAGTTTCTTTGCGCAGTCCATATCAGGAAATAGAACATGTATATGCTTGCTTGCGGCGCATACATAATATTTTCTAGGCCATTCTTTTAGGTTGGTCTTGCGAATCAAAATTTGTTTTCTGTTAGAAAAACATGAAAACCAAACTAAAGGAACCAGCAGGCACCATAACATGCGTCCCGAATCCTTTAATAGGGACCTTAAGCTGCAGGACGGCAACGTCGGCGAAATTGAAGCGCTTCAACCTTCCATTGTATTATTATTTCGTGTTTAGCTAGTTTTTTACTCAATAAGCATCCCCGTTTTAGAGTGAAATGACGTCTTTTGGGAGCGCTTTACTTATAACGAAAATCAGCAAAGATAAGCTTTTGGCGTAGCCGTTCTCTTTAGTACGTAAAAATAGGACATTTTACGTCTTACTTTCAGCATAAGACTGGCAATGATGCACAGTATTTCGTACCTTCCAACGAGTGTCTATTGAATAGCGCAGTTAGTGCTATTGTATGGTTGCCGTCGTCGTCGTCGTTGCCGTCCTGCAGGTTAAGATCCACCCCCCTCCCACCCCCCTCCCACCCCCCCTAAAAGTTATTTTAAGGTGCCGTTCGTTACGAGTCACGAATTTAATGAAAATAGTTTCTTGCCAAATAAATGAATGAGAAACTTTCGAATCTCTTTTACTCCAAATCCAAAAAAAGCTTAGCGCTATGTAGATCTTACCTACATTGAACATTTAACCAGCTTTGCTTAGGATTTCAATACTTGTTGTAGATTGTTGTATTTTTCTATAGATATTCAATAGAAATCGAGAAAAGAGAGAGATTGCGAGAGAGACTTACTTGGGCTTTATCACCGCCGAATCACCGCCGACAGCCGCGCACATAAATTCTACATATAATTAAGCAAAATAACATTAAGTGGGTTCTATCTTGATAAGCAACGATGTAAGCACCACCAGTTCCTTTTCATTCAAATACCACTCCAGGTCTTGTGTACCAAGATTATGATCAGACAATGTTTCATTTGTATCTGCACAGCACGAAGAAGCTTGCCCAGTACTATACGACCCCGGCCTCACACAGACGCGAAACGCAACCTGGGCCGAGTACGATTTGCCTGTTGTTACATCACGGTATCTAATGATGACATAACAACGCATCAGTTAGAATTATGACGTCATTCATTGTAAATAGGACCTCAATTAAAATCCCAGAATGCAAGTCGGGCGTTGCCGACTTTAAATAATTGTTAATAAGAGATACATATTAATAGAAATTTTAGATAGTTTTATATTTTTGTAAGTATATGATCCTTAGAAAAAATAGATATTTTGAACGTTAGTATTTTTTATAGGTCAACCAACAAATTAATCTTCATTCGTATTCAGACATGTTATAAACGAAAAGCTCCAGAAAATGAACAAGAAATAATGTACCTAAGGTAGGATAGTTTTTTCTTTCCATGAAAGTTATTTATTTTACTAGAAATATTACGCAGAAAAAAAGACGTGTCGAATAGGAACGAAAAAATATGTAAATAAGGGCTGGGTCAGACGTCGAAGTTTTAATTTCACGTTTAGAATTTTTTAGGGTGAAAACACGATAATATTGTGTTAGAATATTGCAAATATCTCCATCCTTTCGTTGCGCTGATAAAAAGAGCGCAATCGCTGCGAAAAATAGGTCGATTCTACTTTTCTTGCAACGATTGCGGCAACGTTATACGAACAATAACGAGAAGGATGTTACAGATTTCTTTCATTCAACTCAGTTCTCGCACAGTATAACAGTATAACAATCCCCTTAGAACGCTTTTCATGTTTTCCGACTTCCGCGACTTTCAGAAGTCTGAATTTTTGGGTAGTTATATTAATTAAAAAATCAGTCTAATCTGTTGTTAATGTGATGGACGGAAGCGTCTGGAGATGACTGGGTGGTAGGAACATTATAAGTGCTCTAAAAAATTCTAACCCGGAAAAATTGACGTCTGATCCGGCACGAACAATATATAACATGTGTGAAAATATACATTTAAATAACATTAAAAAATGAATTTTCAGAAATATTGAATTTTTCATGGCTATTATTATTGATTAATTGATACAGAGATTAATTAAATACCGATTGACTTACTGATGCGCGGGAGCCTGTTTCGAACACGTGACACACATGACGGTAGGTGATATCATTAACCGAGGCACCTCGTTTTCTTTGTTGGAGTTCGATTTGGTCCTCCGGCTTCCACTTCCTGCATCTAAAATACATTCATACTAGCAGTTGAAGGAGAATGTCGTGTTTTTCTCGTACATATTTTCCTTATGCCCTCACTCACTCACACACCACTCCTATTTCTATTCCTACTACGCAACGCAGTCTACGCAGACTAATCCTAGTCTCCGTTTCTGTTGTTGACAATAATTTTTCAAAAGTTTGGAGGGCGCTCACAGGGCCCCAATTTGGTCAACAGGTTTAAACATAGTACTAACTAGTTAAATTTTGTATTTTGTCATCGGAAGACACCCACAACCAGTTAACCCAGGCCCTCTCGGTTCATTGCGGAGTGTGGGTACGAAAACGCCCAAAAATGTACGCAAATTGATCTTCTAAATACCTGGCATTGGAAGATCGCCTACATCGAGAATTCTTCGAATTTTACCAATTTGAGTCCCGTAGAAAGCTACATGCCATTTTTCGAGCACTTGTAACGCTTTTACTCTTGGTGGAAGACTGCAAATAATCCAAATAAAACCCTCTTCAAGCTATGAAAATACTATTAGCACAAACAGAATAAAGATTACTTACCCGAGTCCGAACTGACACCAACCAAGAGGTTGCGCATACCTCCTTGCAGGATCACCGCTGATCTCATATTGCTTTTCCCCACGCGCCTCATGACATGCTTGACAGTAACATATATTGAGCTTGGAGTCTTGATTAAAATAACCATCTGGATAAACCAAAAATACACGGGTTGATAAGATATTCCACAGGTATCCCAAGCTAAGTCAATGGTTTCACAATCGCTGGACTGGAATTTCTGTTGCTTATATTTTGTACGCAAAGCGCTTAGTACTATACTATATGGATGTGCCGTGGACATGACCGTGCCGAGGGATTCTGATTGAATAAAAAGTAACCTCGAGTGCTGTGATTGGTTCAAAGCGTGTCGTCATTTGGGTTCCGTGACTGTGCTGTAGGATTCTGCTTGGATTAAAATTAACCTCGCGTGCTGTGATTGTTTTAAAGGACGTAATTCTCTACCGTGCCCGTGCCATGCGCGGTTCCTATTTTTCCCAACCAAAATGAACCCCTTTTTGAATTTTGAATATCCCTGACTACCCAAAATTGAGACCAGAAGACCAGAGAACTTACCAGGTATGGCTAGACTTGCTCGAAAACGATCACAGAGCTGCCTGTAATCACAAGGGTCTTTCTTTTGATCTTCTACAAGTGAAAAATGGTCTTTCATTAAAAATAGATAGAGTCACTAAGGCGAGAATCGCCTCATAGTAAGAGAGTAAGAGTGAAGGAGAGGAGAGGAGAGGTATTTAGTGTGATATAAATGGTGACATACCTAATACTTTTGGAGTCTTATTCTCATCCTTTTCTTCACAACTTGAATGCTCCTGGTCAGCGGGAGTTACTATGGATACCTCTTGGCAACAACCATAGAGGTCTACAACTACGTGACGCTTGGCTGGTAAGGCCTCAGCGACCGCGCCTTGGTCCTGACCGTTGATGACTATGTGGAGCCTGGAATCTTTATCTATCATCAATCCTACAGAGTCTCCGACATGTAGACGATCCAGCCCCGGTTGAAGCCCTTCGAATACCTTGTTACCATTGATATATACAGCATTATTGACTACTATCCAGGGACAGATCTTCATACAGTTAGATATGGATGGCAAGCTGATGGACTCTGGGTCTTGGTCTGTGATGCCGATCATCAGAGAACCTGACCAACGGATGTCCAGCTTTGTTATACGAATCTGGAAGGAATGGTAGATTAAAATTATGATGGTGCTTGCATCATGCGTTATTCGTTATATATATATATAATGCCCTTGCTAATCCAACCATCCATCCCTCCCTCCCTCCCTCCCTCCCCTCCCCCCTCCTCCCTCCCCCTCCCTCCCTCTCCCTCCCCCCCTCCCTCCCTCCATCCACCCATCCATCCAGTCATCTATCCATTTCTATTTATCCCTTTCTTCATTCATGACACAACTACATGAAGTTAAAGCATTAGCTACTAAACCTTTATTCAATTATGAAATCACAGATCAATATCTATTTTATAATAATATCCTAATAATCAACAAGTCAAGCATACCTGGAATAATTCATTGTCACCGAGGGGTGCATCACTGAGCACGACACCATGGTTATAACTGGCCACACGACGGGCAAGCATTTGTTTATTATCAAGACGAACATGTTGACCACAGTAACTAGTAAACCTATGTCTGTAGGTGAAGAAAATATGAACATAAATCTCATGTATACTGCTATTTCTCCATTAATCCTCTTTCCGTTTTCACTAGTTTACACGGGAGAATGATAAAAATGAAAAAAAATTAATTGAAATATATTCATTCATTTCTTCAATCAAGTGATTTATGATTCCATTTTTCTTTTTACGCGACTTGTAGTATTTACCTTGTTTTTGGTGCAGTTTCATTCCCTTCAGATGTCTGTGACTGAGAGAAAGATCAAAAGAATATTTTTCCTGTGTTATTTCTACCTACTGTAGCATCAAGGAGATTCAGTGGCAGGCAGGTCCAGGATTTTTAGAAGCGGGGTTACTATACAAAAGGTTTTACCAGGAATTTGAGAAAAAGGGGGGTGATTGTTACTAACGATATACTGAGAAATTTGAGCAAAAGTCACCCCTTTTACCACCCCTCGCTCTGCCCCTGGGAGATTTTCCTTAAGTCTAAGTTTAGCTCAGAGGTTTCCCTTCTGATATGTTATCAAATTTTCAGTGTCATATAAAAGCAAAAATGAAACTATAGCCTTACCGTTTTACTTTCCAATGCCCTATCACTTTCCATGTTGTTTCTGGGCAATGGCCCTCTCTGATCTAAAATATAAGGGAAACATTTCAAGATTAATTTCATTGACATGTAGTAAGAAATGAGGGAATGTTATGTCTAAGGTTAAAAGATCTATTGGCCGTTGAGAAAACGGTCTATTGATGGGTTGTAAAAGATAACATTGAAAAGCTCTCCTACCCCCCTCTCCCCTCACCCCACCCCTAGTGTCTGAGTATCCCCCCTCCCCCCCACTCCCCCATCCCAGCCCTAGAATCTAAGTACCCCCCTCCCCCCCCCACTCCCCCACCCCACCCCTAGAATCTGAGTATAATGAATATCATACCTGTTTGATGGACAATTGACACACTTTCCACCACTCCATACAAATCTACTAAACCAAAGACCATCTGAAATAAAAGCATAAGACACAAGGGTTGGATAGAGCCTACTCCACCATACTGGCTCCCTGACAGCTATAACACAGGGATCCCATATTTAAATGTGTTGATACAACATACCCTAGGGACATCAGTAGCTGCAACGCCTTGATCTTCACCATTAAAATAAATGTGTAAAGTGCCGTCACGTTTTCTCTGAAGACCAATACGAGTGCCGACCTGAAAAATACCATGCCATGACAACCTCAATTAGTAAGCCTGTGGTGTGCCATAACTGTTATGGTTCCTAAAGCCCCTTCCCTGATGACATCGAAATGGAACATGAGCAGTACCTGTAGTCGATCCAGACTGGGACCATAGTTTTCCTTCACAGTCATACCATCTTTAAGAATGCGTGACTCTACCATTAGCCATGTCCCGTCACGTAACTGGTCAGCTGAGCTGGGAACATTAGACATTGGAAGAAGACATGATGTCACGCCGACACTAAGGGAACCTGACCATTGAGCTCCTACTTTATCGATTTTGATCTACAGATAACAATAAAGACAGGCATGTTAGTTTCAATACAAAATACTGCATAGTGCTGCAGGGTTAAAAAGCTAATTATTATCGTCTAACCAGAAACTATTCTCCTTCGCAGCTGTTCTAGTGTTGGTCCTAAACTCTAGTGGAGAGGGACTAGTTCACCAGCCCACCACCATAAGACCAAGCTGTCATACCAACCAGCACACCACCTTATAAGATGACCATGAAACACCCTATTAACCAATAATCTACTTGTTCAAATGACTTACCTCAAATATTTCATCATCTTGCAAAGGTTTGGCACTGAACAGGAGACCATCACTAAAACCTTTTGTTCTCTTAGCCACCCACCCTTTGTTAGACAGTGTGACGTTCCTACCACAACAAGGATGAAAACTACAGGGAACACAAGCTACAAGAACAGGAGAAGAATATAAGAGTTGAAGTTGGAATAAGCAAATATCATTATAACACCATTTACTACCACTACCAGAATTCCATGCACATTTGATTTATTCAGTTAATTAGCAGCAATAGTTCTATTCACAGTTATCTGCACCATCTTGAAAGGTAGCAGCGTCTTTTTAACACCTTAGACAATATTATTCACATATCTCTATCATTGCAAGCTCACCGTTCCTCTTGCTTTGATACAAAGTCACAGCTACCTTTCAAGATGGTGCAGAGAACTGTGAAATGGACTACTGTCTTACTGTTCTTGTGAAGGAATAAAAAATAAAACTAAAGGAAATATGAGAAGCAGTTTTGGAGTGGTAATAAAAAATGACACCATCACACAAATGGCCTGTAGACCTGTAGATTCCCTAGAGTATAATTTCTTTGTTTAATGGTTGTATGTGAGAAGAAACATGAATATGGATGGATACAACACTCAAACCAAGAATTTAATTCTCCAGTGAATACTCCATGGTCTGAAATGAAGAAACATTACACTCAAGGTAAAGAGGTCTAGGTTTATTTCATGGTCATTGCTATAGAGAATTACTTACCTTGATCTTTGTCATCATCTGCTGTGACTGTCTGCGTCTCGGAAGTTGTAACTTCTGTGGTGCTTGTTCTGCTGATGTAGTCCTCATCATAAATAGCCAGCTGCACACATCTTCCATAAAGGTCGATTATAGCATAGATGTCTGCATCAAAACCATTAAAATGGTAAACAACATACACACTTTAGATTGGTTAAGGGAGCACATTCAGAACATCAATATGTTTTGTACATGTGTTACAGAAATGATTATACTGATAATGTTAATGATGATGACTGTGATGATGATGATAATGATGATGACAGTGATGATGACGACTCTGATGCTGCTGCTGATGATATTTTAACACTTTGGAACATTAATAGGTTTGGCATTACAGATTATTATGATGATGTGATGATGATGATGATGACATGATGATTATGATGATGACCATGATGATGTTGACCATGATGATGATGACTGATGCTGATGATGATGATGATGACGATGATGATAATGGTGATGACCATGCTGCTGCTGCTGATGATGATGATATTTCATTAACTCATATAGTGCAGGTAACAGGTAACAAGTGTTTGGATGGATAGATATGACAACTTTATTTAAACATGACTAAAAAATCAGGAAAAGTCTACCAGCCACATGTCTCTGATGTCAAAGAAGCCCTTAAATGCACAGCTAAAAGCACATTTTTTTCCACTAGTTTTATCCTAAAATGCAAAGTCTTATGAGCAAATTAAGAAGTTAATTAATGACGTTTCCTGCTGCAGACATACCAGGAGGAACAGAAGTAGCAGCAACACCACAGTCTTCTTCATTGATAAAGAAATGCAAAGTGCTGTCAGATTTCCTCATGATTCCTAGCCTGTCCCCTTCCTTCAGTTTATCCAGATCACAAGCATATCCATTCTGTATAGTGACCCCATCTTGGAGGACAGAAGACCCAGATAGCATCCAAGTGTCATGGTCAAGATCTGTCATGGTGTTTGGAAAGCTAAGGTTGCTTGGAGATGTTGTTGTAACTCCTGGAATAATGAATAATTTATTTGAGATTTTGCCGACATGCTGGTGCTGCACAGTTGGTGCTGTAACTCCTAGACAGACAGACATATGCTCGACAAATGAAGAGAAAGGCAGATACATAGACAGGCAAACAGGCACACATCTTACTGACCTGCTTCTAAGGATCCAGACCATCTATCCACCAGCTGTCAGAACAATCACCTCAAACATCTCGTCATCTCGTAACGGTCTATTACTCATTACAACAGCATTATTAAACTCTACCAAGGGGTTGATTCTCAATGCCACACGACAATCTTGACTGACAGCCACTTGGTCTCCATGTCTTGCACTTAAGGTGAACCAGTTTTCATTTGTCACTGCTGTGGGTGGGGCAGAGTTCTCGGCTTGCTCAGATTCAGCCTCTTGATTGGCAGGTCTCGCTGAATTGACATTATTTATACATAAAATTGTTAGACTAATCAATTTATTAGAACACTTTCCAAAATGCCTACATCCAGGAGACTGGTTAAAAAAACTTAGTTCAAAATAATGCAGACCTGTGGGGGTAATATTTTCTTATTCCAGACATGAAATTTTATAGAGAACAAAATTCTATGCTGGAGTTGTATCCATATTCATGTGTCTTCTTGTGTGAAATTGTTAAACAAAGGAACAATACTATAGGGAATACATATGGTCTGAAATGGGAAAGCATTGTGCCGAAGGTAAAGGGGCCAATTTAGTAATAAGAGCAAAAAAGATAAATCCATCTATAGATAAATAATTCAACTTTTAATTACTATACCTGTGGATTCAACAACATCGGCACACTCTGGTATTCCTTCCCTTGGTCGTCCATTGGTGATCGTAGCCTGTGCCGATCGTCCATACAGGTCTACCATACCATAAACACCTTGAGGCACATTTGTTGCTGCCTCACCCATATCTTCACCATTAACAAAGAAATGTAATGATCCGTTCTCATTGTACTTGACCCCTACTCTGTCACCAACCTAAATAAATAACATTAACTATTAATACAAATTATTGATCAAAGGAGAGAGCATGGTATTTCAAAGGGGTAGCAAACTGTGTCTTATGTCAAGTAGAAAATGACAAACTTGATAATTCTCTTGTCGTATTTCATATAGATTTTCTCAGTTTCGCAAAGTAAAAACTCAAAGGTCTGTTGCCATGGCAATACTAGTTACAATAGCAAAAACAAGGCTATGAGCACCCTTACTTTCAGATCATCAAGGCTGTTCCCATAATCCTCCATCGTGGTAGAACCATTAACTACCAGTCCTCCCCCTGACATGATCCATGTTCCGCTGGAAAGGTTAGTCATTGTTGAGGGGAATTCTAGTGTTTCTGGGTTGTGAGTGGTGAGACCTATTTCAAGTGACCCTGCCCACTTGTCCACCTGCCGATCCACATACACTTCAAAGAGCTCTCCTGGTTTTATTGGTCGGTTAGTGAGAGTTACAGCATAGTTAAATTCCTCTAATGCTCTGTCAAGAAATGAAATATCATCTATTTAATAAGAATCAAAATTATCATTATTAATACTAATAGTTCTATTACAATGTATCTATTCCCATACATTAGAAAAGCGAAGTTATCCAATCACCCAGTAAAATCTCACAAAAAACTGTTAATAAATAATAAAATCTTGATTTTTCACAAAATTCCAGCATAAACAACTAGTTATAAATATTAAAGTAAGAGTTATAGGATAAAAGCTGCAAATTTGGCGTAAAAAAGCGTCTACGATCCGTACGATCCAGTCCACCGAAGTCCAGTCCATTCCATCCATGCACGGTTCCGGATTTTCCAAAATTAAAAAACTCTCAAAATTCAGAAACTAGAAGCATAAACCAAATTTTAGAGATTGGGTATATTTTTTGTATACATTACTATTTTCCATACCCTTTTAAAAGCTGAAAATTCAACAAGAAAGTTTTTGTCATTCAGGAGCCATCTAACCAACATCCTATCCAATTCCGGATTTTCCAGAATGAAAATCTTTTAAAATGAACAAGCTCAATGGACTAAAGTGTTTGATTGTAAGCAGATGGCAAGACAAGAGGCAATATTGTTATAATATTGTTATCTCTAATGATTTCTCAATCAGACAAAATGTTACAGTGAGGACCGATTGCGATCAAGACTCCAATGGAGTAGAAGGCTCAACAAGCTGTCTTCAAAACCAGTTGCATTATCTGAATCGTTAAGCCCTTATCTTCATAATATAAACTGTATTACGATATTGTAATAAAAACACATTAAAAATATTATTAATATTCCTTACCTTGGTCTTAGTGCCGTACAATAATTGTTTGTAAATGAAACAGCCATGCCACAATGAGGATGATAGCGTAAAGGTACAGAGTCATTTTCACCTGTAGTACAACGACAAAATATCAAAATACATATTAATGAATATTAGTAAATCATACAGTAATGATGAAAAGGTAAATTATACACCGTGAAAAGATGAAAAATCTTACTGACTCTTTTACTCCGACGAAGGACTAGCGCCCGAAACGTCAGTTTTTTCAACTTTTCACGGTGTATAATTTACCTTTTCATCATTACTGTTTCATTAGAAACACCGACGCAGCTCACACTAGTTTTTAGCTAGTTATATCTTTTTAGTAAATCATAGTCTATACTATTGCCTATCGTAAGATTTTCAAAATCCTTCCCTCTGCAAATAATTTCAATGGGATTAGTTTTCAAAAAACGTTTTTTGAAATAGGAATATATGAGACTTACTAGTGTTTAAAGCATTAATATTTGATGCTTCATTGGCATCATCTTCAGTATTGATTGGCAGATCATCACCACATACTGTTGCCTTGATTGCAGCACCATAAAGGTCTACAACCCCATAAACAACCTCAGGGATGTCTGAGGCAGCTACACCAAGATCTGCTCCATTGAGAAAAAAGTGCAGAGTATTGTCTGATTTTCTCATGATACCAACCTTGTCTCCTATCTTGGATGGGAAAGTCAGAAAATATCATGATTATCACGGATTATCTTCAACATTGTGTCATCATGATCAACCAGCATGATTATCAATATCACCAACACTGGACATCACCATCATGGTTATTATCATCATCATGATTAACATCATTACTATCATCATATTGATCATTATCATCATCACATCATGACCATGATCATCATCCTCACCATCACCATCCATCATCATCACCATTATCATAATCTTAAGAATCACGATTACCACATCATCATCACCATCACCATCATCACCATCACCATCACATCATCATCATCACCACCAGCACCATCATCATCACCATTGCCAACACCATCATCACATCACATCATGACCATGATCATCATCCTCACTATCATCATCCATCACCATCACAACCATCATCCTCACCATCACCATCATTGTCAAAATCACAATTACCATCCTCATCACCATCACCAACATCATCACCAACACCATCATCACATCATCACCATGATCATCATCCTCACCTTTATAGCCTCTAGACTGATATCACTATAATCACTCTTGATCTCCTTTCCATTGACTATAATTGACGCTGCGCTCCATATCCAGGTACCAGTTGGCATCATCGTCATGGTTGCTGGCAGTATGATATCTACAGGATCATGTGTCGTCACACCCACCTCAAGAGACCCTGCCCAGATTTCTGTTAACTTCTCTACTCTAACCTTAAAACATACAAGAAACAGGGACTGTTGCAAAATTTTCAAATGTGTACATGTAGGTCCTGTACTATTAAAGAAAGGTACTTACTTCAAATAGCTTGTTATTTTCTAATGGCTTATTTGTTAACACAACAGAATTTTTGAATTCCTCATTAGGGAGTTGCCTTTCTGCTGTCCTGTTATTGTTACAAAGCTTTACTAACGAGCCACAATGAGGATGGAACACTACTGACGCTGTGGATGGTATCTGGGCTACTTGGGCTGAAATTCGTACAAAAGTAATCATAAATTTTAATCTTCCAACCCATAACAGACTGTTCCTGATGGAATATTTTCTGCTTTCTCAAATTCTCCTAACTTCAGAAAAAATACTTACTAATTTAAAATCAGTTTTTGCACTTTGGACTATAATCATTTCTCTATCTCACGAATAGGATATATTTATAAATATGTAGATTCTGATGATTCTGATTAATAATTCATCTACATATACCACAAGAATGCAGAACAAATATAATTATACTGTCCCCAGAATTTCTGAAGACTAAATAAATATTGCTTTAGTACAAAAGGATCAATTGTTTTAGGTTATGAAGTCAAAATTAAATAGTCAAAATGTTTCATCAAATATAAGGAACATTTCTACGATTATTAGTGACCAATATAAATTAAAGGCTTGTGCATATAAGCTTACAATCTAATGTAATATGATAAATTCAAGGCATTTATGCCACATTTGCTCACCAGTTTGTGTATTAAATGCCTTGTAAGTTGATACTTCCACACATTTTCCATACAAATCAACAACAGCATGAAGACTTTGGGGCACCTCTCTACAAGCCACTCCAAAATCATTACCGTTTCACAAAAAAATGTAAACATCCATCAGAAAAACGACTCACACCAACTCGATCCCCTTCAGTCAAATCATCTAGATCTCTACCGTAATTCTCCTGTATTGTTATGCCGTCTTTTATCACAGTGACACCTGACATTATCCAGTAACCATTTTTTAAACCAGATGCGCTAGCAGGGATCTCGATATTACAAGGATTAGCTGTAGTCACGCCAATAGCAAGAGAACCAGACCAACTACTTATCCTTCTATCGACACGAATTTCAAATATTTCGTTGTCTTTTAATCTGTGCTGGCTAAATATTAGTCCATTGTTGAATTCTACTTCTGGGTTTCGTCTTCTAGCGGTTCTGTTGTTGTTTGATAAATAAATTAGTCTGCCGTGTCTTTGGTGGAACTCGTCCGCCATCTTGGTTCTTGGTCCATCCGCTGACCGACCACCGTGTAATTTAATTTTGGACCTTATAAGGACATATACTTCAGTGATGATGCAGACTATGATGCAGACTTATATCGTTCTTCTTTCCTTTTTCTGTTTCATTCATTCTTTCTATCTACCTACCTTCCAGTTCTTTCCTTCCTTCCTTCCTTCTCTTCTCTTCTCTTCTCTTCTCTTATCTTCTCTTCTCTTCTCTTCTCTTCCTTCTTTCCTTTCCCTTTCTTTTCGTTTTTTCATTTTTCTCCCTATTTTTTTCTTTTCTTTTCTTTTTTGTTTTGACTTTTCTTTTTCTTTTTGATGGATGACTGCTCCCTTAATTTCCAGCCTTTTATTGGGCTTCCTGTGTTTTTAGTGCAGTATGGGTAATAATAACATCCCATCCCAATAGAGGAAGTGAATTTCGTCCTTTTTAAGAAAATATCAACTACATTAATTCCCTAAAAATGAACAGAGAGCATCGACAAATCCTCAGGAAGAATAGACTAGCTCTAGTAGAAGACCTCGAGCCGCGAATTATCCTCAATTTCTTATTCCAAGAGGGAATTTTTCATGAGAACGACTTAGAGTTGGTGAACAGTTTGCCGACCCGACAAGAGAAAGCGGAAAAGATATTAGACACACTGCCTAGAAGAGGTCCTAAGGCTTTTAATGCTTTCTATGAGGCTTTGAACTCCGGTGGAAGCCAGAGGCATTTAGCTGACCTGCTTTATCCGAAGACTCCGACACAAGGTATTCATTTTTATTTCTCGGTATAACTCGTCTATACCGAATGTACATTAGCTTAGCTTGTCAAAATTAATAATAAGACTGGTTTTAACCCTTATCCACTAAAAATGATTTTTTTCAGGTCTTCAATTGACTGAATCTAATAGTAATGTTAACATCAGCTTTATCAATGTGGGAGCATATATTTTAGGCGGAAGGGGGTAGGGAGAGGGGAAAGGGGGGAGGGGGGGGGGGGTCGGAGTATGCATTTTATAATACTTTCATCATAACAAATATAACCAATAGTAACCAATGTAACCAAAGGAGACCGAAATTGCAATGGGGAGGTTCAAAGAGATGAATTGTATGATTTATACCCGGGGGTACTCGTGCCTGTTTAGGGTCTGAACCCTGAGCCTGTTCCAGAGTAAAATCGCTGAAATTCATACTCTGTTCCAGAGCAAAATCACTGAAAACCATACTCTGTTTCGGTATTGCTAAAAAATAGATACCCTGTTCCAGAGGAGAGAGCATGATTTCACATACCCTGTTCCAGAGCGGGCCTGATTTTATATACCCTGTTCCAGAGTAGAATCGCCGAAAACCATAACCTGTTTGGCCTCACATACCTGTATAGCCAATATAGGGGAGTACCCCCCCCCCCCTGATTTATATTTTAATTTTTGTATGGTATAGCATATCATATATGTGCAGGAAGATTGGACAGCTTCATGCTTCACCTATCAAATTTCTTGTACTAATGCGTCATGTACAATTTCAAGGCACATTAATTTAATCAACCATTCACAAATCATGCACATTTCAGAAGAATCATGCATCAATAATAATATTGATAATAATAATAATAATAATAGTATTTTTTTTCTTTATTTTTCTTTATATTTATTTATTTATTTTATTTATTATTATTTTTTAATTAAATTAATTAATTAATTTATTTATTTGTTATTATTCATTTATTTACTTATTATAATTTTTTATTCATTCATTTATTTTTAATTAATTAATTAATTAATTTGTTTTATTTATTTTTTCATAAGCGTGTGTGAATTTGTTTAATTTAATGCGCACGCACATATGCCATGGTTTGATTGTGTTTTTCTTTGTCAAAATGTAATGTTTTTCATTTCCCTGAGGATGGCCGAGTAGGCCGAAAGCTTGAAACATATGTATTAAATCTATGGTTGATAAGAAAAATTATCATGAACGAGTATTTTATATATGTCAATTCCAAGAGTTCAACAACTTTCTATCTCCTCTTTCTAGATACTTCCCCACCTGGTTTTGTAAGTTCTACCTCAGGTGCAAGGCCGTCAAGCCAAGAACCAAGCAGGCCATCAGAACCACGTGAAAATGATAGTGAGATTGAAGGAGCTTTTTCTAGACTGGAAGTAAGTGGTAGAGGTAGTATTCATCTTGATCCTCATTCAACAGCACCACCAACAACAACATCAACTGCAGAAACTCAAGATAGTGATGTTTATCCAATGAATCGTTGTCCACATGGATTGTGTCTCATTGTCAATAATGCCAGCTTTGAGGCCGATAGTAGACTAAATAATCGCAGAGGATCAAATATAGATGCTCGTAACCTCCAAACTTTGTTCACATCCTTACGCTACAGAGTAAAGCTTGTCGAAAATGTCCGAGCGAGGAAATTAAGAGATGTAGTTTTTCAATTTGCCAAAGACCCAGATCACAAGAATTCTGATTCTGTGATTGTTTGTCTCTTGAGCCATGGTTTGGAGGGGAAAATATATGGCATTGATGGAGGTCTTGTCTCAATTGAAGAAATTTTGAGCATGTTCAAAGGAAATAACACTAAAGATCTTATTGGAAAGCCAAAACTATTTTTCATCCAAGCCTGCAGAGGTGGGGAATTTGACAGGGGAATCAGCTTTGACAAAACAGACTCTCCTAACACACCAGATGAAGAGAAAAAAGTTGAAGAAATTTTAGAGGAATTTTTCCCTGAAGATGATGTCATAGACAGTGGTTTTCTAAGCCAGCAGTCTCTTCCCTCCGACTCAGATATTTTGATTGCTTATTCAACTGTTCCTGGCTTCGTATCCTGGCGTAACCAAGAAGAGGGTTCTTGGTTTGTTCAAGCATTGGTTGATGTTTTCAAAACATATGCATCAAAGGAAGACATCCTGAGCATGATTACCAGAGTTAATAGGAAAGTTGCTTTGGAGTTTGAATCCTCATGCAAAAAGAAGCAAATGCCAGCACCTGTCCTTATGCTAACAAGAAAACTATATTTTTATCAACAAAGTTGAATATTGGAAACTTATAGAGTGCAAACAATTAATCCCTGAAACACTTGTTTCTAAATAGTACAAAATAGGGCTAATTAAACAATGCTTCTTAACACTTCTCAAATATTCTTCCAATCCCCAAGTACTGTATAAATCCACACAGCACAACAAGCAAGTTTTTTATTCATTGTATAAGATAAAAATTATAATAACATTTATTTTAGATAGGTATGATGCAACTGAATTTAAAGTGTGTGAGCGTTCTGCGTGCTCTAATAAAGCAAGTGCTCCAAACCAATCAAAACGCACGATTTATAACTAAAGTCATTTTATTTATAGCTTTTTTGCCTAAAAAGTTGCTTGAATATTTTGAAGTTCCACATGATTATGATGTAAGACTTATTTTACATATCTTATAGAGTAAAGACCATTACTTTTGGTCATAATATTCTAATAAATTTCTAACTAATCTGCTAGCTTTAAATTACTTCCTAGTTAGACATTGGTAATCTTTAATTAATTGTATCCCAACTTGAACTCTGGTTCAGACTTTCTGTGAATTACTGTTAAGATTCCTTGTTTGACCCCTGTGCATTGTTGTAAAACTATTATTAACCAATCAATCAATCACTTTTATTTCCTGAGGTTACCACACAACAGTTTTAATGTAAAGAATACTAGTAACTCAATGGAACTCAAAAATAATACATATAATATTGACATTCAATTAAGGCTACAAAGTAGGTTCAAAGGATTATTTAAATTTGAATAATCTCTATTACATGCTTTGTAATAATTGACCAGAGAACCGAGTTTGCAGACTGTCTCAATCAGAAATAAAGTCAGACTCCATGCAGGCTAGATATTGGATGCTAAAAGATTGAAAATAAATTTAGAAGATAGATACCACTTGGAGTTTGATTCCTGTGGACTCTAGATTTTCACCAAAGTGATGATTAAAAAAATGTTGTGACACACGGTTCAAATGGTTATAGCATGAAATGTAAAATAAAGCTTAGTGTATCTACAATAGCTACAAATGTCTGCAGCGGTTACAATTTTGTCCGACAAAATAATACAAATTGCTAATATAAGTGCAGTATTCTGCTAACACAAGTATCTTTACCAGGTTATATACCTTTTCGGGTCAGTCTTTCATTAAATTAATACTATTGGACTGATATATATCCCAAACTAACTTTCCTTCCAGTTATGACTATCAGGGCCATTGCTACCAGTTTGCCTTGTAAATATACAGTTGATTCAAAAAAACATTGTTGTCACCCAGATCAAGCCTAAGGAACTGAACCAAAAGTGACTCTGGATAGAATCACCAAAGCATTTGACTGCATAATGTTTTTTGATTAGTAATCACTTCTGGTTTCAAGATGAACCTTCGCAGGCCAGCAGGAAGTGTTGAAAGAAACGTTTTTTAATGCCTTCACATTTTCAAAGTGAATCATGACTATTTTGTTTTTCTTTCCCTAAACCCAAGGAAATCAATTTAATAGATATTCTATTGCTCTCCATCATTATCTTATTACTAGCAGAAGCGAATAAAATCAGAACGAAAATGCAATCCCTTCAGTGAGTTTTACCCATGCTCCATTCGCATAGGCTTGAGCTGGTCGACAACGTTTTTGAACTGACTGTATGCCCCTTCTCCCTTCAGTACCAAACCCAGAAATACACTAGGTATTATAAAATTAATATTAATTTATGGTATTAGACAGGTAAATAATATGCTACTGAATCGATTTACGAATATCTAAGTAGCGTAGTGACAGCAAGGTACAGTCCATAACGTCTCCCAATTATACAAAAATGGTCTGTTATGTTAATATACGAATCAAATAAGTATCTGTTAGTCACTGTAAATATGGTATTACATAAGACAATTCAACTTTTGTACCCAAATCCTTGCACAAATCTATCTTTTATCTTCAGGGTTAGTCTTCTAAGCAGCAGCTATTAGTGTCATCCCTCAAAGATGAAACCACTAGCAACTGTTATCATTGTTACGATCTTGAAAATGAACTAGCATGAGGTTTAATCAGTTACAATGATATTTGTCAAATTT
Organism: Actinia equina; assembly: GCA_011057435.1. NCBI lineage: Eukaryota > Metazoa > Cnidaria > Anthozoa > Actiniaria > Actiniidae > Actinia > Actinia equina. The sequence goes on from WHPX01000714.1 coordinate 324,384, forward strand.
CATTCCTGGCCAGAAGAAAACCTTCTTTGTCAAAGTTGTTTCAGGTTTTGGCACCTGTTTTGATCCAAGACCTCCCTGAGAATTCACCTTATTGATAACTCTTGTCATCATACTTTCAACATCTTCAACACTAGCATAAAGTCTGAACACGTCTACCAGGCTTCTGATGAACCGGCTCCCAGAGATTGTATTACGATAAGAGGAATATCCTTCAACACTGGAGAATGCCACAAGCTGGTCTGCATGCTCACCAGTACTGTGACCTTTGGTTGGTTGCAACTCAAACTAATTGTGGATTTTCTGGTGGTTTTTGCGGTTCTTCATGTTCTGTTGGGTTACCACTTGGCCCATCCCTTACTATAGTTCCACTGTCTGAAAGCTTTCCTCTACAAGCCTGAATGAAGTATAACTTGGGCTTGCCGCATAGAGTCTTGCAATGGACATTGTTAAACATTTGAACAACAGTTTTTATTATTATCTTTTTTCCATCCCTGGTGTAAAAATAACCTTCCTTGCCATGGCTCATTATACAAAGTATGAAGCAATCATAGCCCCTGAAATCAGACTTTGAAATCTTTCCCAAAGCTTTCAAGAGTTCATCCTCACCCAGGTCAACTAGAGATTCTGTCTTGAAATCTAAGGCAGTAAACAAATCAACCAGTGAGTTCTCGTCTACTTTTGAGCCATCTCTTCTTACTAGTTCTTCATTAGATTGTGAATCAGTATCAAAACTATTGATATTGATGATCACTGCAAGACCTTTGGGGCTGCTGGTCATCCTATAAACAGATTCTAATTTAAATGGCCTATAGAGCCGTGATATCAATTCAAGGTTTGTTGGTTCGACAAAATCAATACAATTCTGTGACAGTGTTGTGGGGCAATAAGCGCTTGAATCCATCCTTCCATCAAATGGTCCTGAGATATGACCAGTGCCAGTTGGAGCATGCGTATTTATTTCATTTTCTGTTGGATTACAATGTACTTGTAGTCTTTGCATCATCCCCATTATCTCCTCATAACTACATGAAGGATTATTTTCAGGTACATTTTCTGGAATAGAATAATTGATATTAAAGCATGAATTACTAATACTGTACAAAAATCTCTAACAAATTACAATCCAGGAAAAAATTGAGGTGTTAGGAATCTCTGTTATTCTCATATCAATGCTGTTTCAAATATTATACGTAATGTTTAATAAATTAGCAGGAGTGTTTTATCGGGTATACAACCCAAGGCGTAGCTGAAAAAATGGCTTAAAAACTCATGATGTAAGTTCTTATATTGTACCGAATTCTTTACGAATGAACCAAGTTTGATAGAGAAAATCCAAGTTAAAGTTTATGCAAATGAAGACGAATCTTTATCGGATATAAAACCTCCTTCATGGTCATGATTTCTATTGTGTTTCCTTCATGAATTTAATGAATTTAATTAATGAGTTTTTTAATCACTTATATTGTTCTGCACCAACAGGGGACTGACTGGCATTAAGCCTCCCATACATCTGAATAGATAAATGAGATAGTAATCCATGTGCGATGGGCTCGGATATCAAATAAGAACATGTGTAATAGGTAAATTACGAGCCTTAGATGAAACGACTGAAGAAGAGTTGCCATATATACAAGCCTTCACAACTTCAAGTCGCGTAAAAAATGAGCCAGCTCAACTAGAATCTGTTTGAATATGTATTAATGCTTCCACATATATAAGCATGAGGCTAGTCAATGCAGAATAGTCATTCCAATTGGTCCCCTTATTTCAATTTGGTGTATTTAAACTTGTTTAGTTCCCGAAAAATTTTATTATCCACATCCCCCCTGGAACTATTTATACATTACACTTAAATTCAATATCTTACACTATCTTATGTAATAAGAAAGTGAAAGAACTTATCTTTATCAAAAGGCATCTGTTGAATTAAATACAACATTATTTTCATATGATACTTCCTGACCCTACTATAATATAGTGATGCACATTTTTGTCAATCAATCCTTCCCCAAAATATCAATCATTCTTCATAAGTAAGAAAATTTATAATTGTTAAGGTTCATTCGAACAGAATATCACGAAAATAGATATTTCTTTCGTTATTATGCTTAAAATTTTTAAAATCTACGACAAAATGATCTTAAAATCTTAAGCTTATATCAAAAACGAAAGTGATAAAGAATGATTCCCTGTAACTGGAAGTTTGGTGCTGGATCGGAAATGATTGATCGACCATTTTTTGAACCAAATGTGCTTCATCTTTACCTCGACTTGCTTCTCCTGGAACAGGAGTCTGTAAAAGTTTCGCTAGATGAGGCTGTGTTTTACTCAAAGCGTTCACCAATATTTCATATGTTTGTACAGGGCTTCGACCCAACATGGACAACAAGGCCTCGGCCTGTTTCTTTCTCGTTCGCTTCTCTCGTACTTCGTCCATGTCATCTTCGTCAAAAACTCCATCCTGGTATAAATAACCAAGCAATTTTCTTGGCTCTAAGTCCCTTAAAACAGAGACATAGTTCCTTTTGAGTCGGTATTTTAATACTTCAGGCTCCATGATTGCTTTACTGGACGCGTTAAACGACGATCAATTTTTAAACACTTTTTATTCCTCGTAGTTGGGAATATCCCTCTGTATGACGTCATACGACTCATCATGTCGTGCCGTTCGGCGATTACTGACAATGAATTTCCTCTTGGGCATTTCCCTTTCGGAATAATACTCCTACACTAGATACACTAATGCTAAAGAAATATTCTTCATTTTGGCTTTGTGATTAATTTTTTTTAGTCCTATCTAAAAGAAATCGTTAAAAAATAAGCAAACAAAGGCCCAGGGAGGGGGGGAGGGGGGGGAGGGGTACTCCTCTATATTCGCTATGCGTGTACGTGCCGCCAAACAGGGTATGGTTTTCAACGATTCTACTCTGGAACAGGGTATATAAAATCACGCTCGCTCTGGGACAGGGTATATGAAATCATGCTCTCTCCTCTCTGGAACAGGGTATCCATTTTCGCAATACCAGAACAGGGTATAATTTTCAGCGATCTTGCTCTGGAACAGGGTATGAATTTCAGCCATTTTACTCTAGAACAGGGTCAGGGTTCATTGGGCTCTGTGGTACATCCCTACTCTAAATGGGCAAGAGTACCCCCCTCCCCCCAGGAACAAAGGTAGCCCAAGATCTCTACAAATCTTTTATGGAAACTGTCAGTTTGTAAGACTCAACTGGAAAACACTGTACTTCAGTTCAAGCATAAGCAAGGTGAAGATAAAGACGAGTTAGAAATTCACATTTATTTTTAATAAAATTTTCTTGAGAAAAGAGCATCATATATTAAGAATGTCAAAAGTAGAGCTTGGGTTACCTGTGGCACAAGGGACTAGGTAGCAATAGTCTTAATTTTTCCCCTTCTTTCTTTAATCGATTCTTATTGTACATTTATACCAAAGAAGCGTAAAAATAATTTCTCTACTACATCTCATAGCTTTAATCAATACCCCAAAACGACCTCTGGGCTGATCAAAGTCAGGGCATAGCTAACTCGCAGATCCAACTCTGAAACAGCCTCTGAGCTGATCTAAGTCAGGGAATGGCCAGCTTGCACATCAAATAAATTGGAAGTTAGCTCCTTAGATTTTGCAGAGGAAGGAAAACTAACTGGAGGACCCAGAGAAAACCCTCAATTCAAATGAAAGACCTAAAAATGAATCTACTGCTTTTCCCATTACTAATAACATGACAATAATTCCAACTAGTATTCTTATAAAATAATTCCACAGAATACTATTTGAAACTTGCACAGCCTCCTGCTGCTCTTAAGGGAATACGATGGGATCAGTAAATAGGAAAAGATGCTCATTGGTAAATATATATATATATAGCAAGTTTCTAACCACATAATATATATGGAATATTTACATTCTGAAATACAATCAATAATTATCAAAATAATATTTATCTGTACAAGTAAAGTTTGCTAAAAAAAATTGCTAAACTTCACTTAATCTGTCTTGTAGCCTATGACTTGTGTATGGCTGTCCAAGTGAATTAACAGATGTTGGATTGCCTTCAGATGACGATATTTGGTCCTCTGTAGTGCTTCTTGGAGTCATATTTTGGTTTACAGTCCTTGGTCCAGTCTGGTATCCTCTTTCCACATCATGTGGAATAATGTACTGAGCTGGTTGTGAGTTTATAGCTTCCTCGTAAGATGGTGGGGGAATGCCGCTCACTGGAGTTGATATTGCTTCATTATAGCTTGGAGGTTCAATAACTTCTGTAACGTGCCCATTTTCATGTTGACGACAAGAAGAAGCACAGTAGTAACTCACTTCAACATTGCTTCTTGGAGTCATAAACTTTCGCCAAGTCCTCCATAACCATATACCCATGAATAACATCACTATGACAACTGTGACTGGCCAAAAACTGTACCATGTCAGCTTTTCTTCCTTTGATGGGCATGTTTGCTCATCTGAGCCATCTGTGCAGTCTTTTTTTCCATCACATTGTTTATGTGCTTCGATGCATTGATGACTCACACAAGCAAACTTCTTAGAGCCGCATGGCCCTTCAATGGATGATCTGTATCTTACTGAAAACCAACCCGTATTCTGGATGTCACTCGACACAGACTTTAAAGTTAGCTTACTGGACCTCGACACTATATTCCTGGGAATATCCGGACCACAAAACTGGCCAATTGGTGACTCTAAGTGTGCATCATCATACACATTTACATAGCCGTACTTACATCCCTGAGAAGTGTGACTAAAGTTAAATGTATCAAACTTCAATTGAACATGCTTTGATGTGTCTACTTCAATCTCCCATGTGCACTCGGTGTTTTTGGGGTACGAGAAAGGGTAGTTCTTTGAAAATACGTAGCCTTTTTCTGAAGTGAGTTTTGTATCACATTTTCCTTCACCAACAGATACAGTCCTAAAATTTGCAGTGAATCTAGAATTTTGTCTATTGGAATCAGTTTTAAAACGAAACCATAGAAAACTCCCAATGGTTGAATAAATCGTTGGAGGTTTGTTCTTCCCACAAAACCGTCTTATCCGCGAAGCTAAAACGTCTGAACTTAACTCGACATTCTTGATTTCCTTTACTTCAAGGAAGTCAAATTCACAAACAGAACTGCTTCCTTCAAGATCAAAAACATCAAAAGAAACTTTAATTCGTCCTCGAGGGACGGAGATTGTATAAATACACTCGATATTTGGTTTGTAGGTTACTTCTTTAGAGGAAAAACTGCCAGCTAGAGACTCGAAATGACGACCACATATAGTTTCGAAAGTCAACTTGAACCTGTTCTCGCTAGAGGTCCGAAAATCAGTTTCAAAACGAATCCACAGTTCATTCCGCGATGAGTAAACCTTTTTAGGGATATTCTGTGCACAATAGCGTCCTATTAGTGTAGAGTTCGCGTCTTTACCGTCTCTGAACTCGATGTAATCGTGCTTACATGAACAGCACGTTGTCTTGAGGACAAGATCGACAAAAACAACTTGAATCCGTTGATCAGTAGGAACAAGGAGTACATAATCGCATTGAGTTATTTGCCCGATTTTAGTTCCACTTACTGGTGATCGAAGTATTCCGTGAGACTGTTCAAAGATTCCACCACAGCAGTTACAACTTTCCACCAACAACGCCACCAAAACCAAGGTGACAGGACTTAATATCATAATCGATCGTAGATTTTTGCCTCAGTAAGCATCTCTCACATGTCCTTTAGATAAAAGACGGCCTATTGTTTGGCTGAGAATCACCCTTGAAGAACGATTAATACAGGAGCACTTGATAACAAGAGAATCTCATGGATCATGATCAAAACATCTCGCTTCGCTGTTCATCGAGGATTCTATGGCGAACAAGAATCGCTTATAGTCGTCTGTATTTTGCTGATTGAGAGATAGTGACAGACGTCAGTATTCATTAGGAAGGCTTCATTGGGTTGGATGGCAGCGAATCGCATCCATTCTTGTTTAATTAGCAGTGAATGGGTTTAGCTCTCTTGTGTTTGCATTCTATACCACACAGGAAGCCCAAACAATATCAGCTGTTTTGCTACTCTTCAAGATCTCTTCTCCTCCATTTTCTTCCTTTCATCCTTTCTTTCTATCCATTCTCTATCTTCAAAGATTTCTGTCTTTCTTTTTTATATGGCAAAGCACACATTTATCAAATAGTTAAAAACACAATTACTCCTTCTCTACGATTGTCTAAATGGTATTGGGATCCCTGTTTTATTGATCAGCCTGGTAGACTAACACTTTATTATGTAACCAGTTTATTGTCGTGTCAAACAAACAAATATGGCCTCAAAATCAAGGGTTATAATTTGTCTTCTACGGAAACGACCTTCGCTATCACGACAACGAAGTAAGTTGAACGTCCTCCTAATTCATTTTATCGAGCAATTCAGAACATTTTATATCATTTTAAACGTTTTTCACCAGGTTCTTTGCTGGGCTCACAAAAATGCTGACCTAGTTTTACCTCTGTACTGTTTTGACCCAAGACATTTCAGAGGCACGTGGCATTTTGGCTTCCCAAAGACTGGTCCTTTTAGGACTAAATTTCTTCTCGAGAGCGTGAGGGATTTGCGTCAAAAGCTTCAAGACGTTGCCAGGTTTGTGCCAAATATATTCCGTGTTTTTAATTAGGTGCAACGTGTGTGGATGTGGAGAACGGGAGAGCTCGTTAGTAGTAAAGTAAAGGTGATAAAAGAATGTATAAATGAATGGAAGTATGGATAGATGAATGAATGAGAGGAGAAATGAATGGATGGATGGTTAAATAAATATGATATGGATGGATGGAAGAATGAATGAATAGATAAATGAATGAATGGAAGAATGAATGAATGAATAGATTAATGAATTAATAAATTTTGATAAGAAGTGGTTTCTTGTAACATTTTAAGATAAAATTCAGCGATAAAACTTTAATAAAAAACATAATATTACACGACGTTTGGACATTAACTGAACATCATTATCAAGTGATAAAAAACTAAAAAACGTTGACTTATATACATGAATAATAATGAGTATAAAAAGGTGCGAAAACGAAAAACTATGTATAATTTAAATATCGTACAATAAAATGATGAACAAAGAAAGAAAAAAAAATGCTTATAAGAATTCTTTAGGTGGAATAGGGTCACTTTGAATAATGACGATTGGTAATGACTTTCAGTTAACATCAAAATGTTGTGTAATTTTGTTTTTTAGTAAAGTCTTATCACTGAATTTTATCAACAAATTAATAAATAACTAGAAAAAATAGATGGATAAATGGATAGAATTCCCATTGCATCCCTATTGGACCAACCACGCTCTTTTAATGTTGTTTTTTACAATATATTCTTCTCATCTTAATGTTTTATAGCAATCTAGTGGTGCGATGTGGAAAGCCAGAGGAAATAATTCCAAGTCTTATTACAAGTATTAATAATGAATCTGTGAAAGTGGAAGGAATTTCTCTCCAAAAGGAGCCAACGAAAGAAGAAATTGATGTTGAAAATGCTATAGAAACAAGAAGCAGTGTGACAGTTCAGAAGTTTTGGGGGTTAACTTTATATCACCCAGATGAATTACCATTTAGTATTAAAAAGTAAGTGCTAAAACATAATGATGAAAAAATATACACCTAATTTTTAAAAAATTGTCAGGTTCCAAAAAAGGTTATGTCATCAAAGCTAAGACCGAAAGTCAAACAAAAGTCAAACAGCTCTCCAGTGTAAATCTTTGGAGAATGGCTTTGGCATGTTAATCTAGGTTGACCGACTTTGCTCCACTGTGCATTTTTACATGTCTATATGCAAATATAATACACATTTCAGAGTACACAAAATCCTTTTTGGTCTTAGCTTCGATGATATGACCTTCTCGAACCCCACAACTTTTTTTCAATTAGGTGTATATTGAAGAAATATAGATCGCGAGCATGCTATGATATTTTCAGATAAAAAGCATGAGGGGATTGACAGAACATGAGCCAGAAGCATGTTAACAGAAGGCTGCATGATGCATAGGAAACAGCTTTTCTAATCTTTTATTTTTTAGAGCAAGTTGATTATTTTGGCAGCTTATGCTGATGTGGGCCTACAACTACTAGCTATGGATTCAAATGATCATGAAATATAAAATTATATGCATATGCTATGTGCTCCCAGCCAAAAAAACAAACCTAGTATATAAGTAATATAAGGAAAAGAAACAGAAAATGTTATGTATAGCTTTTTGTATATAATATATTTTTTGTAAAATAAAAAAGTGCTCCCAGCCAATCAGAAAACAAGGTTTATTACACTGTTTTATTTTATGAATTTACTTACCTTTTACTGGCTGTCAATTGCAAACAACAGGGTGCCCAATGTGTACACAGATTTCAGGAAAAATGTTGAAAGTCACAGCAGAGTAAGAAGCACTATCAAGATGCCAGACAGGATGAAACCTTTACCTGATGGAGTTGAACCAGGAGATATCCCTACGTTTGATGAACTTGGAGTAAAAGGTGATAGAAATGATGGTTATGAGGATGATGTTACATCATGATGATGATGAAGATGATAATGATGGTAATGTTGCGTGATGATAATGATCGTAGTGTTGCATGATGTTGACAAGGATGACAATCATGCATGTATGATGTTGATGAAGTATTGTGCTGGCAATGATGCATGATGGTGATGCTGCATGATGATTTCAATGAGGATATCAATAATTTATGATGATGATGATGAATTTGATGTACGGTGATATATGGCGATGATGATGATGATGAAGATGATTTATTTATGGAGAGCCTTAGATTTGTTCATAAAAACTGTTACATATCACGCCCCTATAATAAAGCTGATTGGTTAATTATAATTATTATAATTATTGTTATTGTGGAGATAATGTTGGTAATTCTGATTGTCATGATGATCATAGTAATGATGATGACAGTGATGATGATGAAGATGCTGATCGATGGTGGGGATGATGGTGGTGATAATGATGATGATGGCGACATTGTTTACAGAAGATGATCGTTGGTGATGATGTCATATTGATAATAATAATCCTTATTCTTTTTTATTTCTTTTATCAGAACCTACTCATGATTCCAAGTCAGCTTTCCCATTCCAAGGAGGGGAAACATCTGGGCTTCAACGACTGCAATATTATTTGTTTGATACAGTAAGTACTTCAAGGTCATAACCATTTTTTTACGATTATCATTAATAATGAATATTGATTATTATCAAAAGAGAAAGATGTAGTGTTGGCAGAGGACCTCAAAATGAGAAAGGACACGAATGAAATGTTCAGACAAGCAAAAAAATCTTAGGCAAATAAGTTTAAGAGAACAAGTTTGCTTTGAAAACAAAGGACAGAGGCATAAAGACAACAAAGTTGGTTGAGGAGAAAGGGAGAGAAAAAAGGATTGAATATTGTTTTTCTTTTTCTTCATTATTTGACTTTTTCTAAAATTTCCCATTAGGATTATGTTGCAAAGTATAAAGAAACAAGAAATGGTTTGATTGGCCAGGAATATTCTACCAAATTTTCAACATGGTATGCATGGTTTTAGGGATATTTTATTACACATTGGAAATTTAGATATATTTTATAAATGATTGGCAGCATGCTTGTATGCATGCATCATAATGATGACTGATGATGATACATTATGATGTCCAATGATGGTCATGATGGACATGATGATGATGGCGGTGGTGGTGATGATGATGACCACTGATGATGATTGATGATGATACATGATGATGACCAATGATAGGGAATGCTGATCAACAATGATGATCATGATGGTCATGATGGACATGATGATGATGGCAGTGGTGGTGATGATGATGACCAATGATAGGGAATGCTGATGATGATGATGACAATGATGATCATGATGGACATGATGATGATGGCGGTGGTGGTGATGATGATGATGATGACCACTGATGTTGATGACTGATGATGATACATGATGATGACCAATGATAGAGGATGCTGATCATGATCATGATGGTCCTGATGGTGGTGAAGATGGCGGTGGTGATGATGACCACTGATGTTGATGACTGATGATGATACATGATGATGACCAATGATAGAGGATGCTGATCAAGATCATGATCATGATGATCATAATGGACATGATAGTGATGATGATGGCGGTGGTGGTGATGACGTTGATTACTGATGATGACTTGATGAAACATGACTGACATGTGTGACTCTTCTTCAGGCTTGCACATGGCTGTTTATCACCTCGAAAAATTTATGAAGAAATCAAGAAATATGAAGATCAGAGAACATCAAACCAATCTACATATTGGTAAGAGTTGTGCCTTGATGGATGAAAGAAATATTAAAAGCTAATATCTCAAGTTGGTTGGTTAGTGTGCTGCCTCATAAGCAAGAGGTCCATTGTTTGGTCCTCAGTGACCTCGTACACTTGTCTTAAGTGTTTCTTGCTTGGTTAGTGTGCTGCCTGCTAAGCAAGAGGTCAATAGTTTGGTCCTCAGTGACCTCATACACTTGTTTTCAGCAGCAAGTGTTACTTGGATGGTTAGTGTGCTGCCTCCTAAGCAAGAGGTCCATAGTTTGATACTCTGACCTCACAAACTTGTTTTAAGGAGCAAGTGTATCTTGGTTGGTTAATATGCTGCCTGCTAAGCAAGAGGTCCATAGTTTGATACTCAGTGACCTCATACACTTGTTTTAAGGAGCAAGTGTTACTTGGATGGTTAGTGTGCTGCCTGCTAAGCAAGAGGTCCATAGTTTGATACTCAGTGACCTCATACACTTGTTTTAAGAAGCAGGTGTTACTTGGATGGTTAGTGTGCTGCCTCATAAGCAAGAGGTCCATAGTTATATTCAGTGTACCTCACACAAGTTTGTTTTAAGGAGCAAATGTGGCTTGGTTGGTTAGTGTGTTGTATGCTAAGCAAGAGGTCCATAGTTTGTTCCTCAGTGACCTCCACTCACTTGTTTTAAGCAGCAAGTGTGGCTTGGTTGGTTAGTGTGCTGCCTGCTAAGCAAGAGGTCCATAGTTTGTTCCTCAGTGACCTCCACTCACTTGTTTTAAGCAGCAAGTGTGGCTTGGTTGGTTAGTGTGCTGCCTGCTAACCAAGAGGTCCATATAGTTTTATACTCAGTGACTAACTAATCATTCCCTTTTTTCTGTTCAGGGTTATTTTCGAGCTACTTTGGAGAGATTATTTCAAGTTTGTTGCCAGCAAGTTTGGAGACCGACTGTTTTATCTTAGTGGTGAGTTTAAGGAATGAGTAATTTATGTAGCATTAAGCATCGTCATTACTCTTGGTGAGCTCTTATTCTTCTCTGCCCTAGTATGTGTTGAACACTCTATTTTCCTTTTATAAAGAATAACTTTACCAAAGTTTTACATTCTATGTCATTTTCTCCATGCCCTCAACAGGTTTGACACACAACTCTTCATAAATAAGAGCACCATCTACAAAATGTAATTTTCAATATTCTGCAAACTCAATTAGTTGGTACCTTTTATATTTTTGACTGGCTGCAATGGAACACCAAGTTCCAACAAGCAACTCTCAACTAAAGAGGTCACATAATAATAGTGATAATCATCATTTTTCATTTATTATTAATATTATTATTATTTTATTTGTTTTATTTTATTTTTATTAAGGATTGCTGGCAAAGAAGGTAGAATGGCAGCAAGATGAAAATCTGTTCAGAGCCTGGAAGGAAGGGAAAACTGGCGTTCCTTTTGTCGATGCCAACATGAGAGAACTAGCAGCGACTGGTTTTATGTCTAATCGAGGAAGACAGAATGTAGCGAGCTTTCTGACAAAGGACTTGAAATTGGACTGGAGGTTGGGAGCTGAATGGTTTGAATATTTATTGGTTAGTAGAAAAGGCCTCCCTTTCTTTTCCTTCCTTCTGCTCTGCTCTGAGTGCTTTTCCTTCCTTCCTTGCTCCCTCTCCATTCATTTTTTCCCTTTGAGTCCCATTTTTCTATTCCTTCCTTTACTTTTTCATTCTATTCTACCATCGTGTTTTGTTCTGTTCCCATCCATTTGTTTCCTAATGATAATATTGTCCAATCTCTACTCTTCTTATTAGATTGATCATGACGTATGCAGTAACTATGGCAACTGGTTGTACTCCGCTGGAGTTGGCAATGATCCAAGACAGGACCGTAAGTTCAATATGGTAAAACAAGGCTTGGATTACGACCCACAGGTAAAAAAACACCCGCGGGGTGGGGGTGGGGTTAGGGTGGAACGTATCTTTCTTCGTTATGTATAAACTACGCGATTATGCAGAAAGATATGGAATCCGGGATACAAAGCGCAGAATAATGAAAAAAGTAGAATAATACCACTTTATTGATAAATGAGGTTAAAGAGTTAAATCTAAAATGCGGAGTCCTCGATGCGAAATCTCCAACCTAAGATGCGAAAAAAAAGTACGTAATTCGCCTACCTATGGTTTTGCACAAATTGAAATCGAAATCCATCATTTGGAATCCGAAATTCCAGATGCGGAATTTGGAATCCAAAATGAAGATTCCCAAATTCACGAAATATAATTGAATCTAAACTCCAGCATGCAGAATCCGAAATAAAAGATGTGAAATCTGGAATCCAGGAAATGGATAAATCCGCAATCCAAAATGTGAAACCCGGTATCCCAGACGTGAAAAACTCTTGATTTTTACGACTTACCGCGATTTCTCCATAAACCACAAACATCATACCGACTCCAAAACCGTGCTTGGGCTAACTGTGTTTTTTCCTTATATCAACCTAAACAATACGGACGATAAGCCCTCTATCGTTTTAGGGTGATTACGTGCGTCAATGGGTACCAGAACTGTCAGGCGTTACTGGTGGTGACATTCACACGCCTTGGAGACTGAGCCGAGCTTCTCTTGCGCATGCGTCAGTGTCACTTGGAGAGACGTACCAAATGCCGATTGTTATGGCTCCTGAATGGGATCGTCACAGCACTAAACCCGTGAGGAATTATAAATAAACGTTGCTTCTCCCCTTCTTTCCCATCCTTCATTCCTCTCTCCCTTCCTTTTTTCCTTCCTTTCTCCCTCCTTTCTCCCTCCCTCCCTCCCTTCTCTCCCTTCTCTCCCTTCCTTCCTACCATCCTCCCTCCCTTCCTTCCTTCCTTCCCTCCCTCCCTTCCTTCCTTCCTTCCCTCCCTCCCTTCCTTCCTTCCTTCCTTTCTCCCTCCTTTCTCCCTCCCTCCCTCCCTTCTCTCCCTTCTCTCCCTTCTATCCCTTCTATCCCTTCTCTCCCTTCTCTCCCTTCTCTCCCTTCTCTCCCTTCCTTCCTACCATCCTCCCTCCCTTCCTTCCTTCATTCCTCCCTCCCTTCCTTTCTTCCTTCCTTTCTCCCTCCTTTCTCCCTCCCTCCCTCCCTTCTCTCCCTTCTCTCCCTTCCTTCCTACCATCCTCCCTCCCTTCCTTCCTTCCTTTCCTCCCTTCCTTCCTTCCTTTCTGTCTCCTCATTTTCTTTAGTTTGTTCTTGCGTGTTTCTTTATCTTTTGTTTGTCTTATCTTAAAATTTTCTTCCATAATTTTATGAGAAAAACAATTAAAGCATGATGATGATGATAATGATGATATTAAACAAACAAACAGAAAAGCACTAGAGAAGTAATACAATTCTTTCCTTCGCACTCTTGAAAAAAATATGAGTTCCACGCGTCTGTGCATCGAAGCAAGAACAGTAGCTAGTGTTTTAGTTCAAGATAAAGCAGAGAAATGTTAAGAGGGTATCGTAAATAAATATATAAACAAAATGAAAACTATATCCTGATTAACCAGTATTGACATGTTTCGATAGTTCCATATCTCATGCAATTTCTCGTTATTAATACAGAAAAGAGACCTTTCGTCTCAGAAGCGCCAATCAAACCAGAGGAAACAAAAAAGAGGTATCGACTTCTACTTTTCAAGTAACAGCAACAAACATTAAAAACTCTAGAAGCTGGTATTATTCAGGATATAGACAGGTGACACAGTACTGGAGAAGTATTCTTGAATCCTCTCTGAGAATGAGATCGCAATAGACGAGAGAAAAAACTGAAGTAATGAAAATAATTTGAAGAAAGAAAAGAAGGACGAACCTCGTCGTCAGAGCATTTAGCTTAAGGGATCATGTATTTTAGAACTTATTACTTGCTTCAATCAAATTGACTCTTATTACTTCAAGATTAACGCATATTTAAACAGTCCTAGAATGAATGCATAAAGAGATTCATCTTTGCACTTGATCGAGCAGCCATCTATATGAATTCATAACACGCAAACACGAACATTTTCTAGAAACCTCATACAATACCATAGTTATCTCAATTACCATCCTCGCTATTCAAAGTTAGTATATTAGTTAATATTATAATATATAATGTTTAGATATTGACGGCACAATTATACATAATTTGATAACTGTTGTCTTACGGCATTTGTTCAGTTCAACAGGTAGTTGCTTTGATTATTTAGCACCCACTACTTAAGAATTTAAGAGAATCAATGATTTTCATGCTAATGTTTGATGACAAATAAATGAATGAAAGAAGTAGAAATGAATATATTTATTTATTAGAAAATCTTTAGACGCAAGGTTTAAGCGTAATGTTTCTTTTATATTCTTTTTCTCTATATGATCTGTTATCGATATTTAGCTCTAAAAAAGTGTAGTTGCGAAATGTGTTCATAGTTTTACAAAACTGAAACGAACAGTTCTTTTTAAGAATATCGGAAAACGTGGTGAAACACATGCTTTTGAAAAGCCTCTTTTCCTTCAAACTTTTTGATCGTTATTCTGAGAGCGAAGCTACGCTCACGTGGTACATAGTCCTGGAAGCTGATAGGCGGAGAGAAGCCTATCTCATTTCACTTTTCTCATTTTTTTTCTTTGCTCTTTTTTTTTCTTCATTACCGATAACATTTCCGGATCAGAAGTGTTGCATTGAAAACCGTCTTTCAAGAATCGAGCAATATCCAAGGTAAATAAAACCAGTTTCTTACCTCTTGCGTCCCATCATAAAGACTCGTTTATAAATGCTTGGCTGCTTAAGAATTGATAAGACTTTTATCTTAAACAGATTGAACGACGATGAAGCTCATTATATTTCTGATCATCGCTGTGGTTTTGGTGGAAGGATATCCGATCAGTGACGACTTCCAAAAGGAAATCCTGCCAGAGAAACGCTGCAAATCACAGATGAAGTCCTGTTATAATTCCAGCGAGTGTTGCAGCCCTTTGGTGTGTAAAGCATACTGTAATTATGATGCTGGCGGGTGTACAAATGCTAGGTACTGCATGAAATTTTAAGGCGAGAGGCTTGAAGTTTAAGATACGGACTCAATGATTTTTAATACTAGTATAAGAAAAGATAATGGTAGAAGTATAGAACAATGATAACAATTTGAGAAGAGAACTGCAATGTTGTTTATCCTGTCCTGTTTTCATCCCTCCGCAAAAACCAAAACTTCCAATTTAATCAATGACTTTACGTGTCCTAAAACAGATAAGCTTAGATAGATTAGCCCAGAGGTTGTTTCAGGACTCTGTCAGTAAGATAGAAGTGTTTCTGTTGTTTAAAAGTCTTTTAAATTTTTCCTGATTCTAATATTAAAGCTAATCAATCTTCGATAAATACGTGTTCAAACTCCTTTCGCGATCGCTCTTTTTTTTAAAAAGGCTTAATTTGATGGGCGTTATTCTATTGCGGTCCAACGAGTAAATAATTAAAAACATCTTCTAGAACATGTTGTGCAATGGTACCGTTAGTGATGGAGGCGCAGAGACCTGACCCCTTCCCCATGGGAATTTAATGGGAGAGAAATTAAGACCCTATTATTTCTCGTGTAGAGAGTTATACTCCAGGAATTTATAAAAACTAAGACCGTATTTACAATGAAAAAGTTATATCTTTTATTCGTTTTCGAAATGTTTAAAAATAATTTGGACATTTAGTTTCGACAAATAAAATATAATTTGTCTAGACAATTATTATTCATAGTGCGCTGAAGTTTCATTTATTCCACTTGGAATTTATGACTCCTATTACCAGAAACGTCGCTTTTGTTACTTAAATTACTTTCTATCTCTCCAATGGGAATGTTTTAGCTCATTAATTTGCGTGTGTTTTCTACAGCTATTTCTATGATCAGTTGACTAAGCCCTCTTCCCAGGGCGTCCTCGCCATGTAAGATCGGAGGAGAGGGAGCCCTGGGAACCAGGTTGACGCTATTGGCTTGGGGGGGAGGGGAGTGTTAGGCATCGTGTCACGGTTTAAAGTCCTTTGAGCGTTAGCGTTCTAATTGGTTTTCAAACATACATTCCCAAATAGAGTCTTATGACATAGCGGCCAGGTTGGAGGTATTAACTCATGACACCAACATGGCTGCCATAACGTAAAATAATAAAAAAGAATTAAACTTTGATTGACAAGAGGTTGACTGTCAGGGTCACTCGATCATGCTAATAACTTTTCCATTCCGGTCAGTCTTGATTGAGTTATTCTATTTTTATCGACGGCAAAAAGTAGGAAGCTGAAACTCAATGCTCGAGGGTACACCAGGCTCGAACATATAGTAATAACGATCAATCTTGACGCTCGTCCTAGACATCTGACTACCCGGGTAATTGACCGTATACTGCACGACTGTCGGGGTTCCATCTATTGTCTGGGCAGTGTCCCAGATCTGGACATTGACCCCTTGACCGCTGTGTCGTCCACCTGCCATCCAAACCCACTTCTTTGTGTATTCGCCGTACACGTAGCGACGACCGCTGTAGCTGAATTTTGGCGGGACTTGGATTTTTGGCGGGAAACTGAAGAGGACGGTTTTAGTGCAAGACCTTGTGCCTGGAACAATACGGTACTGGAGGAAGAGTATTAATAGAGTAATATTAGAAGATGATGATGATAATAATGATGATGATGGTGTTAGTGTTAGTGATGATGATGATGATTGTGATGACGATGATGATGTTGATCGTCTTGATGGTGACGATAATTTTGATGTTAACGATAGTAATGATGATGGTGTTAGTGTTAGTGATGATGATGATGATTGTGATGACGATGATGATGTTGATCGTCTTGATGGTGACGATAATTTTGATGTTAACGATAGTAATGATGATGGTGCTAGTGTTAGTGATGATGATGATGATTGTGATGACGATGATGATGTTGATCGTCTTGATGGTGACGATAATGTTGATGTTAACGATAGTAATGATGATGGTGTTAGTGTTAGTGATGATGATGATGATTGTGATGACGATGATGATGTTGATCGTCTTGATGGTGACGATAATTTTGATGTTAACGATAGTAATGATGATGGTGTTAGTGTTAGTGATGATGATGATGATTGTGATGACGATGATGATGTTGATCGTCTTGATGGTGACGATAATGTTGATGTTAACGATAGTAATGATGATGGTGCTAGTGTTAGTGATGATGATGATGATTGTGATGACGATGATGATGTTGATCGTCTTGATGGTGACGATAATGTTGATGTTAACGATAGTAATGATGATAGTGTTAGTGTTAGTGATGATGATGATGATTGTGATGACGATGATGATGTTGATCGTCTTGATGGTGACGATAATTTGATGTTAACGATAGTAATGATGATGGTGTTAGTGTTAGTGATGATGATGATGATTGTGATGACGATGATGATGTTGATCGTCTTGATGGTGACGATAATTTTGATGTTAACGATAGTAATGATGATGGTGTTAGTGTTAGTGATGATGATGATGATTGTGATGACGATGATGATGTTGATCGTCTTGATGGTGACGATAATGATGTTGATAGTAATGATGATAGTGTTATGATGCGATGACGATGATGTTGATCGTCTTGATTGTGATGATGATGATGATGATGACGATAGTTTTTGATGATGGATGGTGTTGATGATCTGATCATGATGGTGATGATAATCCTAATCATGATGGTAATTATAGTGCTGGTGTTCATAATGCTGATGATGATGATGATGATGATGATGATGATGATGATGATGATGATGATGATGATGCTGATGATGATGATGATGATGATGATGCTGATGATGATGATGATGCTGCTGATGATGATGATGATGATGATGATGATGATGCTGATGATGATGATGATGCTATGATGCTGATGATGATGATGATGATGATGATGATGCTGATGATGATGATGATGATGATGATGATGATGATGATGATGATGATGCTGCTGATGATGATGATGATGATGCTGATGATGATGATGATGATGATGATGCTGATGATGATGATGATGATGATGCTGATGATGATGATGATGATGATGATGATGATGCTGATGATGATGATGATGATGATGATGATGATGATGATGATGCTGATGATGATGATGCTGATGATGATGATGATGATGATGATGATGATGATGATGATGATGATGATGATGATGATGATTGTCACAACAGTATGCTCTCTCTCTATATATTTATATTCCATATATTATATCCCATATATTATATCCCATATATTATATTCCATATATTATATTCCATATATTATATTCCATTGATAATAGCAATACCATCAAGTACTGTATATAATGCTGGTCGATACGATACTACCTACCCTAGCAAATTTCCAGCGTCTGATTGGCAACACGATATCGTACTCGTAGGTCGGGTTCTTATTCGAAATAGTTCGAATCTCCTTGTACCTTTGGTTCAATGCATCCCTGTAGATGGCAAAGCGACTGTACCTGTTGAGACCAAGTGAAAAATAACGATCAATCTTTGTCTTACAACATCAAATCAGGCGAACAGAGCGTCAAGAGGTGTCAGTCACATCAATAAATTATCCCTTCCTCCCTTAACATGCTTGCACTTTTGCGTGACACCAGACATGTATTGATGCGTGACATATGTGTGACAATTATTTTAAAAACATCTCCAAAACATCACCAAACTTTTATTGATACGTGACATATTCAGTTGTGATATGTTGCGTGACAGTTGCTCCGAAAACATCTTGAAACATCGCCATATTGATACATGACATGTGTGACATATTGCGTGACAATTGCTTACGTACGTTGGCCTACATCCAGCTGGTGAACAAATGGTCTTCTTTTCGTTGTATTCAGCTCTGTAGCTCCGAGGCAAGACTGGAGGAAGAACAAACTTCTGACATGGAGAGCTTGTCTTGCAAGGAATACCCATACAAGAACATCTACGAAAACAAGGCAACGCACGCTCAAATAAGTCTCAAATACCAAAAGCTGTCGAAAAAGTACCCGCGTCTTATTTTAGTGTAGTTTCCGTAGGACTGTGAAAAGTTCACGGCACGAACACGGTCGTGGTACATCAAGGGATGCACCAGACAAATCACTTTGGACGAGAATTTACTCTCCATCCAATCAAATACAGCATAAACACGGCGCGGACACGGTCACGCCAAGATCACGGCACTTTTAGACCAATCATATTGCGCGTGAAAAAAATCAGCCAATTAAAATTCTAGAAAGTAACACGGACACGGCAGGTCACGCTTACGGCACTGAGCTTTTCCCAGTCATACGAAAACTGCACTAAGTTTAGCCGTAACTACGTGCTGAGATAATACACTGTTTATCCGTTTCAGACCATGTGTCATTCCCTTGAGTATTATGACTCGTTCAATTATCAAAGCTCAGTTCTTATCGTAATACGAGCGAACGTTTGATTAATATTATAATATTAATATGTATTAATTAAAAATTGGTTTTCAAGAGCTAGGTAAGTGTTAAATTCGTAAAACCTTTGTAAACTAAGCGGCCGTCCCTACCTTGTTCCAAACGGGCAAGTGACAATGTTGTGCTCTATCTTTGATGTATTTTTATTGTAAACACATTCATGGTAACCCACAAGAGAGCTCAGACAGAACCGACCCGGAGGGCCAAGATCACAGATGTCAGCAGAACACACGGACGTTAGGATTAACGTTACCGCGGCACCAAGCAGAAAGGGGCCAAGGGACATAATGGTACCTGCTTTTTAAAAAAATTGAAAACTCCTGATTGGCTAAATTAATACATAGCTCTTGACGAAGCGAGTGGGTGGTTAGTAACTTATTTGTCGCGTAAGGACTTCTTTTCCTTTTTAATTTGTAAAAACAGAATATCAAGTCAATGTAAAACCAGCTGGAGTTTGTACCCGGAAAACTAGACAAAGGTGGCGGGACTAGTACAAACAGGAAAAGAGTTTAAACACGAGTTAACCTTTGAGAAATGAGCGTGACAAACGTAAGGAATATATAAATTTAGAAAATGTCTTTCGTAAGATACTAAAAAAAATGCAGTAGTTTCTCAGCAATGCTTCGTAATTCAAAAGAAAGAGAATAATATTAAAGAGTAAAAATTGTAGGTAAAAGTTGGCCTCAGCTTTAACGATCCTCATTTCCACTTCTGCAGAAATCGATTTTTCGTAGAATGACGATGCAAAATAACTGTTCTTTATAGAGCGGAAACGCATTTTGCATTTAAAATCAAAAACACTGAAACGAGACGTAGTATTAAAGAGCACTCGTCTCATACCAAGTGAACCAGAATCGATTTAAGATCGGTATTATGTGAAACGAGTACTTGCTTCCTGCTATTTTTCCAGGGTTTTTATTCTTCTACTTTCGAAACATTGCAATTGTCTTTGCTAAATTCCGTTCGCATGGAGTCAATAAAGAATTGTAAAGAAATCTGCTATTTGCAAATTAAACTATACTTTGACTAAAATTATACTGACCTCAAAGAATTCCAAGTGACTCTTCTTAATTAAGACTGGAGAGTTGTTTAAAGGCAGATCTGCCCACTTTATGAAAACCCCTCGATTCGCACCCAAATATATAGAAGAACAAAGTGTGGACGTCATTCATTCTGCCTTGATTGGTCAATTCGCTCATTCGATATTGACGTGTTTTTGCTCAATCGCTGAAACGCCATTGTGTGATTTTTTAAATCTTTTATAATTGAATGGAATTTTTTAAAACTTTTTAATAGAAAAGGAAAGACAGAGAGAAGAACATTGTTCATGCATATGATTGATTCGGTTTTTGTTGACTAATTTTCGAGCTTAATTAACAAATAGGTCACGTTCGCCAAAGGAAGCTCATGTCGTGAATTGTATTGAATTCCGAGAAAGACTAAAATATGTTAAATCGTAATAGGGATATTATATATCAAAATACATCCACGAGAAAGTCATGAGAAGCTCATGTCAGTAATCATATAGAGCCTTTCACGTCACGTCTCAGCGGCCATTATGGGGCACCAAAACAATACATTTTCTATCCTCCGGGAATTGAGCTCTATTTTTATGCAAATACTGTGCAGAAAGTTTCTTTTGTTATGCCCGCCTTCTCACGGGAGTGAAAACGCTCTATCGAATTCCGAGACTGAAAACTAATAATATCTCAATTCGTAATAAGAATATTTTATGTCAAAATTCATCCATGAGAAAGTCACGAGAGCTGCATAAGATATATGTACAAAAGCGAATAAGCCAGTACAAGCTATTCTTAGCAAAATAAATTTTGGGTTGAAAACGTCAACTTCATGAACTTTGAACTACTCCATTAATTTAAGCTTGTCGGCGGAAAAGTTTGAAAAATTTTTAAATCGTATTTTTTTGTATTTTTTATGGATTTACTTTTTTATGGTAACTACATCACGATAATTAATAATTTAAATTATAAAATTCTTTCAAAATTAAATCATAATATTCCTGTGAATTTTCTTCCATGAACTAATTTTGAATAGTTTATATATATATATCTATTGCTCTGCATCCTTACGCATCGAGCACTGTTTCACCAGTATAGACCCACATTACATACTTTGTTCTATACAAACTATATATAACATATTTCCTTTCGATATATATATTTTTTACGGAGGCGTGACTCTTAAATTATTATTTTTAAAATTTAAAGTTGACGTTTGTGGTTATCTTTTGTTTACTTTTTTCTTGGATAATAGGATTTCCTATACGTGTAGGAATCCAAATTGCGCTTGAAACGAACAATTGTTTGATTTTTTCCGGTTATGTTTCAATGATAAAACTCATGCCAAGTTTCACGTTTTCATATCTTCCTCGTCAATTCATATTATGGTTTATAAATGTTATTATCATATGACAGTGAATCTTATAGACTGGACACTTAGCAAATCGAGCAATCTGATTGGATAGATCGCATCGCGGAGTGGTCTAGATTCTCCGGTATTAACCGGTCCGATCGCATATTAATCTTACGGCGAAAACATTTTGTCCTTTTCAATGAAAAGTGGTCATATAATAAAACTCTTATCAACCGAGCTTGGTCGGTCTGTACGGGATGATCTTGACCTCGGTCTGTACATTCCGACCTCGGTCAAGATTATCTCGTACAGACCTCCCGCTCGGTTAATAAGATCTAATTATCAATCATATGAATAATAAATAAAAGTGGTCCTAAAACAGAACTGAGGTACTCCAATTGATATACAGGCTGCTTCGTACTGTAGATCGATTAATCCGTTAAATAGATATTCATTCATGTGAATAGCAAACAATGATCCTAAAATAGATCCATAAGGAAATCTAATCGATATAGGCACTCATTTGTACTTTACATACATCGCAACCGTGAATAGATCGAAAATGTTCTTACCGAGTAAGTACTAGCAAGAGAAAATAAACAAGAGAAGGAATCCCCCCGCCCCATGCTCTTTGACGTTTGTTTTTCGGCACATACTGCGCGCTCTACGCCTGTTTGCTCATTACATGTTTTCTCAAGTGCTTTTTTTTTTAAATTGAGGAAACAGCGTATAGCGCGTGCAGAAAAACAAACGATGGCAAACCAAATACTCAAACAAATTTTAAACTACTCTACTAGTTTATTTTATTCGTTGCTATTAAAAATATTTTGTGCTTGAGATGCTGAGAAATGATTCCAGCAAAAAAAAAAAAAAAAAAAAAAAAACAACAACAAATATATATATATAAATAAAAAAACAACAACAACAACGGTCGTTTATTTACACTATTTTTCTTTATTAATTATATACGATATCAAGCGTATTTTTGGGGGCTGACGATGTTTTCAAGGAAAATTCCCCAATCCCAGCAAGAAAATTAATCTTAAACCTAAGTCATTCTTTATAACTGACATATGTTTTTTATTGTCAAAAAGTTTTTGTGGACTAACAGTAACGTTTCCAGTAAATGCCTAAAGTATCAGCCTAAAATACCAAGCCACGACTTTCAAAAAAGTCATCAACTGGTTTAGGGGTTTTCTCCAATTCCTTCTCGCAATACCGAGGAAGAACAAATTTTTCAGGGTCTGGGGTACCAGCATCAAATAACCCAAAGTAACGTTGAATTCTAACACTTGTTTTGGACATTTCACTCCCCGGGGAGTAGGCCAGATATTGTATTGGTTTTTTCTGGTATGTATCCCAGGACTGCGAGATGATAGGCTGTCCACTATTCCTGCCTCCGAACAGCCAGATCCAATGATCACAGACAATGCCCGTCACGATTACCGTGCCGTTGTACTGAAAGAAGCTTGGCTCTTGAATTTTTGGCGGGAACTTTGTATTGGTCGTTTTTTTGCAACTGGTTGTAGAAGGAATGATCTCGTACTGTAAACGAAACATGGATCATTGAAGCTCAGAATTAAGCAGAGCAGAGCGCAGATGATCGTGCAACAGAAGAGAGTACAGCAAAGCATAGCACAGCAAAGCAGAGTAGAGCAAGAGCAGAGCAGAGCACAGCACAGTAGAGGTGCAAGTAATAGGTATATGTACTTACCACATCAAAGGAAGACTGGTTATTGGGTAACAAGATGAAATACTCGTAAGGCGGATCGTGTGGTGCGATAGTAGCATCAAGTCTATACTTCTGGTTCTTGGAATCCCGCCAGATTCCAAAATGACTGTACCTGTTAATGGAAGACAGATTTCATGAATACAAAACAACGGCTTGGGCTCCCTGTGCAATGTGTGTCAAGGTCCCCAAAGAATTCATAAAAGCATGGTCATTTGCATAAAGTAGTTCAAAGCTGGTTGCCAAACGATAGTCGTGTTTGGCTTCTCCTTCGTCTTGAGAGAACAGGAGTCAGATAATGCAACATTCATCATTTGTAAGGTTTGTTTTATTTGCATTCTTCTTTCACAATTATATTTTTCTGGTTTTTGTAAACACTAATTCAATATTTTATAAAGGTATAACTAGCTAAACTAGTGTGAGCTGCGTCGGTGTTTCTAATGAAACAGTAATGATGAAAAGGTAAATTATACACCGTGAAAAGATGAAAAAACTTACTGACGTTTCGGACGCTAGTCCTTCGTCGGAGTAAAAGAGCAACATTCTGCTCTTTTACTCCGACGAAGGACTAGCGTCCGAAACGTCAGTAAGTTTTTTCATCTTTTCACGGTGTATAATTTACCTTTTCATCATTACTGTTTCAAATATTTTATAATTTGAATTTAGCTTCGTATATTAGAGTATATTTGGGTGTTATTATATCGTAACGTGTTTCCAACCATCATGAAGTTGTCAAATGTTTTTCTAGATATCCAATACTCGATACAAAATATTACATGAACTAAATAAAAATAGCTTTCATTCGGCCCGTTCCCGATAAGTCACGACCCTCCCCTGAGCGGAGAAAACGTTTATCATCAACTGGGGAGGGGGGGTGGTTAACATGAGCAGTTGCTATGTTGATACTCTTTTGTAGTATAAATAAATTCTTTGGGTAAAAGTAATATAATTTGTATAATTTGCGTGACAAAACTTTTAGATGTCTGTGTCATGCAGTGAATGGATTGGCGTGACAGCTAACATGATTGATAGGACACATATTATACCAAATGCAATGTGTCAGAGATAGTGTGTATGGATGGCATAGATAGCGTGACAGCTCCTCATGTGAGGGCCCATAGAATTTAATTTAACTGCATGGGACTATAAAAATAAACTTTCAGAACCATTGCATGATAAATATCTTGATAATTTATATCACAGACTAGATTTCGCGATAATAATAACAAGGAGTTTCATTGCGTGACATGACATACGTACGTTGTTTGTTTTCCTGCTGGACTCACGACGGTTTTGATGTCGTTGATGTCTGCTGTGAAGTCATCAGCAAAGATTGGAGGGAGTCTGTACGGTCCACATGGAGTATTGGTAGAACACTGGAATACCCATGCATTTACACCTGATGATGACAAGATATATATGCATCACTATCCACCAACTTAGATCCAACACTGGGGTAGGGTGGGGTAGGTAGTAGGTAGATATCTCCTCTCATCCCTACCGGAAAAAATCAAACTCCGGGGGAGTAGGGGAGATATCCCCACCCCACCCTAGTGAAGCATAAACTCAAGGATGAGTCGGCAGAGGTGGACAGAATAGATATTCGCTCCTTTCCTTCAATGAAAAATAGAATCAAGCACAATTGAATGGTAATCTTTTCCCTACCAATGGTGAAAAATGACGTCAATGATAACTTGTAAAGGGGGTAGGGGATAGAAATATATTGACTACCCTATAGGATAGGACATTGGGTAACGAGGGAAGAAGAAGAAACTGACAGAAGTCCCTCGTGTTTCTCCTACTTAAAAGAGGTAGAGTGAAAGTGATGAGAGAGGAATATCCCGAGGGCCCATTCTCACCACTCTGGAAAAACAGATTATACACAAAAGGGTAAAATTTTAGGGTATAAATTGAATCTTTACCTGGTGTTTTGAGGGCAGTTATACAGCTTGTCGTCAATCTTCCCCGTAGTTTTGTTCAACACACAATCATGGTATCCGCTGAGGTTAGGAAAACAGAATTTCCCAGGTGGACCTTCATCACAGATTCCAGCAGAGCACATGGACGTTAACATCCATGTTGTGGCAGTTCCAAGCAAAAGTGTTCCCAGGTACATCTTTGGTTTGACAGTTAGCCCGACTCGTAAAGGAAAATTCAACAACCTTTAAATTCTGCATTAAAGAAATGGTTTACGAATCTGTTATATCTTGAATCCATCATAGTATATCTGTGAAAACATTAACTAAATAAAACGTACAAAGTTGTGCAAAGTTTTGTAGGTCTACGGTCTACTGAACTGACTAATTTGTGCAAATTTGTGCAATTTCTTAAAACGTTTTTCACGGATATATGGTATGCACTCCATCTATTACACTATTAACCCGGTACTTTTGCAAAATTGCATTATATTTGGCTTGCACGACAAACGAATTAATAAAGAGAAAAAGTTATTTCACTTATTCCTTCCTTACCTTCGACGAAGAACGGTCGATTTGATCAAATGAACTCAGTTACGAATAGTTAATTCTTGCTATCTCCTTCCTTACTTACCCAGAAATATCGTCCTAAAAAGGATCATCACGTCATCGTAATCTCTCATCATCATTACTTAGTTTTGATTGGTTGGTTTTGACCTGACGAGCTAGCTGTGACGTTCATTTTTTGCTGTTAAAGCAAAACACTTAAGAACAATTAATCTATTTACGGTTTTCACTTTTTATGTGCTTATCCATCTAGATATTGTACTCTGTTGAGTCCATAGTTAAGCGGCTACTGAAGACAACAATAGCTAGAATTTTAAACAAACGTTCTCAAGCTTTAGCTTGTCTTATTTATGCATGATAAAGCTATTCAAGCCATGGTCCCGACATATCTTAATCCAACACGCTGACACTGGTCATCCTAGAGGTTATTTCAGGGGTTTAATAATATTTCAAAGTATTTTTTATTGATTTAATCGTTATTTTCAAGATTAAGGCTTTATTAAGGCACCATCACTTCATATAGATGGAAAGTTCAAAGGTTAGTCACGAGACGGCGGGATACATAAGAATATGAAAATAGAGTCCGTCACGTGATATGTGCTGGCACGTTCACTGCACGTGACGGAAACTAATCCATTGGAAAAAATACTTCCTTGCATTGGGCGTAATGATTCACATTAATACCACGTGTCATTCCCTTTATTATCATGTCTTTGATTAACGGTTGTGCATGAGGAGACACACGAAGAAAAAAAATTAGATACACTCTATGATCTCTTGCATTGATCCTAGAGGAATAGACCTCTTCGGCTTGGGGTAATGTTTTCCCATTTCATACCACGTGATGTTCCCTTGAAAATAAGACTCTCTGAGTTGTGTCCATAGTCATATGTCTTCTCATGCGCAACCGATAAACCATAGAAATGATACTCTAGCGAATGACACGTGGTCTGAAATGGGAAAACATTACGTCACAGCCAAAGATGTCTATTGTTCTGGGGAAACATTACGTCACAGCCAAAGATGTCTATTGTTCTGGGGACAAAATAGTAGGACTCCTCCTTCTATGTAAAAAAAAAAATCCATTGTTTTGTCCCCGAGAACGATTCTTCTCGGGAATATAAAGGTCTATATGACTATCTTCATTCACTTGCTATCTTACTATAGGATTTAAAAAAAACACGACAACATAAATTTTAAATGAAGTTGCTTTATAACGATAGGCCTTTCTTAAACATACAGTCCATCACGTGATCATGTCCGGCGGGAAATGATCACGTGATGCGCTTAATCACATGATTCGCCTCTTGCTATATTTACTCACAAAGGTTAAAAGGAAAAGTGAAAAGCACTAAAAATAGAACTTCTACCTAATATTATTAATTCGTGTCAAATATACAATGGATATATTCAAGTAGATTTGATCAGTCTTTTGTAGTTTTGTGTCCATAGTGACGTCATCATGGGAACTCATGTGACGTCCCATACTTATAAGCATTCAGTAACATTTGATGTCTTAACAAAATAGAGCCATCTATAACAATGTACCAACATAGGTAGAAACTTCATGTATTGTTTTCCCTTAAATATTAAACGCAAAGAAGGACTTTTTGATCCTCCGCTAACTATTCTTCGAGTTCCCCAAGAACCCAACTGAGGCAAATTTTTTAATCTGCTTATACACTCGATGTAGCATACACTTAACATATAGATCTTTACCGAGTGACAAAAAACACATTTCATAATTATCAGTTAGACGTCATGAAAGCGCGTGCGACCCATGGGCAAATATTTTATAGGCATTTCCGCCAATCAGAGCGCGCGTTTTATCACCAATCTCGCTCGTGCGCGCGCTATTCACGCCATCGTGCAATGCCTATCCCCAGAAATTCCGGAATGGACTTTTTTCTCTAGTTCCGTTAATACATTGTGAAAAATAGTAATTTTTAAACGTTATGGAAATTCTGCATTTGGGGAGTGTAGGAAAATTAAGATTTCCGGACGGCTTTGTAATATATAATTTATCGATTTTACGAGTTTGCCATTTGAAATCCCTTTTAAAAAATATAACGTTCTTATGGAACACCATTCTAACTTATTTCTAATAGAAATTTCTCATATACTTTCCCGTTAATTTAATCCAGCTCAAGATATTGAACTAATAAGTTTATCCCATTAAAATAGAGTAACCTTGTCAAACTAAGACTAAGAATGCTCTATAGTTTTCTACATTAAAATATCTAATTGAATTTGTTGGTCATTGGATGCGGTGAATAAAATAGTTAGAACAAAACTCAACAATATCCCTAAGACCTATGGAGACTTCTACGATTGTTGTCCCTTGGGGGTAGGGGTAGGAGATATTTGTGTTTTGTATAAGCCTTTCTAAGTATACGCGGACGAAAAACAGTTCGAGTAGGACACGCTCTAGATCAATAAGTCTCTTTTAGTAGGCGACAGGTTTTAGTTTTCATATCTAAACACATTTATTTTCATTTTCGGTCTGTTTTTCAAGAGAGTTTGTCAAACTTTCTGCCATATTGAAAAAATGGCGTACCTTAAGACAGCCCCATGGTTCAGCGCGCGCCCTACTCGCTACCAGTTTCCGCGCAACCTCGGAATACCCTAAATTTTAAGACACACGCAATCCACTACATGAGTGCGGATGCTTGATTCCTGACGAGTTCAGTCAATAAACCGTCCTTATTTTTGAGCAATTCATCTGGATGACCAAACTCCATTGCTCTACCTTTCTCCATGACCAACACCTTGTCATAATCGAGTATAGTGTTCAAACGATGTGCTATCGTTATGACAGTACAATTATTAAATTTGCTTCGTATTGTCTCTTGAATGCTCTTGTCGGTATTGAAGTCAACGTTCGCTGTCGCTTCATCCATGACGATTATTTTATTCTTATTCAAGAGCGCTCTTGCAAGACAGAGAAGCTGTCTCTCGCCAACTCCAAAGTTATTTCCAGACTCTGAGAGCATAAAATATAATTCTCCCGGCAAGTCAGCTACCTTGTCTTTCATCTCAACTTGATCGAGAACATTCCATATTTCCGCGTCATTGTAATTGGAGAAAGGATCCAGGTTGTTACGTAATGGACCGCTGAAGAGAGTGGGGTTTTGAGTGATTACCGAGATGACACGACGTGCATTTTGTACGTTAAGCTCCAGGATCTGTTGGTTGTCTATGACGATTTTGCCCGTTGGGTCGGGCATTCGGAACAGCGCTGATACCAAGGAGGATTTCCCTGCTCCTGTTCGTCCTGCTACTCCCACTCTTTCGCCTCCTTTGATCGATATGTTAAGATTCTAGTGAAAAAAAGTGGTGAACTGCGGTTAACCAAAACAACGCATGCGCACTGCAGATTTTAAATGTCTTGACTGCCAAGGGTTTCAATATAATGGTGGAAACAAACTTAACATTCGACTACAGCGTTTATAGTGACTGATAAACACTGTACTATCTATTTCATGATGCAAAAGATAGTTATTTCACATCGTCCATACACACTGTCAAGTGGTCGTCAAGTGAGCTGAACTATAAAAAATTATTTTAAAAAATGTGATAGCTAAACTTGTAGGCTCGCAAATAAGTGCGGAATTTTGCAGAGAGGGGTAAACTGGAGAAAACGATCTTCGAAGCACACAAACTGATCTGAGAAGCTCTACTCATATATAATGACGGGTCAATGGGTGGGACCCATGAGAACCGTGGTGGGTCGCGCGCGCGGAAGCGCATTACCAGAATACAATAATATCTGTGACTACTGCCAGTCGTTTCGCTTTTCTCTTCCTGCCTTCCCTTCATGCACCGCGAACTCACTTAATCCTTCCCATCAACCACAGCGTGAGATCAATAAGACAAGAGAAGCGACTGGGTACGAGTCTGTGACTAATATTTTATTGAATTCTTTTTAGTAACTTACTTGAAGGACTTGAGGTCCACCTTCGTAGTACTGCAAAGAAACATTCTCAAACTTGACGTCACCAGTCGTGGGCCAATCAGATGGTGCTTTCTTCTTGAGGTGGTACCCATTCTCCTCTTCGAGCTCAGTGTAAGTCATGACGCGTTCTACTGACGTCATCATGTTCTCGACGTCAGCTGTCTGTCTCATGGCGAATTGCAGCTGACCAACAGTACTGATGGCGTAGACTAGTGACAGGCCGAGAGTTCCTGAAATGACATGAAAAATAATGTTTATAACGTTGTAGACGTAAGCAAATGAAAACAGAAAGGAAGGAAGGAAGGAAGAGAGAAGAAGGAAGGAAGGAAGGAAAGAAGAAGGAAGAAAAAAAGAAAATGGGAGGAAAAAGGGGAAAGGAAGGAGGACGGAAAGGACAGTGGGAAAGAAGCAAGAAAGAGAGAGAGAAAAAGGAATGAAGGAAAACAAACCTGCATCAGTCTCGAATGACACGCCCGAGAACGTTGCTATGGCAACAAATGCCGTGCACACAAAGTCCAGTCTTATTCCCATCCATCGTGCGCTGTGAGGGACTAAGAACCAAATCTGACTTCGATGATCTTGCACCCTGGTCGAATTCAAAAAAAAAAAGTGTAAATCATTGAATGGTAGATTTTACCGCTTGTCTGTAGTTTAGGTCGAAAGCTGTTTTACAGCTGAGAAAGACTAGCGTGTCGGCGCAATGAAAAAGTGACAAAAGCTGATTACGCCTGTAATCCCTTAGGCTTTGCTTTCATGACATAAAAAACAAATCAGTGCACATTTGTTTTCAGGCTCAAATTTGCTAACAGTACATTTCTATAGACCTCTTTACCTTGGACGAAGCGTTTTCTCATTTGAGACCACCGTCATTCTCTAGAGTATCATTTCTTTGTTTAACGATTGAACATGAATATGGATACAACACAAACAAGGAATCTTATTCTTAAGGGAATAACACGTGGTCTGAAATGGGAAACATATTACGTCCGTGGTAAGTAATGTTGGAGTTATCACATGTTGCAGTCTCTGACTTACTCGTTAAATTTGTCCATGAACTTCTTCTCCATATGGTAAGTCCTGATCAGCGATATCCCCTCAAGAGTATCTGCTATGTGAGCGAGGACAGGACTTTGACTGATCGCCTCCATTCTCTTGATCTCTCTTGATGTCTTCAGATAATACCTTGACAAGAAATGCATTGAGTTCAGTTTCATCAAGACGTCATGAAGGATCTATTTGGTGAAGAAAGGTGCACTGCTATCCAAATAAGTAAGTGTACTTTTGTTGGTCCTGGAGATAATGACCATGTTTGGAATAATTTTGATGAAGATGATAATGATGATGATGATTAATGTACGATGATGATGATTGTTATTCGTTGATGACGATGATGAGGATGATTACTATATAAGGTGATGATGGTGATGATGATGATGATGATGATGATAATGCTGATTACTATATGATGGTAATCATGGATGATGGTGATGATGATGATGATGATAATGCTGATTACTATGTGATGGTAATCATGGATGATGATGATGATGATGATGATGATGATGATGATAATGCTGATTACTATGTGATGGTAATCATGGATGATGGTGATGATGATGATAATGCTGATTACTATGTGATGGTAATCATGGATGATGATGATGATGATGATGATGATGATGATAATGCTGATTACTATATGATGGTAATCATGGATGATGGTGATGATGATGATGACATATCCAACCTAAAACACAACCAATCAAACCAAGTTACCTATTGATGAGCAAGAAGCCGATAATCATAGGAATAACACCAATGATGGCATAATAGTTAGTAGAACACGTAACACACATAGAAGCAAGTGTCTGTAGAATATACTGTATAGCTAACAATGAAGTGGGGGGAAGAAACTCGTCGACGATGCCGATGTCTTTCGAGAACCGGTTAAGGATTCTTCCAGATGGGTTGGTGTCGTAGAACAGGACAGGTGACTATGCAAAAAAAAAAACGAAAAAAAACACCATAATTTAAGTTGAACAAATCGTTTCAAAAGACTTATCAGAATGATTGAGAATCGTGGCTGGCCTTCGAGTAGTCATAACGTTTAACAGGCAACCAGTCGAAAGGCAAAGAGAAATTAACGTTATCCAATCATATTTCTTGGATACAGCGGTATTTTACGTACTTTAGAAAAGTCGCCTACTGTTTTTTTTTTCGGATAACAAAAACTTGGGAGCAGCTTTGTATCAAGCTACATATCAAACTTATTTGTCGTTCGCGTGGGATCCCTGTGGTTTTGGGCTTCCTTTGTCAAAGACCAGGTAGATTCAAGATGGCGGAAAATTTTAAGTATTTCTTCACTGCAAAATCTGCAGTTTTAATTTATATTTTTGACATTTGAAAACTCCAAATGGCGGAAAAATCACCAAAAAGAGGTTCACTTCCAGATAAGGTAAGCTGAACAATTATGGATATAGATTCTATAGCCACACGAATGACAATTGTTTTTGGGGACATCTTGAAATTTGATAAGTTTTACTCACTTTTAATATAGACAAGACCATCTTGTCGTGTAGCGTCTCTGAACACCGTAGCGTAGTGATATAATACAGCAGACCTCTAATGATGGCTAGAGACAGCGCACCTCCAACCAAAGCACCATAGATAATAAGATTGACTTTATGTTTCTGTTCGACCCACTTCATGCGACTCATGTGAACAAGCCATAGATTCGGAGAAATAATAGACGCTGCGGTGAATTACAAGCAGTAGAATGTGTCATTAATATTGTTCAATTGTACCGCTGTGGGTACTGCGTGCAGACTCATTTGACGGGTGCTGGAGTATAAGGTTCATTAGTCAAATCCAACTAGTGGTCTGTTATCAATGCTGCATCATGATTGGATGACCTACTACTATGCTATAACTTATATCCTACAAGTAGCAAAAAGTGCTGGCTTTGAAAGCCAAAATAATAATTTAACATTAATTCAAGACTTGTTTGCTCCTAAATAGTTGAACTAGTTGGATTTGACTAAAACAGTTAGTCCTCTCGCTCTCATTACATGACCTTTGAGTCAATAGCCCGTTTGGCCTTCGGCTTCATTGGCTATTGACTCATAGCCCATTCGTGCTCGAAAGTAATTACTAATTAGAAGAGAGATATTGAGCTTGAAGTGATGATGCCGTGATGCGAAGAGTGACATTATTAACATCATGTCGTTATGTCACAACCGTGACGTGCCCGTGAATGTTTTTTTTGCGTGACATGTGTCATAATTGTGACGTAAATTGTGTGTAAATTGTGTAGTGTAACCGTTATGTGCCGTGTCATAACTATGTCATTATATCGACACATGGCGCATGGCCGTGCATTCCACACCCTTACTCCCACCCACCCACTCACAAACTCACCCACCCACCTCACACCAACCAAATACGCCACCCATTGCCTGTACTCACCTTGTGCAACTAAAAACAACAATATCAGAAGAATAAGTAGAACAGCGTGCAAACCAGACCGGAAGTATCTCCAGTAAAGAGCTGCAGATATCGTCCCTACACTACGATCCTCTGTCACTGAAGCTAAGCCTTTACCAGCCACCGGCTTGGAAGACGTAGTCTCTCGTATGTCTGGCTCTTTGGGCTTTTCGCTCTCTTTCTTGCTAGTCGACTCGACTCCATGTATTGCGTAATACTTTTCGTTTCCAACTCGCAGTTCTTCTTCGATGGAATCGAGATCCAGCCCCGATTCCTAACAAATGATGATGAACAAGTGAGACTAGCAATACAAATGTTTCTCTACCCACCCCTCCCTAGAGAAACAAGATGTATTTATTTATTAAAAGCATCCTCACCCACCCTCACAGGTAACTCACCTGTAACTGGAAGTAGTCTCCTTCATGTTCAATCGTGCCTTTACTGTCAAGAATCATGACGTAATCAGCATTCTTCAAATACTGCAGCTGATGCGTGACCAAGACACGAATTTTGTTGCTAAGCATCCCTGAGATACAAGTCTCAAAAATATGCTTGCCTACTTTAGCATCTACGGCACTTAGCGGATCATCAAGAAGGTATATATCTGCATCTGCGTATACTGCACGCGCGAGGTTAACACGCGCTTTCTGGCCTCCACTAAGGCTTGCTCCTCGCTCTCCCAGGGTTGTCTTATCCCCGTCAGGGAGCCTCTCGATATCCTTGGTCAGATCACAAGCCTCGATGGTTTCTTTGTATCTCTTCTCGTCATATGGCTTGCTAAATAAGATATTCTCTCTTACTGTACCACTAAAAACCCACGCAGTCTGTGGGACATAAACAATACTCCCTTTCCTCTGTATTTCTCCTGAGGTAGGCATTAGCTCTTCTAATAGAGTCAGGAGTAACGTGGACTTTCCGCAGCCGACTGGTCCAGTGATAAGCGCGAGTTTGCTATCCTTTAAGTCCAGGTTTATATTGGAGAGAACCGGTGATTCACTGAGTCCATTCCAATGGCATGTTAAGTCATTGGCTTTAATGTAGTTGCCATCTTCTTTCGGCTTCTGATCTTTGAACGAGTCTTTCCTTTTGCTATGCCTTCCATTTTTTCCATTTGCAAGCTCTTCAATTAGTAAAAAGTGTTCGATACGATCTAGCGATGCAAAACAGTCTGCGATAAGCTGCATGCCATCGGTGAGCCCGTACACAAGAGAGCGTCTGTTCTCGCTGAGGAGACCAACCATGGTGAAGATGTTGAATGGAGTAAGGCGAGTTCCAGTGAAAACTAGAGTAACGAATGCAATCAGGCAGATGACGCTGTCGTAGGTATGTTGTAATGAGGCAAAGCTGGCAAGAATACCGTATATCTTCCTCATGATGAGAATTTCGGCCCTGGTTGTAAAGAAACAAAGAAACAGTAAATTTACGAAGTCTCAAGACGGTGTTAGGAAGCCATTTTTTAATGGTGACTCACCCAATATTTTTGCATGAGAACCTACCAACTTTGAACCTTACATGCCTAAAGAGATTGACTCCGATTTCTATCCACTAGGACAAACATGCTTCATATACACTGTAGACTAAACTACGATTTATTAGGCAGCATAAAGCTTTTTGCTAGAAAATACGGTTGAGGGCTAAAGTTCGACTTAGAGATAAAACAGTTGTGACGTCATTACCATGTGATATGTGTTAAATTGTAGTTCAGTCTATATGTAAGATATGTGTCCTGTGGCTATGAAATCGGGATCAATCTCTTAAGGCATGGGGAGGTTCAAAGTTGGTAAGTGCTTATGCAAAAATGTTGGGTCGAGTAGCCTTTATGAGCGCGCAGTGCTTCCCTTTTTAACCGTGGAAAAATAAAACTGTATGGAAACATAAAACCGCTAACGTGACGCTGCCGCGTACGAGCATTTCATTGGATAATCAGTGGAGGGATGGATGCGTGGATGGATGGATGGATGGAGGAATGAATGAATGGATAGAGGGATGGAGGGATGTTCACTATGGATGGATGGATATATGAATGGATGGAAACTGCTCAGTATTTTTCTCATCAACTGCTCACCTTCTGATTTTCTTGACAGCGTCCCTGTAGGGCCATTCCCATGCATACATCTTAACGGCCCTTATACCAGAAATAATCTCATTCATCACCTCAAGCCTACGATCAGTCACGCGTGCGGACTCCATCCTTAACTTAGCAACCCAGCCTGTCATCTCGGCCTCGTAGGGAATGAGAATGAGTGCGAAGGCCAGACCAGTGACAGCTTGCCATCCAATCAGAATCCACAAGAGAATTCCTAGCACGACGAGGTCAAACGGAGATCGTAACGAGGCAAAGAGGTTCTGTGTTGCCAGGTCGAGGCGCTGGATATCATTGGATACAAGATTAATCAC
Source organism: Actinia equina (assembly GCA_011057435.1). Taxonomy (NCBI): domain Eukaryota; kingdom Metazoa; phylum Cnidaria; class Anthozoa; order Actiniaria; family Actiniidae; genus Actinia; species Actinia equina. The sequence continues at coordinate 360,600 of WHPX01000714.1, forward strand.
GTGACCCGAACTGATCTTGGCGAGCTTGCTTTTACTCATGCGTAACACCTGTGAAGATAGGTATGTTTAAAGTTTGAATTCTTGTTAGTATTTTAACATATATGCTCTTCAATACTGTTTAGTATGAGAAATCAAATGTGTTCGAGTGCAGTTTCCAAAAAAGATTTTCGAATTACATTTGTGATATTCTTCTGCACGAGAACCCATTTGATTTTCTTTTAATAATGTAACCATCAAAATGTTATTGATTTTCTTGATTTTTTTACATGAATGATTTCGCTTTTTTGTTCAACAACAATTACACTACAACAATTAAAAGATAAATTACAATAGTTAAATAAATACAATCCCCCTACCCTGGTCCCAGAGGTTCGACGATTCTAAGCTAGTCTGGGCGGGTTTGTGTTTAACAGAAAAAATTAAATGTTTACACACAAGAAAATAAATTAATAGCATATAAGAAGGAAATACTGACTTTAGAACAAATAATGACATTATTAGACCGTACACTATTTTATTTAGAAGAAAAAAAGATTTGAGTTTTCAACATCGTAGCCATATTTATTTAAATAACCAAAGAGAAGCTGTCTTATTTTCTTCTTGAAAGCCGGTTTTGATAAGTCCCGTATAGTATTAGAAATTCGATTCCACAGTTGAACGCCAAAACAAGAAGTGATAACAGACCAATTATAATCGAGAATTTAGCACTTTACAACATCACAATTACGACTAAAGAGGAAAGATGACATATATATATTCACAGCTAAGATTAATGAAGCAAAAAAAACTCTTACTATAAATATCTAAAATTGAATTAATTAAATTAAATTGACCATGTTAATAGTCAACAAAAAATGCACGCCTAAAAAGGTATGTCTTAACTAGGCTTTTAAATTCAATTAATTCAATTTGTCAATCAAAAAACGAAAACGTTTTTTCCTTGTTATCGAAGCGACCCAATTTTTAGTAATCTTAACTTACATTTGATAAGACAAATCTTGTGAAATTAATCCTGTAAAGAAAAACCGAGCAAACATGCACGATGATGCGGAAAAAAAACATGGTGACATGGCCATTGTGACGAATTAGTGCACTTCAACGAAGGTAGTCGTGTAGGATTCATGAATAATTATGCTTCATGTTGTTTTGATCTGCTTGGTTGATGAACACGTCAGAGATATAAAAATTGGCTAACTTTCTATTCTTGGTCAAAGATGCTTTCAAAATAAATGGATGTATGAGTAACTACAACAAGAAAAAGCGAAGGAGAAATAAAGAGTCATTGATGGATCCAATCTCACATCACATTTATTAGCACGATAACATTCTTCAAAAATAATTCTGCTATACTAACCGATACTCTCTTGTCGTATATTATAGCATTTTCGGAAACTATGACATGACTATAATATATAGCTAATTTCGACCGATCTCATCATCGTAAACAGCTCATATCTTTAGTTTCCTAGATACCTTTAGGCAATTAGACAAACCATTGAATTTAAATCCAGCTAAGTAAATCTTAACAGATACTTTATAGAAAATCAAGTAGCTGTTTAATGATTTCGAGTTGAACGTAGAAGTTGGTGTAAATAGGAATTGAAGAATATTGTTGCTAAGATTATGAGCCTTGTACTAGGTTCATAGCGAAATTTTAGTTAAGGAAGAAGTAGAACAATAACAAGAAAAAGAACGAGAACAAGCAGAAAAAGAAGAGTTATAAAGAAAATGTTATCCAGCATAAATTAAAGTTTTAAAACTACTTTATTTTCCTTCACTTTTTGCCTAGATTGCTGAATGCTTACGAATTATTTCAAGTATTAAAAAAAGTGGTAATCATCCCTGATTTTTTGAAGAACGTCCAGATTAAGTTATATTATAGAGTGACCTCGGCCCGCTTTTAATCACCGGATACGGAGATTTGATAACTACCACGCTACTATTGTTTTACAAACTTAATAATTATAATTCTCTGATTAAATCTATAACATTTATCTCGATAACTTTTACTAAGACATGAACTGCAAATATTATACTCATTTACAAACTTCTAAGTTTCAAAGTATCCGAGAAAACAATTCATTGAAACGGCCGCGATTTTTTACTATAGCAAACCTCAAACTGACAAAACACTTATATGACTTAAAATTAAAGAAGCATTACATATCCTCTGGGTGAAACCTATTCTTAATGCACAAGTCAAGCATGTTACATTAAGCTCTCCGTGTAGCTCTGGCTTTTACGTTAAAATTCTATTGTTCTTGATTCTCATATTTATAGCTCACCGTTAATTAGTCTTACATCCACTGATGATGGCAGAGCTTAATGCCGAAACTTGTATGTTAAACTCAAAAGTGTGGTTCTGTTCTTAAAAGGTTAACTTCACTGCCTCAGGGGGTGTACTCGGGTGGGTAACATGACGGGGAGGTCCGACGTATTATTTTGGGTTCACAATATTCGTTCGCGATATCTTTTTGGGTCAAGAGACCAGCCACGTAATTTTTCAGGTCTCGAAATGAAAACCTTATTTTTTTGTGTCGTCACATCTTCGAGTTCGATTTTTGTATCAGAAAATTATTTGTTTGATTTTTGTTTCAGCAAGGCGCAATACATTAATACATTAATACATTAATACGTTTTATATGCAAAATCTTGCATTAGAAGAGCCTGTTGAATTCAACAAATCAGTTTTGAAGTATTTAAGTCTTTTGGGCCAGAAATTTGGATGCCATGTATTTTTTTGGGTGTAAAAATTTCAGGTTTGAGTATTTTTGGGGGTCAATATGAAGCTCCGTCGGACCCCCCCGTCATGTTACCCACCCGAGTACACCCCCTGGGCTTCACTGATCACCTTCAGACTTATAATGGAGTATTTTTTGTTGCTTTTTATGCGTGTTTTTTCTGTCCTCCTCTACTATTTAAGTAGTGGTGATTAATAATAATAATCATCGTTATCTTACCTTCCTATAAAGGATCCCTGTAGTAGCTGCTCTAAACCTCATTCCAAGTAGCGCCGAACGATTTTGATAATGATGTTGAGCAAGATTCCTTCCTAAAGATGTGATACATATTCCAGTGGGCAGAATATACTTGAAAGCTGCTCCTAGGTCTCTTATGCCCATTAAATAAGATATTAAAAAGCCTAAGAGAACAGGCAAGGTCATTCGGTTGGCCATGTCAGTTAATACAAGCATGATAATGCTGAAGTATTCCGACCATGGCGACACTCTCATCAATGCCTTCCAAAATCTTGGTCTTTTTCCTTGTTCTTTTTTCTTAAGTTCTTTCTCCCATTCCTTCTCTAAACGATCAGTGAGGACATCAGATTTATCTTCATCTAGTAAAGGAAAAAGATCTTGTTCTTCTAATGGTCTTTTGCTTCCAATGACAAAAATCTTGTTCATCCATGAGAAGGTAACTTTGGAAAAGATGTTGGCGTTGCGTTTAGGGTTTACTTGTTTTTCTTTTTCTTCTTCATTTTCTAACTTTTGATAAGCTGTTTTCCCCATCTAATGACCTTGAATTTCTACACAAGTTATCCGTTATGGTCAAGTTAAAGACTAGCAGTGACGAAGTGTTTTTTAAACCTAAAATTAAACAGAAGATTAAACATTATTTTGTATACTATTCATTCGACGCGACGAATGACCTGTCGACTGTAACAAGTCAAAGATGATGAATAGTTTTTCTGCCTGAGTGAAAAACGACAGCGATTCATATGTAGAAAAAAGCCCTTAAACTATATGCAGTGAGCTATGAAGAGATTCTGCTCGTAGGGTGCCTTGAGAAGTGAGGGAAAATATAAACCGTTAGAAAGGGACAGAATTTATAAAAAACTCGTGGGTTCGATTCCCAGCGAGGTCGGAAATTAATTTTTCCGAATTTAATTCCAAGGTCTTTCGCCCGGAATAACCTCGTTCCCAAGTACTATAACTTATCTATATTTCTATATCTTCATATAAAAACTCAATGAAGTGTTCAATCTCGTTACAAATGTATACCTGGAACACTACATATACTCAGAACAAAAATCTCAAAATAGGAATTTTCATTGACGTTAAATTTTTTCCCCATTTTGTCTTCTGCTACTGGTTGCACATTTCGTTTTCTTTTCTCGTCTTTTAAAAGACTTTTAAGAAATGGTGAAGTTTTTACCATTTTTGTTAATATGAACCATCAATAATAACTATCATACATTACACCAAATGTTACGTGTTTTTTTTAATTTGGGAGATTTTTATATTTTACGTTAAAATAAGTTTAGAACCAAGCATGACAAAAGTACAAACTCTGACGTGATTTACTCAATGACTTTTGCTCTCCCTAAAATAATTTCCCAAAAAATTTGACTCGCAGCATGGCACTTGCCGATGGAAAAACTTTAAACACTAAATTTTCTCTTAGAGACTGTAAACGATCAAAGCAAGTTAGGTCAAAGTTTGTATCTACTTTAGCTGTTCTATCATATTTTTGATTGTGATTTTTTAATTTATTAATTCTGTACTAAACAGTTCATTGCCTAGTCTACATATGCAGGATACGTAGATGGTAGAATGTTTTAGGAGTCGCTTGAGATTATTAAAAATCGGTCTTATTAAGACTAGTACTGAATCCATTTTTAAAGCTTGAAAACACGAAGACTAAGAAAACTTATAGGAACAATTTCCGTTTTCAAATAAGAAAGTTCTTGGAATAAACTCATAGTTTTCCTCCTCAAGAATTGAATTCAATCTATTAAAATTAACAAGTTTTCGGAATTTGCAGTGGGAAAAGTTTTCTATCTTTCCTAGTATTTCTGCCGCTTTTGATATCTTTCCCATTGCAAAAAAAAAACTCGAACGAATTGATCCGATCAAGATCATTAATAACTGATTTTTAAGTATGAAATGCGATTTCTACAGCCTTCTACTTAACTTAATTCTTAGTTGAGATTGATTTACTTAGTATACTGGGATCAAGAGAGTACGAAGTATTTATGACTCTTGCTCATATGTTTTTTCAAAAGAAATAGTTATTATAAACTTTTGATTTTAGATTTTATAAATTTAAGATTTTGCATCCTAAAGACTTCTCTAGTAATAATTCATACGCAAATGATCGACATATGAGACTTTCCTCTTTGATTGAGATTTTAACTATTTTGGACGATTAAACAAACACTCATTATCAAATTAAAATGTGTACGTTGTTCGTAGAATAAAAGCCCCTCAGGAGACCAACGCGTTTTTTCATGTTAACCGGGTGAGATACCTGTTAATGAGGAAGTTCCTTGATAGAATTTTCCTTCGTAGGCAATGTCTGTAATTTCTTTAATGAAGCATTTCCAAACTCCATTTTGAAACAAATAAAAACTTTAAATTTCTTATTGCTAAATACATATTTTTGGTTTTATTTCTGAAGCTTGTTCTTTGAATTTTGTTTATATTTTCAGAATTTTGTCGCTGATATAAAAGGTTTATCTTTGGGTGAACAATTCTATGGAATCACTTAGATTTTCCACCAGTCGACCTGTTTTCTTATTTAGTAAACTTTTTTCGGCCCTTCTTTTCAAATACTTGAATTCCACATCAGTTCGGAATCATTTTCGGCGCATTTATTAATTTCATCTAAATCATATAACTTGCGCGACTTTTCTTTCTGAGATTTTGAAATTTTAACCTTTATTTTAACACAACTGAAGAGGAATTGATTTTCTGCTTGTTTAAAAAATTTTCGTTTTGTTTTGCTCTTTCATGTATGGTGCCCAAGTATCAACAAAAATAAGGAAAAAAAAATCTATTGAAATTTATAATTATTTTTAAAGATTCGACATTTTTGGTTGGAAAGCTTTAATTTTGGCTTCAATTTTACGTTACTTTTTGGTAAGTTAATAGAGGTGGGAGAAAACTGAGTTGCAACGTTCTTCTGAAGATAAGGCGAGTATAAAAAAGGAAATAAATGATTTCTCTTTTTTTTCATACCTGTTAAATGTTATTTGTCTTATCCATTTTTCGTCTGATTTACATATCCTTTTTTCTCATTCATACACCATTGGCCTTGCTCGTAATACTTCTCTCTATCGTCTAAGATATCTATCCTGCAGAGACAACGAGATCAAACCACGTAGATGAGATTAAAAACTTCGGTGATAAGGTTAGGTCGGGACCATGGTGGGTGGAGTGGACGAACAGGGGCTGGATCGAACAATGAGTGATTACGTCATGATACTAAGAGTGGCATTGGGGAGAGACTGAGAATATAGTGATAACAATCTTTATTGAGGGAAGCTCTTTCACAAAAGTGAATTTCAAAGATGCCCTAATATAATAAAACGAAATAAATAAATAATTAAATGTCTGAACGCCGGCGAGTAAGTTCGTAGGAGGAAAATTATACTGAAAATAACTAAAAACCTGAGAATATCCCAGTTTCATTAGAAGAGTTCAATCAGAGACGAAATGGCGGTAAAACTAATGCGCGCGCGCGCCGGCAGCAAAAGATACTACAGAACATGAATCCCAGTAAATAGTGACATTTAGAAAATAAGCTTAGAAATTTATAATTTTGAAAACCTTCAATGTGTTTTTATGATAGTTATTATTATTTTTCATAATATTTAATGTATATATATTTTTAATCCTTTCAAAACAGGCTTAGAAAAGCAATAAATTTAAAAATGGCTTTTTCCCGGCATTCCGACATTTTTTTGGGGGGCTATCCCTTCTATCCAGTTTTTCATTCTTTTTTTTGGTAGAGTTTTTCTTTTCTATTCGTGCTACAATGCACGCTCAATCCCCAAAGTAAGGTCGCCCTTGTTGACAGCCAATGTTCAGAACTGCAAATTGAAGTGCTTTACCTACTACATCAACTTCATAAAATTGTCATTTCAAATAAAAGAGTAAGAGACTGAAGAAAGCAGAAATACAAAAGCTACGGCTTTAAAAACAATTGCTTACTTAGTTATCTTAAGTAATACTTAAAAAGATTATGAAGACAAAAAAGATCTTTAATCATTTGTTATTCATAAAGCATTCAGTCCCTATACTTGGCGTACCATTATTATTATTAAGCTTATACGACAATTATACATATTCGGTGTTTTCAAACCGAGGATATTACTCTAGCATAAACTATATGAATTGAAATTATGTATGTAATATCGACACCAATTTAGCGAAAAACGTACTGCCAAGTGTCGATCCTGCAGATAAACCTATTCTCTAAAAATACCGTATCATAGCGATTGACTATGCCTGAATCGATCGCCTAAGAGCAAATAAATTTTGCGAAAGAACAAATGCAGCGGGGAAGCTCCTTTCTCTTTCAGTAACCACTTGCAACATGAACAGCAAGCTAATGCGCTCAACATCGAACATCAAGTCATGTGAAAAAGCACATTTGCCACCCTTTGGGCTTAATAGAAATAAAATAAATTACGAATTTATATTAAGAAATATATGTAGCGATGTTCGATGTTGAGTGTATGACGTCACATACTAATTAAAATAAAAATTATCGTAAAAATATCATACTTTCGTCCTGAATATCGAGAAAACACTTCATACAGTGATTATTGGACCTTTAAAGAGTATTCTTAGGAAGTTTCAGCTGAATGCAAGTTTGAGCGATTTCCATCAGATTAACACTTTAATCCCTCAACAAATGATTATGCAACTTCAAAATTTATCAAGTGGAAGAAGGTGCGAAGCCGTTAATTCAGAACCAATGATTTCTACCCTCATTCATTTAAATAATCAAATCTGTGTTTCTTTTTCTTCTTGGTATTTAATAACTATTCAGATCACATGCAACTACTCGTATGAAACATTGATCTTAACTCAAACGATGTTTAAAAATGAACAATTATTGAGCTAAATCGCCTTCCTTAACACGTCATCGTATCACATTTTCTCTAATCCTTCGTTCTCATCCTCAGTATCTATGGCTTTCGAGGGTTTCCTCCCTCCACAAAAATCAACTCATATTCCAATTCGATCACGGAACGAGGGCCACAATTTGTCCAGTAGTATCTAGCTAATAAGTGCTACCCTCTTAAAAAAGGAAGGTTTAATTTTTTAAATTCCTCTTTATATATATAAAATACGATATCATGCTCAACATCATCCATGCAGTAATTGTTTAATGACTTTAAGAGTAGATTCAACTTGGTAAATTAGAACTGTGAGCATAGTATATTAACTATGCTGTGAGCCGATCAAGGAACACGCTTATCTTCCACTAGTAGCAATTAAGTTTATTTCACATAAGATAAAATTAAGATATTTGTATAAAAATCAATACGTCTGTGAAACGTTTACTCTTTGTGCCGAAATCATTTTTGCTTTGTTTTGCTAATTCATTGGTTTGAAAAGATGACGATGCGGATAAACAGTCTCAAATCGTTGGTGTATTCACTAATCCTTGTAAAAATAAATTATCATTTGCTATTAGAAAACACTACTTACCTTTTGTTAAAATCACTAAAATTGCTGAAACGAAGTATAACTTTGTGAATATGGCTCGGCTATATTATCACGAAGGCGTATTTTCGAAACCACGGAACATCAGCACACATTTTATTTGCCCACACCATTCATATTTCGCTGACAAATTAACCTCAATATCAAAACTTGTGGCTTTTCCTCTCCGTAAAAACCTTGTTATTGTATTCCACGTTTCTTCACAAGCCACAAAACTGAGACAATTCTTCAAACCTTTCTCACTAGGATAACCCACAATAATGGCTTATGCCACCAGATCCACATATGTTATCCCTAACTTGTTGAATATGCCATATAATAATTTCGGTCGATGAATACCTATGGCCTAATTGCATAACTTCCAGGCATATATTTCATGAGGCCTGCTATGTGACATCGTAAAACCTTAATTATTCTATCTGGACGAAAAGGTCTCTTTCTCTTTCATTTATTGCCATGCCGTTGTCACACTAAAAATAGCATACCCTAGCTTTTTCACTATCTCCCCGAGTAACGCAAGCATAACTTTCTCTTCAGAAAAACCATTTGTGTTGCAGCCTCTATCTGTTATTATTTCCTAGTAAAACAATTCCTTTATCAAATTATAAACTTCTTAGTTTTATATTTTTCTTCTAATAAATAAAAATGACAATTCTTTCCGACATCAGACATTCTGTTTGTCTACTCGTTCATTTATTTTGGTAACGGAACGAATTGAAAATCTTTATACATTTAAATCCATCATTTTGATATATTTTATTGCACTGAATTTAGCTACTTCAATAAAAAACGTCATAGAGCAGCAAAGGACAGACGAACCGCAGAAATTCTTACAACGCAGCAATACATGAAAACGAAAAACTAAAAGGGAATTTTTATCAGCTGTAATATTATTCCAAAAAAAAACAAAAAAAAAAACAAAAAAAAAACAACATAAAAACCAATAAAAACCCTCATATTCATGGCAAAGCGTAGCGGTTATGATGCATAATTAGGTGGAAAACTACAGCGTTTTATTGAAGGAAAATTTAGGAAATGCTAGAGTGATACAGCGTTTGTGTTTCACAACGTCAACCTTCGTAATTAATCCCGACTCAGAAGACTCGAAACCGACTACTCATGACTGTTCACGAAGCTGGCAAAACTGCCTTTTCAGTCTACCATTATAGACGCGCAATGCGGGTATGTATTCAGAAGCGTGCAATTTAATTTCCTTTCGTTTCTGTCGCTTGACTGTCAGTTCTGTGGTATTGCGGTAGATTTAACAAGTTGTTTCATGATCTTTTACTATTTAATGAGATGCGCTAATAGTTGGATACTTTGTTTTCAGTAAATATGCATGCTGAAGGCCTGTTAGCTTTGAGTCTGTTGGCTCATCTGCTTTGTTTGAGTGCTGAATAAATTTTACTGATGGTTTAACTAGGAGAAGTCATGGTATTTGATTAGCTTTACGATCGCGCGCTTCATCAAACAATGAAACAAGGAACCTCTGGTAACTCACAAATCAAACCCTGAAACAGCCTCTGAGCTGATCAAGGGCATGGCTATTAATTAGATCAAACTCTTAGACAACCTCTGGGTTGACCAAAATCAGTGTACATCCAACTTACAGATCGAAAAAAAAATGTTTGCCATATACAAAACGACACATCACCTTAAAGTGGCCAATCAGGTTTTGGCATCAGCTTTTACGCATTGTACTTCTACATATTGTGTGCATATCTTAGAGCGAATAGCAAGTTGTCACGCTTGGCACAAGAAAAAGAGGATGAGGCTGTTCATTTGATTGAAGCAAGACCAGCGGCAGACAGATGTGCTTGTTAAACTGCAGTCAAGAGATAGAAAGATAAATTGAACCACAAGATACTGACATATGTCAGACAAGATTAATGTTTAATACTGCTCAATACAGTGTTTTTTATTTCGGTCATTTTTAATTGTTCGGCTTCAGTTTTTCTCCCACCTTTCATCCATTCTTCCTTCCATTCTTTTCGAGTTTCTGATTCGAATCTCATCTACTATTTACCTTTCATTTTCATTTTCTTTATCTTATTATGATCCACATTGTCTCATTCTCGTAGTTTTAGTGGTTCGATTGTCTCAGTGGCGACTACAGCCATCATATGTACTTCTTTTGTCAATCTTCGTCCTTTCAACAACCTCTTCTTTATGTGCAAACTTACTGAAAGAGCAGTTATCCAACAACTTTTTTTTATAAGTAATCAAGTTTAATAACCCAACCCAACACTGCAATCAAAGTATAACAAGGACCACAGCACAGGGACTTTATTACTGAAAGTGTTCAACGATATAACACGGCCATCTTCCATTGCTACTAGACCGGATTGCAGCGTTTGAAACCATATCAACCACGATATCCCTTTAGCCTGTCTCAGATCCAACCTTGATACAACCTTGCTTTTATCATGGATCATGGAGTACCTGTCTGGCCGAAGCGACGTATCTCCATCTCGGAAGTTTAACATTAACTGCGGTGTGCCACAATAGTGGTATGGGACCTCTTCTCTTTGTGGAGATGGAGAATAAGAAAAAGACAAGAAGTTTAAGAAACTGCTGTAAAAGGAAAAAAGAATACTCGACAAAAAAAAAAGAAAGAAAACAAACAGAAAACAAGCATAAAGCAAAAATGGGTAAAAAGCTAAAAAGAAGAAGAATTGGTATTGGAATCAAAATACGAAAAACGAAAGAAAAGAGAAAAATAGGAACGATATGTGACAGGCATTCCCCGCGTTTTGCTAAGGCATGGAATCTAGAGTACTCCCTAGTCTCACCCGTCCAGGTATTCGAATCTGATGAAATGTTCTGAGAAAAAAGGAGAAAAAATCTGATAAAAAAACAAAATATCTTACAAAAAAACAATTAAACACGACCTCTTTTCTATCCTAAAAACGACTTTACATCATGCCGACTGTAGATGTACAAAAAGAGCTTTTATTCAAGGTCTTGGGACGGACATACAGTAAGTATTTTGAGTAAAAAATTAGATTAATTTCCGTGGACCTTGCCGGCACCAACACGAAAACACGTTCAAAATATTATTAATTTTAAGTTTATAGTTGATAAATTCAGTTCTGTGATGAACGAGAAGCATTAGATAGTATGATATAATGCTATATGTACTGCAGAAATGATTAGATTTGAGTATTATTATAATTAAATACTTTATTATTTCTAATGCTATATATACGCACACCTACATTTACCGTAAGTTGATTATCCATTATTTATCGTGCTTAGAAATAGCTAACTTTATTGACTGGTCATTCATAATATCGTAGGAAGTCAGAGGTTGAAACAAAAGTACAATTTGTACCCCACCCTCTACCCCGAGAGTATTTGTCTTGTAAGAATGTTGAGACTGGTAGTTTATAATATTGTAGAAAGTCAGGGGTTTAAAAACCACCAACCTCTACCCCCAGAGTATATATCTGTCTGGTAAGAATGTATGGCCTGTAATTAAGTTAATGTATTATTAGGCCGTTTGCATTATGGCGTCATTTACTACCACTACCAGACTCCATTGCACACTGTCTTTTGTTCTGTTAATTAGCAACAATTGTCTCACTATTCCCATGAGGAACTACAAATTTGAATAAGAAAGAAAATTCACGAAGCATTTCGGTAGTGGTAGTAAAATGACGCGATATTGCAAATGGCCTATTAATGATTTCAAAAATTGTGCCCATCTTTCACTGAACCCCCACCATCCTACCCCCTCCTCCCTTCTTCACATCCCTCCCCCTGGCAATCCTCTTGCCCTCCCTCATGTCCTCCCCTGTGCCCTCCCCCTTGGCCTCCTCCTTGGCCTCCTCCTTGGCCTCTCCTCCCTCTTGCTCTCCCTCTTGCCCTCCCCTCCTCAAACAATATAGGACATAATGAGCATGCAACCATTCCCATATACATCTATTTCAATAAGGTTATTGAAGGTTTTGCTACATTTGTATACCAAGCCTAACATGCACTTGTTTATGGGTGATGTCTCAACAATATAGAATTTTTCCAAACCTTTTCTGGTATATCTTTTTCTGTGTGCTGAGATTACTTTCCTGTAAATATAATACAAGGCTGCTAACCAACGTGTAGTATATGCAATGAAACCTTCACCGACCTATTCTAGAATAGCTGTACATGTGTTACAGGTTTAAATTTGATACATTTTCTTCTTTCTACTTTCAGCAAATGAAGGATTTGATCAATTGTGCTTTGATTTTGGACTGGAGTTAGATGATGTGGTAAGAAATATGTATTAACTTTGGCTGTTATATCAAGGTGTAGGACAATCACAACAGAACCTAAGGTCCAATAGGTGAAAGCCCAAAGATTGAATTAGGACTTAGAAGTTGCTTTTTGTAGAGGGAGGAACAACGAAGAACCTAGAGACAAAACCTCCAAAGCACAGGAAAGAGCCAAAAATGAACTCTAATCATGTGACACTGAGATTGGGATTCAAACCCTGATTTGCATGGGTATGAGGTCCCACATTTTACAATAACTTACAAATTTCTAGCGCACTGATTGGTTATTTCTTATCATCAATATAAGAGGACAGACAGATAAAGCTGACGTTCTCTTTCCGTTGGTTGTTTTGATCGCTAAAAACGAGAAGTTCATATCGTTTTTGTTATTGTAAAAAACAAATAGACATCAGTTTTTTGTGTGTCTGTCCTCTTATTGACAATACATTTCATCATCACATTGTCAAAGTAGTATGCGGATCCACTATGCTACGCCTTGTGAATCCACACTACTTTAACAATGTGATAGATGCAATTTATTGTCAGTAAGAGGACAGACACATAAAAAACTGATGTCTATTTGTTAATTAGCATGCACACCACCAATGCTTCTCATTGATTTATTTTGAAATTAAAGTAATTCCAAGAGCTGATACTACTTGATGTTGTTCAGGTTGTTGAAACAATTGAAGAAGAAGGTCAAAAGCCACGGGATGTGGAAATTTATAAGATTGATATTCCTGCCAACAGGTAAAGATATTCTGTGAAGTATTTTTGGGATTTTCATTTAGTTTTTTGTTAAATTTGTCTGTCTATCCACTTACTCACTCATTTATCCATTTAGCTCTATTGCCCTCTTTAATCCATCCATCCTCTTATCCACCCATCCTATCCATCCATCCACCCATCCTATCCATCCACCCATTGCTCCCTCCCTCCCCTCCCTCTCTTCCTCCATCAATCCATCCATCCCATCCATCCATCTTCCCATCCACCCATCCTATCCATCCATCCAACCAACTACCTCATCCATTAATCAATCCATCCATCGATCCATCCATCCATCCATTCATCCATCCATTCACCCATCCTTAGCTTTCATCCATTCCTTCCATCTCACCCTTCCATCCATTTATTCATCTTATCCATGATCCATGTCCCCAACCATCCATTCAGGTGTCCCATTTCAACCACACATTACATCCCATCTCTATCACCATTCATAGATTTTTTTATTTCAAGGTATGACCTGCTTTGTCTTGAGGGACTTACAAGGGGAATATTAGTCTTCCTAAACCAGTAAGTGATGCAAATAGTATTGTAATACTATGATATACATATCTTTTACTCCGACGAAGGACTAGCGTCCGAAACGTCAGTAAGTTTTTTCATCTTTTCACGGTGTATAATTTACCTTTTCATCATTACTGTTTCATTAGAAACACCGACGCAGCTCACACTAGTCTTAGCTAGTTATGCCTCTCTATGATATACATACACATTTTCCAATTTTCTTTTAAATTAATTTTTTGTAGAATGCAAGCACCGAGATACAAAGCTATCAAGCCTGAAGGCAAAATGGAAAGGTTAAGAATCTCTAAAAGTGTAAGGAAGTAGTTTTGATACGAATTACCCTACAATAAGACACTAGTTATTTTGTGTAGCTTTAGTTTGATTTTATTTTTCTGTTATAACTTATTAATGTAAATATACTAACTTGTAAACAAAAGACAGAACTTCTTCAGGCACAAAAGTTATATATTAGACATTTTGCTGGTCAAAGCTTTCTCAATAGTTGCTTTCTCAAGAGTTATTTAACAATAGTTAATATTCCATTTATAGAACTACATGTAAATTGAGTACGATGTAAAAAGGGTCATTGTTCTCACCTGCAAGTAATATTCTTGTTGTTGTCATTGTTTAAAATTGTAATCTTTGATCTTGAGGTAAATATTTTTGTGTTATATATTTGCTTAACCCAGACTGCTCAAGTCAGACCACATTGTGTTGCTGCTCTTCTGAGGAATATCACTTTTACAAAGGTAAGACTTGGATATCAATTGTCCCAATAACTGAGTCAAAGGCCAATGAAATATCCTTTTCAAATATATTTCATTTCTTGGCTCTTTCTTGGTGTTGCTAGGCACCTGAGCGAGGAAGACAAAACGATAGCCGAAAACAACGAGTAAGGGGCTAAATAATAACCCAAAATACAATAACCCTAACCCAAAATACAATAACCCTAACCCAAAATACAATAACCCTAACCCAAAATACAATAACCCTAACCCAAAATACAATAACCCTAACCCAAAATACAATACACTGTACATCTTGCAATGACAAGAAAGACCCTATTTCTTGATGCATTACGTCATTAACTGACTGAAGTGCCCCTCGAATCAGCACCATATGCAACACATTTCTACAGTTACTCCAGAGAGGCAAATAGGATATTATATTGCATGATGGCATAATTTAACAAAATGCTTTTCAGATATCCTTTGTATTCAAATTTCTATTTGCTCATGAGAGATAATTAGCGATAATTAACTGAATCATAACAAAGTGTTCAAGGTATTCTGGTTGCTGTAATAAATGATGCTATAATGCAAGTGTCCTATTCTCAATATTTCAGTATTTGATTGACACCAATATATTTTAGTGTGTCCTATTATCCATGGAAAAAAATTCTTCGTAACAAAATTATCTTTAAAAATATCATTAAAACCATCTTTAAATTTTCAGACAAGTTATGCTAGCTTTATCGACCTTCAAGACAAACTCCACCATAACCTGTGTAGACGCAGAAAACTGGTTGCCATAGGAACACATGATTATGATACCCTGAAGGGTCCATTCTTGTATGATGCTAGACCTCCTAAGGATATTAAATTTAAACCTCTTAGTCAGGTAAGAAATTTATCGATCATGAATAAAATGAAATAGTATTAAAAAAAGTTATTCTTACTTTTTGCAGACTAAAGAATACACTGCAGTTGAGCTTATGGACCTCTATGCGGTAAGTATACATCTGTGCGATTGAAAATTTAATAGGTTTCTTTTGTATGCAGCTATTAAAAAAAGTTGAATATTGGTCTCTAAATAGTTAATAGTGAGTAGTATTAATAACAACTAGTTTTTTTGGAAGCCACACGTGGGATGCCAAGTAGAGACCACAGGGGTGAGAGATGTGTGCACAACTACTACTATTAACTGTCTGTGGCCTCAAGTTCCTTACAATCTGCATTGCATTTTTAATGTTTGTCTGTAAGATACTTTTATGTCATACAGGGAGAGAGTCACCTTAAGCAATACCTTGGAATCATCAAAGACAAGCCAGTGTATCCAGTAATATATGACAGTACTAATGTGGTGCTTTCCATGCCTCCTATTATCAATGGTATGTCTTACATGCTGCTATATATAAGATACTTTACAGAGGAACACCAAGCTGGTGTGGGGGGAGGGGTAGGGGGAGACAGGAAAAGAACAAGGCAGTGTATCCAGTAACCTATGACAGTAATGGTTGTCCTTCCTATTCCTCCTATTATCAATGGTATTACATGAAGCTTTGTATAAGATACTTTACACAGGAACACAAGGGGTGAGGGGCAATTGGGGAGGGGCGAGGGCGAGGAGGTGGAGGAAGGACTGGAAAAGCCAAGACAGTCCATTACAAAAGATAATGTAAAATACTTCCCAGTTATTTTGTTCAAAGCTAAACACATTTTATTAATGTTTCTTCTCACATTTCTTTCATGTTTTTATCACTTCCGGCATGCCATATTACTGAACAGAGCATGAAAAAGCTGTTTTATTTCTTAATTATCAGTTTTTAATTGCCCTTCACTTTATAACATTTTCAGGGGAGCATTCCAAGATCACTTTGGATACGAAGAATGTGTTCCTTGAATGTACTGCCACCGATTTGCACAAGGTATAAAATGAGGTGGAGAGGGGTGGACCTCTTTAGCTCGGGTGAAATTTCCAACCATGTGTCATTCCCTTGAGTATCATTTCTTTGTTTAATGAATGCACTTGATAAGACACAGGAACATGTGTACAACTCAAACAATGAATCTTATTCTCAAGACCATGTGTCATTCCCTAGAGTATCATTTCTTTGTTTAATGATGGCACGTGATAAGACACAGGAATATGGGTACAACTGAAACGAATCTTATTCTCAAAAGAATGACACATGGTCTGAAATTCCAAACGAGTCCAAGGTGAAGAGGTATATTATCTCTTCTTCATCTTTTATGTGATTTTATGTCGATAATGCGAAATGAATTACTCTTTTCTAAACTTATGTTATTCATTCTTTGTAGGCTAAAATAGTTCTTGACACGCTTGTTACATTGTTCAGCGTTTACTGCAAAGAGCCTTTCATGTGAGTAATAAGTAAGCAAACAAACGGACGGACGGACGGACGGACGGACGGACCGGACGGACGGACGGACGGACGGACGGACGGACGAACGAACGAACGAACAAAAAAAAAAACAACAAACAAACAGGGTTCGTGCTACTCCTTAAACTCCTTGAAAACTCCTTGAATTTAATTCACGTTTTCAAGGGCACTTGAAAAGCTCTTGAATTTTATGATTTTAGCGAAACTCCTTGAATTTGTGCTTTGATCATTACTTGCATGGTTCTGAAATAGATCTAGTCAGAAAGATTGGAAAATCTGAATGTCGGCCATGTGTAACCACCCGTGTAAAACCTTGGCATAGCTAACTGAACATACTCCTTGAAAATTCATTTTTGGATCCTTGTATACTCCTTGAATAGTCCTTGAATTTTAAGTGGTTACCTCGGCACGAACCCTGAACAAACAAACAAACAAAACGACAAGCTTTATTGATAGTACACATAAAATTAATGATATTTTCAAATATTATAAATAATGTAATCATTATCATGGATAATTTTCCCCGCAGAGTTGAGTCTGTGGAAGTTGAAAAGCCTGACGGGTCTGTAGTAGTTTATCCGGTAAGAGGAAATATTAATTTTTGTCACAAAAACCCCCGTCCCACCTCGGGTTGAGGATGACATTTTGTCTCCTCTGCTTGGCATTTGATAACCATGTCATTGGAGAAAGCAATGAATTACCTTTTTCTTTCTGTGAATGTTTTTTCATTGCAGGAGCTGAAATATCGAGAAGAGGTGGTGCCGACAGAAGAAATAAACAAGAAAATAGGAATAAAGTAGGTTGGACTCCTCGTGAACGCGACGATTCTTTTGTGATTTTTTAAACAATTTGAGGAAAGTAAACGGTGATACAATCGGTGGCTTGGCCTAAGGGGCAGCGCGGAAAAGGGAGGGTTAGAGACCTAGCACCGTTCTAAATCCCAACTTGATCTGTAAAATAGCCCTTAAAAAATCAGCTCATAGGAAGAGAAGACGACCATTAGCGAGGAAAAACAGCCATGATAAATTTGTTAGCGACTGTTCATTAATTATGCCTGGGGGGGGGGGGGGGGGGGGGGGAGGAGCTGGAGTAAAAGAGGGGGCTTTGAAAAAAATAAACCACACAAAGGAGAAACAAATGATAAGGTATGTCTAAAAGGTCACGAGGAGGGGGGGGGGGGGGGTCAAACATTTTTTTTCTAGATAGAATTGTGGGGTATGTGAATTTATCCAAGGTTTTTTTCGATTTTTCCTCCAGCCCACCCTGAGGCATAATTAACGACTTTTGGTATTTGTTCTTTATTTAGGGAAACTCCCGAGAATCTGGCCAAGATGTTGACGAGGATGTGTCTTGTAAGCGAGGTAGTGGAAGGTGGCAAAAGTATTAAAGTAGAGATTCCTCCAACAAGAGCTGATATCCTTTAAATACAATACTAATACGTTACTTTCTAACGCGTGTCTTGAAGCTTGACATCATCATCTGTAGTTAGGTTCAAGGCTACAAATGATGCCCTGACGTAGAAAGTGTGATAGGAATGCCGGAGGAATAAAGGCTTGATCGCACGGATTTTTTAAGCCATAACAGTCGTTGCACTGTGTGTTACTAGTTTTACGTTTCGTGCTGGCATTCGCAATTCCAAAAACAACGATTTTAAAACGATAGGAAGAAACAAAGAATTGCTTAGTGATACAAAATAAAGGTAGTTTTCCTTGACATCGCTGCACATGTCATCCACGCGTGTGATATCATAGAAGACGCAGCTATTGCTTATGGTTTTAACAACATCGTCAAAACCGTACCATCTACACTCACCATTGCAAACCAGGTAATGTTGAGTCCCAACTTAGATTAATAACCTTTCAAAACATTGACTTTGACTATTAATATCCCTCGGTATATGCAGGACAATTTTTATTTCTCTCAAGGACTGAATACCTTGCGCTCATTTAACCTCTAGTGAGCTAGCGAGTGTCTTCCAGAAAGTGAGTGAGTATGTGTACGTGTTGTTATTTTATTGACTCAAATGGCTGTGTTTTTTTTATTATTTCAGTTCAAGCTGAACACTGTGTGCGACTTGTTGAGACAAGAAATCGCGCAGGCAGGATTCACAGAAATTTTAACTTTCGCGTTGGTGAGTTTTCTTTTCAAAAGCCGAAAAACTTCTTTCAAAAATTTGATTGCTTCATTATCTGTTATTCTGATTGGCCCAATGGACTATGCACAACATTGCCTTATTCTGATTGATTCATTTAAGTTGAATTTTGATCGGTTCTTTGTACTGTATCACGCAGTGTTCACGTGATGACATATCAGAAAAGCTCAAGAAGCCCTTAAACGAGACACGTGCTATTCACATAGGCAACCCAAAGACTCAGGAATTCCAGGCAAGTCATAAATCTCGTTTTCCTCTCTTTTCCTCCTTCAGAAATAAAACTTTAATTTTGCCATCGTATGTTTAGGTCGCCAGGACAACGTTGTTACCAGGGTTACTGAAAACCATCTGCTCTAACAAGAAAATGCCATTACCCATAAGGCTGTTCGAGATGTCTGACGTCGTTCACAAAGATGACAAGAAAGGTAATGAGTAATGTTTTCTTGCATCTTGATTCCTCTTCTCGTTATTTCCTCCCTTCCATCCTTTTCCCTTTCCTTTCTCGTTAGTGTTTGCTTTCGTTTTCCTTTTCGTTCTCTCTTTCGTTTTCCTTTCTCTCCTTTACTTTCTTCTTTACGCCGTATTCATTCACCTGAATTTCCCTTTTTGTAACAGATGTCGGAGCGAGAAACAACAGACGCTTCTGCGCAGTAAATTACAACAAAACGCCAGGCTTCGAGGTATGAAAAGAATAGAGGTACCTTTTTTATTATTAGTGAAATTGTTATGAAATAAATTCTTTAAATATTACTCCCATTTTCATAATTACGCGACCCACTCTCAGCCCAAGAAGGTTGGGTTTTCGGCTGCTGACAAGCAAATGTTCTATGTCTAAGTGTTTTTTAACCAACGAAAGCCAAGACCCCAGATTCTTGCCGGACTCAATCGGTTGCAGGATTATGAGAATGGGCGCAAGGAAATTGGGAAACAGGTTTTTAGGAGCTTCTACTTCTTTTCTCAAGTGTGTTTGTGTTGGTATTAGGTTATCCATGGCCTGTTGGATCGTACCATGCAGTTATTGGAGATCAAGCCAACAGCCGACAAAACTAAAGATCCTCAGCAAGGATACCACCTGAAGCAGCATAATGGTGAGTCACGTGATGCGTGCACTCGAAAACTAGTCACGTGATACCTGCGCAAGTCACGGCTGATCAAAGTCAGGGCATGACTAACTCACAGATTAAACCCTGAAACAGCCTCTGGGCTGATCTAAGGCAGGGTATGGCTTAAGACAGGGCATGGCTAACTCACAGTTGGAACCCTGAAACAACCTCTGGGCTGATGTAAGTCAGGGCATGGCTAACTCACAGATGGAACCCTGAAACAACCTCTGGGCTGATCTAAGTCGAGGCACGGCTAACTCACAGATCTAACCCTGAAACAGCCTCTGGGCTGATCTAAGTCAAGGCACGGCTAACTCACAGGTAGAATAAGTTTTTTTTTTTCACGGAGGAGAACCTGAGAAACCGGAAAAAGCCCTCGAATCAAGCGAGAAACCAATAAATATCTATTTGAAGACAGACATCATTTCCTCAACAGATTCCACTTTTTTCCCTGGTCGATGTGGTGAGGTGATTGTCAATGGCAAACCCGTTGGCATTGTAGGTGTTTTACATCCTGACGTCATCAGTAGGTTTGACCTTAACTTGCCATGCGCAGCTCTAGAAATTGACATCGAGGCTCTGATCTAGGCTTCCCTCTCTTGAATCTTGTCAATAATGGCAACCATGTTGTATTGATACAACAATATAAACCTCTGTTGATATTAGGATTTAATAATTATAAAATAGGCCGAGGAAAGTTTCGATAAATTCAACATAAACCTATAGTTTTCTTCACAATACCTTATTCGTGGTGTGACAATGTTTTCCCAATTCAGCGTGACGAGCCTCCAGGGGATTCATTTTCTTTTGTTTTTACTCTTCGAAAAATTCATGAGTATTCCAAAGGATACGAAAGGAATAACGATGATATTCCGACGAGCTTCAAAACAATAGCTCTTCATTCACCCAGAGATTTGTCACGTTGAATTGGGAAAACATTGTCACACCACGAATGAGGTCTATAGACGACTTGCACTAAGTCACTTGACCCTACCACCCCTTAAAGCGAGCAGTGTGTGAAAACGAACTTTAGAAATGAAAAAAGCAGTTCAACATTAGTAAGAGGGCGAAGTTTTAGTTCGTAATGTTGACTATAGGATAAATGGTAATACATATAAAGTAGAATATATGCTGGATGACAAATCCTCGCAAAATATTCTGTACTATATTTAATGCCATTTTTCCTGTTTCGCTTATTATGAGCTAAAACTCAACCACCTTACTAATGTCGAGGTGCTCTTGTCATCCCTGATGTTCATTTTCACACAGCTGTTCGTTTTAAGGGACGTAGGGTCACGTGACCAGTTAATGCAAGTCATCTTTTGCTCATTTTAATAATTTTTAACACTTGCGTAGGACTGTTTTCAGTTATAAAAAAGATGTAAAAGTCTCATTAAATCTGTAAGCGGTCCATCAATCAAAACAGAAATCCTTTTTATTTGGTTTTGTGCTAAAAATACGGATTGTAGCTCGAAAATGGTCTATTGACAAACTAGGCGCAATGATGTCATTACTGACTTTTTCTCGGTTCTGACTGTAATGGACGTGCTTGTCTTTACGCGCATGTTAACTGTATTTAATAAGTCATAAATGCGAATAAAAGATCACGCATTTATCGAGGTCGTTAGATTTTGTGTTAGCTTTTCGCAAGTTGCTGATGTTAAAGATTTCTTGTCAAGATAACTCAACATAGCTGTGAAAATCGGCGAAGAATAAAGAATACTCGAAGTTATTTTTCGCTTTCAATCATCTAACGGACATGCGCGCGCTTGCATTTCTTTTCTTGCTATAAAATACAGAAGGCTCCGAAATCGATCTGCCTCCGTCAGGGGAGGTACTGGAAATTAATAAATTGTGACGTCATTAGTTTGTGACGTCATTAATGTACGATACGCGAGGACGCGCAAATTCCTGACAAAATGCCGACATCGCACAAGGCAGTTGCCCCGAAGAGGCATAAAATTGTCTTCCTCGGGGACCAAGGGGTGGGGAAGTCTTCACTCGCCTACAGGTTTGTCTATGACATTTTCGACGACAAATATCAGCCAACGATTGGAATCGATTTTATGACGAGAAATATTGTCATTGGTGAGTATTGCATATTATTGCCTAGATTATTAAGTATTTTATACAGTCTTAAAACGGTTAAATTATTCCCATTTTGATAAATACGCGACCAAGAGAAACAGTGATAATTCGACAAGTTTGGTTTTTTTTTGGCTTCCGTCAATCGAATTTCTAACGGTCATTTTAGTAATTTTTTGATTGACGGAAGTAAATGAAAACAAAAATCTTGGGAGGTGTTGGTTGCGCAATTATTTCAATCACTGCGCATGTGCAAAAAAAAAGGGAAATCGATTTTACGAGCATGCGTACCTATGTTTTCACGTGCATTGTTTACAATGCCCTAGAGCAAAAGCAATTTAGGTGCAAATATTCATTATACAGTCATTTTCTAAAAGCCAATGAAAATATATTTTTTTCCATTCTAGATGACATTGAGATTCGCTTGCAGATTTGGGATACCGCTGGCCAGGAGAGGTTTCGTTGCCTGATTAGCAGCTACATACGGGACTCGAACGTAGCGCTTATTGTATTCGATATATCCAATTCTAAATCTTTTAAGAACCTTAAAGAATGGATATCTAGGATCAGGCAGGAACGAAGTAGGGATGGTATCATAGTTGTGATTATTGGTAACAAGACGGATGAAGAAGAAAGGAGAAAGGTATGTCAAACAGTCGTTGCTTTGCTATTTTTCTCCTCAACAAAAGTGTCGAGTTGGTAAAGCCGGCGTAGTATGGGAAGGAACCATTAATATCTTAATGGAGGCCAGCAGAGGATCATGGATAGGATAAGGTATTAGGAGATAGAGAAAATAATAAACTTAATATTAGCCGTTAACTTAATGATTATGCGGAGTGCTGTACGTTGTTGGGCGTATCTTAGAAACACGACCTTAAACTTGCTTTTAGCGGAAAAGGTTTCATTGTTTTCGTGTACCTGCTAGAGTTGGGTAGCGTTTTCTCATTTATAGTTTAAATTATTTTGAAGTAACATTGTTCCCTTTAAAATCTCCTTGCTCGCATCAGTTGCCCATGTTTTCGGGGCTTTATCGGAGCATATGCGCGCGGTCGACACGCGCGACGTTGCACCACGGGATGCCGCAAAGTACAGCATTGCCGTATCGTTTTCACGCGCCTTTAAATACAAGGTACCTGTAAGCAAACTAAAACAACTAACCAAGCGAAGCCTATACTTAGATAGCCTATACTTAGATACAGCTATTGCAAAAAGGTTGGTAAGGGTTGAATGATGCATACCAAGCCCGAAATGCACCATGGGTGATGTGAATACTATAGTAAAAGGTCACAACAATGTGGAATTCCCCAGACTTTGTCTTTGTGAATAGACCCACAATTCATTTCAGGCTTGGAAAATGCAAGATAATTATTGCCACCTTCTTTGCAATATAATTGTCGTTTTGATTTTCACCCTCCAGGTTAGCTACCAAGAAGCTTGTAACTTTGCTGAACGTCTAGGGTACATCTACATTGAAACAAGTGCCAAGACAGGATATAATGTCAGACTTCTCTTCACAAAACTTGCAAAAGATTTGTTTGTTCGGGAGTACATGAAAGGGATAAAAGAGAAGGAGGAAAAGAAAGACGATTCTGTTGCTTTTGATAGAAACACCGACAGAGATGAAAAGAAGTGTTGCCCATAAATGAGGATTTCTAAAAAGTGGTCACCTGACAGTTTTGAATTCTTGTCTTTATAATAACTTTGAACTTGACGATGGTGTCGTAGTGTTTAAAACACGAGGAGTGTTTTATCAGGTATAAAAACACGAGGCGTAGCCGAGAGAAGAGAGAGAGTTTTGACTTGCAGCCATAAAGTCCACTTCTTTGACCTAATTTATTTAGTCGAGTTACTTTAGTTCATAGTAAAGGTCAAACTTGCCATAAAACCAACAAATTACAGTTTTGATTTCTTTTAAAAAGTCACCATGAGTTTTTGTAAGCATGAATATAAGGTATATGCGTGCCCTCATGCCGAAATATTTATGTAATGAGAAGACGATGACATAACAAAATCCAGCATATTCATTGCTCATGAGTAAGCCTTAAGTGCGAATACGTCTTGTGACTTTTTGGGATATTTTTAAACAATAGACTCAACCAAATACCAGCAAACATTATTTTTCGTAATTTTGGTCAGAAAAGAAGAAAAACGCTCCTTAGTTACGCATTACGCAAACTGTACGTACCTCCCTGAATAGCTGCTTTTTTTTTATCGAAATGACCGGCAGCCGGTCACAACTCAAATGAATAAATGGCCGGCAGTCGAATTTTTAGAAAACAATCAAGGTTATACAAACTTAATTCCTAACCTAATGCTCTTAGCTCGATAAAGAACCGTCAAGCGATTGCATTTCTGGTTCTAGAACGAAAACATCGTGCTTCGTTTGCGGCCGGCATATTATACTGGAAGGTTCTTTTCATGGCAATTAGATATTTTTCGTCACACTACCAGTGTAATATGTCAAATCGTCCCTCATTTGAACCGATCCCCCTTCACATCTGAGCATTCGTCCCCCATTTGAACCAATCCCCCTTCACCTCTGAGCATTCGTTCCCCATTTGAACCGATCCCCCTTCGTATTTGAGCATTCGTTCCCCATTTGAACCGATCCCCCTTCATATCTGAGCATTCGTCCCCCATTTGAACCGATCCCCCTTCATATCTGATCATTCGTCCCCCATTTGAACCGATCCCCCTTCATATCTGAGCATTCGTCCCCCATTTGAACCGATCCCCCTTCGTATTTGAGCATTCGTTCCCCATTTGAACCGATCCCCCTTCACATCTGAGCATTCGTCCTCCATTTGAACCGATCCTCCTTCATATCTGAGCATTCGTCCCCCATTTGAACCGATCCCCCTTCATATCTGATCATTCGTCCCCCATTTGAACCGATCCCCCTTCATATCTGATCATTCGTCCCCCATTTGAACCGATCCTCCTTCATATCTGAGCATTTGTCCCCCATTTGAACCGATCCTCCTTCATATCTGATCATTCGTCCCCCATTTGAACCATTCCCCCTTTATATCTGATCATTCGTCCCCCATTTGAACCGATCCCCCTTCATATCTGATCATTCGTCCCCCATTTGAACCAATCCTCCTTCATATCTGAGCATTCGTCCCCCATTTGAACCGATCCTCCTTCATATCTGAGCATTCGTCCCCTATTTGAACCGATCCCCCTTCATATCTGAGCATGTGCACGAATGCGCAATTGGCGTCTGTCAAACTCGTTTTTTACCATCACAAACGTTCCCCCTCTCGGACTTTAAGAGCTTCGAAAAACTCGGGCAGTTTTACAGACTATACGGCTTTACCAGGTAAGATGTATGACACACACAACAGAAAATTACAAAAACAGCTGTTGCTCATACGAAACAGTTATCGTAGATTGATAAGTTTTACACCGTAGTGATTGACTCCGACGAAGGACTAACGTCCGAAACGTCAGTTCCTTTTTTCACTACGGTGTAAAACTTATCAATCTACGATAACTGTTTCATTAGAAACACCGACGCAGTCCACGCTAGTTTCACTAGCCATCATCTACATGTTGCTCATACGATTTTCTTGATCAGTAATTAAAAATTCCAAGTCTTTTGTCCTTACTGTCGAGGCGAAAACCGACTTTCGAGTCGTTATAAAGTAATTATAAAGAGTACCTGTTAAAATTGGATTTTTACACTTTATAAAAAACATGAATTCAGAAAACTTGAATTTGGCTTTGTCAAAAGCCACGCCAACTCGCACGAAGAAACTTCAGGAATACGTGTTCCTCCAACAAATTATCTTATCTCGATTGATAGACTACTCTATTCAAAACGAAGAAACTTCAGGAACTTAATTATAACTTATACCTGTCTTCTGTATCAACAAATTGTTGAGATTTTTCTCTAAAATATTTAAAGCCTAGGCTTCAATCAGCAATGAACTTAAATCCTTGTCCAAAAGGAAATTCAAGAAGTTAAAAAAAGACTGTCAAAAATAATCGTATAATCGTAATATCTAACAATCCTAAAATTGTGATAACTTTGAAATATCAGTCAAGTATTCTTCAAACTCACTACAAACGAATATTAAGATTAGTTTTATGTAACTTATGTTTTAATTATTAATGGAAAAATGGACAAAAAATGGACAAACATTACACAAGATTATGATAACCTGATACATTACTTGGTCAAAAAGTCCTACCCATCAAAAACCCTTCATTGCGGAAGAAATCAGCGAATTTGTTAAACAGAGTAGTTGTTCATGTATAGCTTATTAATAATAATTATATCCAGAATGATAGGGTTTATAGATAAAGGTTCAAACGCTAGGGCGAGGTTTTGATTTAGAATTCAAGACCAAGGGCCGCAGGCCCAAGGTCTTGAATTCTAATGCAAAACCGAGCCTGTGCGTTTGAACTGGTTTAAAATATCAACTAAGCCCTAAATTCCATAGTTTCGATGCAAAACACGAAATACTAAATTATATTGAACTCAGAGAGGTAGATTACTGTTGCTTTGTTCATTTGGAAATAGAGTGCTTACAATATATCCGTGTAATTAAAAACACATCCCAGGTTTATAATTCAGCCCTGTTCTCCCCTGTTTATATCAAATCTGCCCCGGCTTTAAGAATCTGGGTTTTCCGAAGGATTTAAGAACCTACATCAAACAATGGATTTAGGGTGTGGTTGATTTTTAAACCTGTAACACACCCTGTATATTGAGTATGGTACGTAAACTTCTCAAACATCTAGTTATGACACAACATAAACTTATTGACCAGAAATACTGACTTAAGTAGTGTTCTCCATTTCTTATTGATTATGATAGGAAAAATAAGAAATGAATACATTAAATGATTGTGACTGAATATTTTTGCATCACCCAATATGTATTTTTTTAAATTTCATTTGAGGGTTTTGCACTATTATATTATATGTCATAATAATACAACAACTACTAGAATACTTTGCCCGATTTATTGTTATTTTTAAAATAAATACTTGTCCCAATATTGTCCTACTGAATTATCTAAAGGGATTACAAATCTGAATAAGGAAATTCATAAAACATTCTGTTAGTTAGTAAAAAGTATGGCATTAAACAACAATGAACTTTGAACTTTTTGTTTATTTACGCACATATAAATGTTTACGAAGTAAGTTTATGTATATAATACAATTTGAAATAAAATAATTGATTTTTTGAGGAAAAGAATTATCAGTGTTGTTCATGGTACAGTGTGTATGCCTTTCAAAATAGTGTAAACTTTCAAGTCGACAGCCACTAATGATAATTTTAATTTCTTACTGAAGTCTCAAACAATGTTTCTTTGTATTTGTTGATTTTAAGTGCTAGATACTATGTACTGTTTAATAAACGAGCAGGAGTGTTTTATCGGGTATAAAACATGAGGCTTAGCCGAGTGGTTTTATACACGATAAAACACGATCTGCGAGTTTATTGAACAGCTTAAAAAACTCATGATGTATGTTCTCATATTGTACCTAATTCTTTACGAAATGAACCAAGTTTGATAGAGAAAATCCAAGTTAAAGTTTATGCAAATGAGGACGAATCTTTATCGGATATAAAACCTCCTTCATGGTCATGATTTCTATTGTGTTTCCTTCATGAATTATTAATGAGGTTTTTTAATTATTTATAGATTTCAACCTGTGAAAAATGCCAAAGAGTTGGCCCACTGGAAGTGTCTTCATCCCTACAGCCCATTAAGGTACAAATTAAAGTGAATTAACTATGCCTAGAGTCTATGCATGTTCCTCTCCCTCCCTGAATGCCAATAAAGACTTTGTTTTGTAATTTATTTGGTTACAGATAGAAATTTTGTCTGCTTTATTCAATATTCAGTAAATTTTAAGTCTCTCAAGGTTTTGAAAATAATTTTATAAAGACGGATTGAAATGTCATGATTTCAGACCACAAGAAATAGGTTAATCAGTTTGTGAATTGCTTATTTTCAATTTTTATAGGTTACTGGCCCTTGGGAGATGGCTGGGCATAGATTTATTTGGCCCACTCCACAAGACCAAAAATGGCTTTCAGTACATTTTTACATGCACTGATTATATTAAACCAAATGGGTGGAAGCATTTGCCATACCACAGACGTCTGGACTATGTGTTGCCTCTTGCCTTCTTAAATGTTTTATAGGCATCATGGAACCTCAAAGGTCATTTTTATACTGCTTTTAATTAGGATCTTGATTGACTGGGCAACCAACTATACTGCCTGATTAGGCATTGGTTGCTTGGTTGTCGTATTGGGCTTATCTTATTGTGGTATAACAAAGTATTTGTCTTTTCATTTGTATTGCACAGATTAACAAAGAATTTTGTGAGAAACTTGAAATAACACACAAATTCTCGATGGTCTCGATGAAAAGAAAAAACTGTTCTATCATAAGGTAAATACCAACATATCCATATAACTTGCAGTCTGTGCAGTAGTTGAATATTGACAGCATACAGTCCTATTACATATACAAATGGGATTAATTCACACCTGCATTTTCCATTAAGGATATTTTAAAAATATATCATAGCTATAATTCCCTCATGACAAAGTGTCTCCCTCTACTAGTGACCAAGGGGACAGTATGTCATAGCTATAATTCCCTCATGACAAAGTGTCTCCCTCTACTAGTGACCAAGGGGACAGTATATCATAGCTATAATTCCCTCATGACAAAGTGTCTCCCTCTACTAGTGACCAAGGGGACAGTATATCATAGCTATAATTCCCTCATGACAAAGTGTCTCCCTCTACTAGTGACCAAGGGGACAGTATATCATAGCTATAATTCCCTCATGACAAAGTGTCTCCCTCTACTAGTGACCAAGGGGACAGTATATCATAGCTATAATTCCCTCATGACAAAGTGTCTCCCTCTACTAGTGACCAAGGGGACAGTATATCATAGCTATAATTCCCTCATGACAAAGTGTCTCCCTCTACTAGTGACCAAGGGGACAGTATATCATAGCTTTAATTCCCTCATGACAGTGTCTCCCTGTTCTTTTAAATTCTAATAACTGTACGGTCAATGGGGATTTTTTAGTACTCTCGTTTCGTTTAAACACGAAAAATTCTGTGAACCTCTCGAAGTATTTAATCAAGCTTAATTTACTTGGTTTAAGTTATATTTTAGATAGATGAAATAGTTGTATTACCTTTTTAAGACGGTAGCTTGTGCTTTGAGCTTAACTTTATATTTAGTTGTCCTTTCAACATAGATTAGAATGTACTGTTCCGCCAGAGAAGCTTGAAAATCATCTCAATGATCCCATCTGAAGTTGCCCTTTTTCATTCGTATTTGTATTTATATTTTTGAAAATTTCTCGATTGCTGATAGTAACCGCGATTGCACTATGCCGCCATTTTGAGGGGACATATTTAATGGGGGATCCTTTTCTCATGTTGTTATCTATGACAAAGTGACCCTGGGGGACGTTTTCAAATGGGGGGGGCTTTCACGCATATTACACCGGTCACAGAACTCAAATGACTAAATGGCCGGCAGTCGAATTTAAAAATATATATCAAGGTCATACAAACTAAATTCCAAACCTCATGCTCCTAGCTTGATAAAGAACAGCCAAGCTATTTGCATTTCGTGCTTCGTTTGCGCTCGGCATATTTTTCGTCACATATGCACACTGCCGGTCACCTAACTCAAATGACTAAAAGGCCGGCAGTCGAATTTTAAAAATATATATAAATTCAAACATGAGTTTCAAAAGGAATGAGAATATATTATCTCGAATATATTGTATGAATTGTATTTGTATTTTTTCCCATTTACGTTATTCACTTAAAAGCACAATATTCTTTACCGTATTCGATAGTGGAACGATTTTGGACAAGTGAATTATAGGTGCAATAGTCAGAAGTTCATTTTTCAATGACCCCACAGCAAGGCCAACTGTACTCAATCGAACAAGAAAGATGGCAGACAAGAGGCTAGCAAGTACCCCAAACAACGGCTTTGTCCTCTTTCTATACTCTGAATATCAACAATCTAGCTATCTGAATAAGATGCTAGATGATGAAAGTTGAATAAACTTTTTAATTTATGCCTCTAGTGGATCTACAGGCTAAGAAATTCAAGATTTTGTAGTACAAATCCTTCCCTGTTCTGCAAACAGCGTTTATGAGGGAATGTATGGGGAGAATACTGGATTTTTTCCCATTTTTTCCCATTTACGTTATTCACTTAAAAACACGATATTCTTTATCGTATTCGATAGTGGAACGATTTTGGACAAGTGAATTTTAGACGCGATAGTCCGAAGTTCATTTTTCAATGACCCCACAACAAGACCATCTGTACTCAATCGAACAAGAAAGATGGCAGACATGAAGCTAGCAAGTACCCTAAACAACGGCTTTGTCCTCTTTCTATACTCTGGATATCAACAATCTAGCTATCTGAATAAGATGCTAGATGATGAAAGTTGAATAAACGTTTTAATTGATGCCTCTAGTGGATCTACAGGCTGAGAAATTCAAGATTTTGTTGTACAAGTCCTTCCTTGTTCTGCAAACAGCTTTTATGAGGGAATGTATGGGGAGAATACTGGATTTTTGACCATTTTTTCTCCTTTACGTTTTTCACTTAAGAATACGATATTCTTTATCGTATTCGATAGTGGAACGATTTTGGACAAGTGCATTTTAGGTGCGATAGTCAGAAGTTCATTTTTCAATGACCCCTCTGCAACACCATCTGTACTCAATCGAACAAGAAAGATGGCAGACATGAAGCTAGCAAGTACCCCAAACAACGGCTTTGTACTCTTTCTATACTCTGGATATCAACAATCTAGCTATCTGAATAAGATGCTAGATGATGAAAGTTGAATAAACTTTTTAATTTATACCTCTAGTGGATCTACCGGATGAGAAATTCAAGATTTTGTAGTACAAGTCCTTCCTTGTTCTGCAAACAGCGTTTATAAGGAAATGTATGGGCAGAATACTGGATTTTTGACCATTTTTTCTCCTTTACGTTTTTCACTTAAAAACACCGTTTTCTTTATCGTATTCGATAGTGGAACGATTTTAGACAGGTGAATTTTAGGTGCGATAGTCAGAAGTTCATTTCTCAATGACCCCACAGCAAGACCATCTGTACTCAATCGAAAAAGAAACATGGCAGACATGAGTCTAGCAAGTACCCCAAACAACGGCTTTGTCCTCTTTCTATACTCTGGATATCAACAATCTAGCTATCTGAATAAGATGCTAGATGATGAAAGTTGAATAAACTTTTTAATTTATGCCTCTAGTGGATCTACAGGCTGAGAAATTCAAGATTTTGTAGTAGAAGTCCTTCCCTGTTCTGCAAACAGCGTTTATGAGGGAATGTATTGGGAGAAAACTGGATTTTTTCCCATTTTTTCCAATTTACGTTATTCACTTAAAAACACGATATTCTTTATCGTATTCGATAGCGGAACGATTTTAGACAAGTGAATTTTAGGTGCGATAGTCAGAAGTTCATTTTACAATGACCCCACAGCAAGGCCATCTGTACTCAATCGAAAAGAAAGATGGCAGACATGAAGCTAGCAAGTACCCCAATCAACGGCTTTGTCCTCTTTCTATACTCTGGATATCAACAATCTAGCTATCTGAATAAGATGCTAGATGATGAAAGTTGAATAAACTTTTTAATTTATGCCTCTAGTGGATCTACAGGCTGAGAAATTCAAGATTTTGTAGTAGAAGTCCTTCCTTGTTCTGCAAACAGCATTTATAAGGGAATGTATGGGGAGAATACTGGATTTTTCCCCATTTTTTCCCATTTACGTTATTCACTTAAAAACACGATATTCTTTATCGTATTCGATAGTGGAGCGATTTTGGACAAGTGAATTTATAAGTGCGATAGTCAGAAGTTCATTTTTCAATGACCCCACAGCAAGACCATCTGTACTCAATCGAACAAGAAAGATGGCAGACATGAAGATAGCAAGTACCCCAAACAACGGCTTTGTCCTCTTTCTATACTCTGGATATCAACAATCTAGCTATCTGAATAAGATGCTAGATGATGAAAGTTGAATAAACTTTTTAATTTATGCCTCTAGTGGATCTACAGGCTGAGAAATTCAAGATTTTGTAGTAGAAGTCCTTCCTTGTTCTGCAAACAGCGTTTATAAGGGAATGTATGGGGAGAATACTGGATTTTTTCCCATTTTTTCCCATTTACGTTATTCACTTAAAAACACGATATTCTTTATCGTATTCGATAGTGGAACGATTTTGGATAAGTGAATTTTAGGTGAGATAGTCAGAAGTTCATTTTTCAATGACCCCACAGCAAGACCATCTGTACTCAATCGAACAAGAAAGATGGCAGACATGAAGCTAGCAAGTACCCCAAACAACGGCTTTGTACTCTTTCTATACTCTGGATATCAACAATCTAGCTATCTGAATAAGATGCTGGATGATGAAAGTTGAATAAACTTTTTAATTGATGCCTCTAGTTGATCTACGGGCTGAGAAATTCAAGATTTTGTAGTAGAAGTCCTTCCTTGTTCTGCAAACAGCGATTATAAGGAAATGTATGGGCAGAATACTGGATTTTTGACCATTTTTTCTCCTTTACGTTTTTCACTTAAAAACACCGTTTTCTTTACCGTATTCAATAGTGGAACGATTTTGGACAAGTGAATTTTAGGTACGAAAATGAAAAGTTCATATTTGAATGACCCCCTTGCTAGGCCATCTGTACTCAATCGAACAAGAAAGATGGCAGACATGAGTCTAGCAAGTACCCCAAACAACGGCTTTGTCCTCTTTCTATACTCTGGATATCAACAATCTAGCTATCTGAATAAGATGCTAGATGATGAAAGTTGAATAAACTTTTTAATTGATGCCTCTAGTGGATCTACGGGCTGAGAAATTCAAGATTTTGTAGTAGAAGTCCTTCCTTGGTCTGCAAACAGCGATTATAAGGAAATATATTGGCAGAATACTGGCTTTTTGACCATTTTTTCTCTTTTGCGCTTTTCACTTAAAAACACCGTTTTCTTTACCGTATTCAATAGTGGAACGATTTTGGACAAGTGAATTTTAGGTGCGATAGTCAGAAGTTCATTTTTCAATGACCCCACAGCAAGACCATCTGTACTCAATCGAACAAGAAAGATGGCAGACATGAAGCTAGCAAGTACCCCAAACAACGGCTTTGTCCTCTTTCTATACTCTGGATATCAACAATCTAGCTATCTGAATAAGATGCTAGATGATGAAAGTTGAATAAACTTTTTAATTTATGCCTCTAGTTGAACTACCGGATGAGAAATTCAAGATTTTGTAGTAGAAGTCCTTCCTTGTTCTGCAAACAGCGTTTATAAGGAAATGTATGGGCAGAATACTGGATTTTTGACCATTTTTTCTCCTTTACGTTTTTCACTTAAAAACACCGTTTTCTTTACCGTATGCAATAGTGGAACGATTTTGGACAAGTGAATTTTAGGTACGAAAATGAAAAGTTCATGTTTGAATGACCCCCTTGCTAGGCCATCTGTACTCAATCGAACAAGAAAGATGGCAGACATGAAGCTACCAAGTACACCAAACAACGGCTTTGTCCTCTTTCTATACTCTGGATATCAACAATCTAGCTATCTGAATAAGATGCTAGATGATGAAAGTTGAATAAACTTTTTAATTGATGCCTCTAGTGGATCTACGGGCTGAGAAATTCAAGATTTTGTAGTAGAAGTCCTTCCTTGGTCTGGAAACAGCGATTATAAGGAAATGTATGGGCAGAATACTGGATTTTTGACCATTTTTTCTCCTTTACGTTTTTCACTTAAAAACACCGTTTTCTTTACCGTATTCAATAGTGGAACGATTTTGGACAAGTGAATTTTAGGTATGAAAATGAAAAGTTCATGTTTGAATGACCCCCTTGCTAGGCCATCTGTACTCAATCGAACAAGAAAGATGGCAGACATGAACCTAGAAAGTACCCCAAACAACGGCTTTGTCCTCTTTCTATACTCTGGATATCAACAATCTAGCTATCTGAATAAGATGCTAGATGATGAAAATTGAATAAACTTTTTAATTGATGCCTCTAGTGGATCTACAGGCTGAGAAATTCAAGATTTTGTAGTACAAGTCCTTCCCTGTTCTGCAAACAGCGTTTATAAGGGAATGTATGGGGAGAATACTGGATTTTTTCCCATATTTCCCCATTTACGTTATTCACTTAAAACACGATATTCTTTATCGTATTCGATAGTGGAACGATTTTGGACAAGTGAATTTTAGGTGCGATAGTCAGAAGTTCATTTTTCAATGACCCCACAGCAAGGCCATCTGTACTCAATCGAACAAGAAAGATGGCAGACATGAGTCTAGCAAGTACCCCAAACAACGGCTTTGTCCTCTTTCTATACTCTGGATATCAACAATCTAGCTATCTGAATAAGATGCTAGATGATGAAAGTTGAATAAACTTTTTAATTTATGCCTCTAGTGGATCTACAGGCTGAGAAATTCAAGATTTTGTAGTAGAAGTCCTTCCTTGTTCTGGAAACAGCGTTTATATGGGAATGTATGTGGAGAATACTGGATTTTCCCCCATTTTTTCCCATTTACGTTATTCACTTAAAAACACGATATTCTTTATCGTATTCGATAGTGGAACGATTTTGGATAAGTGAATTTTAGGTGCGATAGTCAGAAGTTCATTTTTTCAATGACCCCACAGCAAGACCATCTGTACTCAATCGAACAAGAAAGATGGCAGACATGAAGCTAGCAAGTACCCCAAACAACGGATTTGTCCTCTTTCTATACTCTGGATATCAACATTCTAGTTATCTGAATAAGATGCTACATGATGAAAGTTGAATAAACTTTTTAATTTATGCCTCTAGTGGATCTACCGGATGAGAAATTCAAGATTTTGTAGTAGAAGTCCTTCCCTGTTCTGCAAACAGCGTTTATAAGGGAATGTATGGGGAGAATACTGGATTTTTTCCCATTTTTTCCCATTTACGTTATTCACTTAAAAACACGATATTCTTTATCGTATTCGATAGTGGAACGATTTTGGACAAGTGAATTTTAGGTGCGATAGTCAGAAGTTCATTTTACAATGACCCCACAGCAAGGCCATCTGTACTCAATCGAACAAGAAAGATGGCAGACATGCGTCTAGCAAGTACCCCAAACAACGGCTTTGTCCTCTTTCTATACTCTGGATATCAACAATCTAGCTATCTGAATAAGATGCTAGATGATGAAAGTTGAATAAACTTTTTAATTTATGCCTCTAGTGGATCTACCGGATGAGAAATTCAAGATTTTGTAGTAGAAGTCCTTCCTTGTTCTGCAAACAGCGTTTATAAGGAAATGTATGGGCAGAATACTGGATTTTTGATCATTTTTTCTCCTTTACGTTTTTCACTTAAAAACACCGTTTTCTTTACCGTATTCAATAGTGGAACGATTTTGGACAAGTGAATTTTAGGTACGAAAATGAAAAGTTCATATTTGAATGACCCCCTTGCTAGGCCGACTCAGTAGTATAGGGAATGGGGGTTCTAGCGCAGTGACAACCGGAGGATTACCCGCCTAAAGTGAATTCTCCGATTTTTACCGTTATTACCCGCATTCCCTGTTTTAAGTCTATAATATGTTAGTCTATATATGGAGTGCGAAGAATGTAAGAGAACTTTTAAGAAAGAAGCGGATTTGAAAAAGCATTTGAAAATGAAGACGAAGTGTATGAGCAGCTATGATTGCGGATGTGGTAAGAAGTTCAAGACGAAAGTTAAATTGTATTGGCATTGTCAGGACTGTGAGTACGACTACGACGATCTGAAAAGTGCTTTTAATTAAGCATAAGATATTTCCTATTATATAGATGGAATCCCAAAGCAACTTCGAAACGGTGTCGATACCCGGTAACGGTGAGATTGACGTTAGACAGTTTTGGCGAAAGTCAGAAAAGAAGGTTAAAAGGACGCTTCGAAAAGGTATAGGAGACTTAGGAGCCCTGAAAGCAAGTATAATGGTAGAAGTGAGTCTATCAAAAGACGAGGTGACGACGACAGCAATGCTGCGATCAAAGTCGTTAGTGATATTAGAATCTACGAATTTGGATAGGTCACTCAGTGAAGCCTTAGAAGCAATAATGGAGTCGCTGTCTAACTACACGAAAGATGGATCAGGTTGGACAGTAGAGGAGGTTGAAGGAATAGAGATAAGTATGGCTAGGTACGTACCCATACGTGGAGGAAGTTACGTACCACTACCAGCGTGGGTAGAAAGGAAGAAGGCTATTGTAAACGTGAAGAATGACGATAACAGATGCTTTATGTGGGCAATCAGGTCTGCACTGTATCCAGCAGAGAAGGATCCCTGTAGGATGAGTAAGTATCCCACAGATGATTTAGAGTGGGATGGTGTGGAATTTCCCATGCAGTTGATAGACATTCCCATATTTGAGGAGATAAACGATCTAGCAATTAACGTTTACGGAGTCAGAGAGCAGACGATAGTACCGTTAGTCCTGTCAAAAAGCAAAGGAGAGCGCGTACATCTCTTCTACCACGGCGGACATTACTCATGGGTTAAGCACATTAGCAGACTATTCTACAGACATACTAAGCACAAAGGCAAAAAGTATTTCTGCGACTGTTGTTTACTGTCATTCACCTCCCTAAAGTCCCTAAAGAAACACGATGAGATCTGCCGCGGAGTCGAAGAAGTGGCACAACGGATCCAGATGCCTGCCAACAAAGAGCTTTCATACGCAGACCACCAAAAGCAGATGCAGGTCCCTTACGTGATATATGCAGACTTCGAAGCGTTGATAACTAAGGAACAGCAGAAAAGTGGCGCCACGAATAAGGTAGGATTACACGAGATCTGCTCCTTTGGTTACATAGTAGTCAGATCAGACGGCAAGGCCGACCCTCCCGTGATTTACCGAGGTAAAAACGCATCTAATAAGTTTCTAGAAGCATTGCGAGAAGAGGAGGAGGAGATAAGAGAACAATTAAGACGTCCAAAGAAGATGGAATTTACCAAAAAGAACCAGGAGGAATTTCACAAGGCAAAGAAATGCCACATTTGCCAACATACGCTTCTTCAGTTTGGAAGACAAGCAAAGAAAGCGTGGGACGAAGATGGAAAGTATCTAGGGGAAGCTCATTTTAAATGTGGTAGGTATGCTAAGCAAGGTGAGAAGCCGGGAAAGCCGTCAACGCACTGCATTCACTGCCACAAAGCATTCGTTGAAGACTTCTACGTGGATAAGGTTAGAGATCACTGCCACATCGCGGGTAAATACAGAGGAGCGGCCCATTGGAAATGTAATATAAACTTCAAAGTAAATCCAGAAATGGAAATACCCGTGTTCTTTCACAACCTTCGCGGTTACGACTCCCATTTACTCCTTCAGGGAACAGACGGATCCGACGTCAAATGCATACCTAACAACAAAGAGCGTTACATGTCCGTAACTGTTGGTAAGCTAAAGTTCTTAGATTCGCAGCAGTTTATGGCAGACTCCTTAGCGAATCTCGTAAAGTACAACACCAACTTTCCCATTTCCAGTAAATACGGAGCGGAAAGGAAAGGAGTCTACCCATACGAATACATGGATTCCTGGGAGCGCTTTCAAGAATCTTTGCCCAGCAAAGATTGCTTCTACAGCACCCTAAACGAGTCCGGCATAAAGGACGAGGAGTACCAGCATGCGTTAGACGTGTGGGAAAAGTACTCCTGTGAGGATATGGGGGATTACCACGACATTTACCTAAGGTCTGACGTAGTGCTGCTGGCAGATGTTTTCCAAAGCTTCAGAAAGATGGCAATGGAATATTACGGATTGGATCCCGCGAACTTCTACACAGCTCCCGGACTCAGCTGGAGTGCGCTGTTAAAGAAGACAAACGCGCAACTGGATCTCCTAACGGAATACGACATGTACCGCTTTATGGAAGACGGTATTCGTGGTGGCGTTTGCGGGCCCAGCAGACGTTATGCCCGCGCAAACAATCCCTTAGTAGAGCACGACCCAGAGAAACCAACAACCTACATTTACTACCTGGACGCAAATAATCTATACGGTTGGGCAATGTCACAGTACTTGCCTGTGAGAGACTTCGAATGGGACACCGTGCGACCCATAGACTTCTACATGCAGGTAGGAAAGGAGGAAGACAAGGGTTACGTTTTAGAAGTGGATCTGGAGTACCCAGAGCACCTGCACGACGCACACAACGAATTCCCCTTAGCACCAGAAGCAATAGAGATACCATTTAAGCAGCTATCACCACTGCAAAAGCAAATGTGCCCTGGTTACAAACCGTACAGGAAACTAACTATGAACCTGATGGATAAGAAGGAGTACGTTGTCCACTACCGCAACCTGCAGTTCTACGTACGCCACGGAATGCGCGTAAAGAAGATCCACAGAGTCCTAAAATTCACGCAGGAACCCTGGATGCGCCCCTACATTGACTTTAACACACAGAAACGTACCGCAGCTAAGAATGACTTTGAAAAGAATCTATTTAAACTAATGAACAACAGCGTGTTCGGAAAGACAATGGAGAACATCCGCAAGCGCGTAAGCGTAAAAATAGTTAGCACCAAAGAGGAAGCAGAAGCATACGTGTCACAGCCTGGATTCGTTAGATATGTAGAAATGCTGAACTTCTACGTGATTCATATGAAGAAAGCGAACCTGCTCCTGAATAAACCCGTATACACCGGCTTTACGGTGCTGGATTTGTCTAAGTTGCTCATGTATGAGTTTTACTACGACAAACTAAAGCCAAAGTACGGAGACCGCTGTCACCTCCTGTACACAGACACCGACTCTCTAATTCTAGAAGTGCAAACGGAAGACGTTTACAAAGACTGCCTCCCCGACATAGACGAGTACGACACCAGCGGTTACCCAAAGGAGCACTTCCTTTACAGTGCAAAAAACAAGAAGGTAATAGGAAAGATGAAGGACGAGATGTTAGGAAAACCCATAGTAGAGTACGTGGGTCTGAAACCAAAGATGTACAGCGTGCTAAAGTTGGACGGCGTAGAAAAGAAAGCCAAAGGCGTTAAAAAATACGTGGTTAAGAAGGACATTACGCACGAGTCCTACCTTAACGTATTACGAACGCGCAAGGAACAGCGGCACAAGATGAACAGCCTGCGCAGCTATGGTCATCAGATACATAACGTCACGCAGGAGAAGGTGTCACTGTCTGCATTTGACGGTAAGCGATGGATGTGTGATGACGGAGTGCATACGATAGCATTCGGACATCACACAATAAGCAGTTCTTCTTTGACGAACCCGCGCGTGGGACCATCGTGAAGATAATACAAGATGGGCTGACCCTTCTTAGCTATTACACTTCGTATCTGGTAAGTTTCCAAAGACCAATTAGGATCCGTAGCTCTTTTGGATCCTCCTTCTAATTCACCCGGCCCGTAGAGATATCGGACCGTGACATTACCTAATTTCTTTTCATTGGGGAAGACCGCCCTCGAACTCCTAACGTAGGACTTGTGTTCCACGTGCTTCTTTTTTATGGCATCCTTGGGTTTCATTCCCGTAGCCCTGGCCGCCTCGTTATTCAAAGCCACAATGACCTGGGGGAGTCTCTGTGTCCATTCCTTGTTTCGCTTAGAGGGATCTTCCAACTCTTTCCAATATTGGTATCCAAATAGACGCTCAGCCAAAGTTTTATTGAATCTTTCAACAATGCTCTGACCTCTGTGGTACTCTGCTTCGGCTCTTCTTATCTTGGTGTCGTGGTCTTTCAGGGTCTTGGTAACCACACCCATGAACTCTGTCCCCGCATCCACTTGCAGCAGCTTTGGCCATTTCAGAACGCGCTTATAAATTCTACCTAGGGCTTCTGCGACTTCCCCAGAATCCTTGCTGGTTATGGGTTCGGCGTCCTTGTATCTGCTTGCGATATCAACCACGGTCAAAGCGTATCTATAGGTCTTTCTTCTCACCGTGTCGTGTGGTAAGAAAAGCAAATCCGCCTGATGAACTTCGTTGGGGGTATTTACGGTGAAGCTGGGCCTGGGAATGTACTTAGGCACGGGAAGATAAATCTGCCAGATGGTTTGTTTCTTTAACCAATTCTTAGCCGTTTCGTCGGATACCCTGGCTGCGGTAGCGAGTTTCTTGATAGCCGCCACTCCTCTCCAATAGCCTTCGGGACCGTAGTAAATCCTTTTGAGTTTGTCCTCAGTTCGACCCATTATATGAATTCCAAGACGAGATTGATTTTACGTCCGTTAAAGTCCACCGTCTTTCCGTCCACTTTAATGGTGATGTTTATGCTTTCCACCAAATCACAAGGCAAGTCATAGTTTAAAGAAATGGGCGTGTATTCTACCAGGTCGAATGGATTACCTTTAGGTGAAAACTTAGACATAAGATGGGAGGGCTTTCCATTGCTGTAACTGCAGACCAAATCACAATAGACTTCGTAAGAGGATGCAACTTTCCAACTTACGGGAACTGCCGTGTTGGTAATTTCCTTGCCTGAGACACCTAGTAAAGATCCCAATGCGTCACGTTTTCCTAGGGTTACCGAGAAATTATTAGGAAGATTATGTTTGAAGGTCATTTCGTGCGGCAACCCTGTGGTGAGAGTATAACCGCGCTTGGCGAGCTCCTTAGCAAGGGTGATTGGCGTGTAATGTCCATCTGGGAGCATTACGCCTTCGTATTTGTTAGACCCCTTATGCACGGTGACCATGCCATTGACCAAATTATACCAAGAATTGTACAAAGAGCAACTGACCAGCCGAACTGTATGGGCTTTGATTGGGGGATTCAAATAAGTGGTAAAGTCATTCTTGTCGCTTTCCAAAAGACGATCATTATATATTAGACGCTCATACTTCGCGTCACTAGATGAAATACGCCAAGGCGGCGCCTCCTGCCAGCCCTGCGACTCCTACAAAGACCAACTCATTGTCTCTTTGTTTCTTTGACGGCTGGTAGTAATTCTTAAATTGAGGCTTGCTAATCCTAAAGTCGGGGTGTGTCTGTGCATAAAGTTTAAAGGCGTAGTCCGTATTTTCGAAGTTCTTATCCGCCTGCATTTTGTCTTGGTAGTTCTTATCCAACCAATCCCTGTAAGCTTGTCTTTTTTCATTCCAAGCCGCCACGTCCCTTTGATATTTCTCCAGCGCTAAGTCGTGCCTTTTCCTCTCGGCATCGCCTTTGTTGCCTCTAACTAATCTATCCAAATATTGACCACCATAATTAGCTCCCGTGAATGCTAAAGCCGCAATGACGCCACCTACCAATACGCTTGCCATATATAAGGGCCTCACGGCCTAGGCAGGTACTTCTCCTTCTGTAGGTAGTCCTTAAGGGCAATGCTACCTGCTACTGCAGCAGTCATCTTAGCAAAGCCCGTAATGCTCTTGCTTGGGTCTTCAGTAAAGTCTTCTTTGAGCACTTTCTTACCTACCCAACCAATACCTGCGACAATAGAAGTAATAATAGCTGCATCTTCGACGGTTTTCATAAACGACATTATATTACAAGGAGAGGAGGTTTTATTCCATCTCGGGTATTTTACTTCTCTTAGGCTCCTGCGTTACGTGCACAGCTTTTAATTCCACTTTTGGTTTAGCAGCCCGCCATTGTAAGTAGAGGCTGCCTGCTGCTATAGCAATTCCTAATGCTCCGATAACGTAGCCCGGATTCCAAAAGGATTCCTCTTCTTTTTCCTCTTCCCTCTCTTCTTTTTTGGCTTTGTTCTTCCTGTTCATCTCCGCGAGCTTCTTCCCCGCAGCGACTCTGCCCGGAGATTTAGGCTTGGTGATCTTTTGCTCTCGAGGGGTTTCCTCCGCCTTTGTTTCGGTGTCACTCATCTTATATCTAAGGACTTGAAGGACTTGATAAGTAACTTGATAATGACTTGATAATGACTTACAGACGACTTGACTAAGTAACTTAAGGATGACTTGGGAATGACTTGACTAAGTACTTGATGACGACTTGACTAAGTCCCGTGAATGACTTGAGCATCTTGACTAGGTACCTCAGCAAGTGCTGCCTTAAAGATCTCCTCGACTTGCTTATCTTTTTTGTAGTCCTTCCAAGACACCAGTACCTCCTTCAAGTCGACATGCTGAGCTACGTGAAGTCCCAAAGATGCGACTGCCATTAACTTACCGCACTTCAAAGACAACCAGCCGCAGGTTATCTTAAGTTCTTGGGATATGACATAGTCCTCACTTATGTCCTTCCGCAGCGCCTCCACGTCGTCTATGGGCAGTGTAAGTCCCAGGAGTTTGGTGGCCAGCTTAATAGCGGAGTCTGCTACGGCGTTTGTGGTCTTACTTGCAAGGGCGGCTTCGTACCTCTTATGGAACTTCTTAACCTCCTCTTCTGACAACTTATTAACCTGCTCATGCGTTAACTCCTTGCCTATCATTTCTTTACATTTTCCTGATGACACCAGGACGTTAAGTTGTTCCTTAAGGTTACTTTCATCTACGGGGACTTCATCTAAGAGCTGCTCAATATCCATATATGTTAACGGAATACGGAAACCTCAAAGAGAAGATCATTTTGGAATGTTGGTGCGTTTTTAAATGCCGCATGTATTCGTGTAACTGTTCCTTAGATATCTCGCCTCCGTAGTCGGAGAGAATGGTTTCCAAATCACTCCGACTGGGAGTATAAAATACGACCAGGGAGCCTATGTTTTCCCTAAAGGGTTTAGAGACGCTGGTCAGCTGCTGCGAGAGCAACCAAACGCTGATATTGTCATGCCTGCCACTGAAGGCGAGCTTAACGAGTTCAGAGGTGCGTCTTTTTACGTCGTCCCCACAGGCGATGTCATCCAGTATGAGGAGTGTTTGTGTATCCTTG
The DNA here is from genome assembly GCA_011057435.1 of Actinia equina. NCBI lineage: Eukaryota > Metazoa > Cnidaria > Anthozoa > Actiniaria > Actiniidae > Actinia > Actinia equina. Next base: position 403,996 of record WHPX01000714.1, read on the forward strand.
GGGAATTGTTTATGCCAAAACTTCAAATGGCTGGATAACTCATTAGGGTCCAAAATATCCACGAAGAAGTCGTCATCTTTCACTCCTATGCCTGTCCAGGTGCGGTTGTTCACATAGGTGGGGCAGAGGAGCACTATGTAGTCGAAACGGTATCTAAAGGGCCCGAGGAGTTGCTCTACTACGAACTGCGTTTTACCACAGCCGGTTGGTCCTACTATCAGAGCATTGCAGGGAATATGTTCTGGAGTCATTTATATACAATGGACCCAGTGGAAGCAGTAAGAAGGATTGTCGGCGACATGAAAGATAAGAGAGACACCATTGAAATGCAAAGAGAGGAGATCGATCGGTTAAAAGAGCGCGTGCAGGAATTGTATGATGAAATGTGTGGTCTGAAGCGCGCGGAAAGGTTTGGTGCGCTGATAACGATGGCAAAGTGGGCAAAAGAGTCCGTCGTGGATTTCATGCGATATCCATTGTAGGTTAAATATTTGTTAAGGAATGACATACCTCAAAATGAAGGTGTCTCAGAATGTTGACATTTAGGTTAAATATTTGTTAAGACTACGCTACTTCAAAAAAAGGTGCCTAAGAATGTTGACGTTTAGGTTAAATGTTCGTTAAACTGGTAACTATTCCTAAAAGATGCGTATTAGAATGTTAACAATTAGGTTAAATATTTGTTAAGCATCAACATACCTCGAAATAAAGGTGTCTAATAATGTTAACAATTAGGTTAAATATTTGTTAAAAAAAGGATGTTATATAGAGGTTAACGTACTGCTAAGTATAAATGAACTGTGCGGTGTGTAAGAAGAAGTTCAGCAGTAAGCAAAGGCTACAATACCATGTCCGTAATGGCGTTTGCACAAAGGAATTAAGTAAGGTTTGTAAGGATTGTGGTAAAGAATTCAGTACTGTTCAAAAGATGCAACAACATCAAGATAAGCGCATTTGTATACTTTGCAAGGGCTGTAATAAGGAATTCCCCTTAGGAATGAAGCAGCATTTAAAGAGAGGAGTTTGCGATCAGACCAGACAGTGTAGTTTCTGCAATAAGGTACTTAGTAGCCGACAACGTCTCCAAACGCACAGGAAAGCGCATGAAGTAAGTTATAAGTTCCTCTTTGGGGCATATGACTTAGAAGGCGTGGATTGTTACCAATGTGCGGATTTGATGAGTCGCTGCCCGCATAAAGAGAATTACTTAAGGAATCGCATAGATTACCATAAGAAGATAGTCCGTACTTTCCCCTCTTTTGAACGCGCCGAAGGCGTTCCGTGGACTAAAAGGGAGTATTGGAGACAAGAGTGCGATCGTTGTGGTTGTGTCAGAGAAGAAGAACATATCTTCAACTGTTTAACAAAGATTTAACCTAAATGTCAACATCCTAAGACACATTTCTTAAGAGGTATTATCCTACTTAACAATTATTTAACCTTATTGTCAACATTCCTGAGACACTCCCTAGAGTGGTTCCCAGGTATCCTTAACAAATATTTAACCTAAATGTCAACATTCTACAGGGCATTTCATAATAGATTGCAATCCTACTTAACAAAGACTTAACCTCATCGTCAACATTCTGGTTAGATATATGGTAGCGCACGCAATGGCATTATTCCTGATCGTCTTAGGTATATATGGACTGTATTACCTGCGAACCCCCAGCAGACTGCATTATCCCTTGTAAGCCGCCAATACCCAAACCAAGAAAAAAATACACCTGCCTTCATTGCAGTAAGGTATTTCTCGAAGGATCCTTTGTGGGGCATTGGTGCCTGGCGGATCCTAAGGCGCAGCGTACGATGGTAGACGCACTTAAGAGTGAAGAGGAGACTCAGGCTCATACGTAACCACGTCAAATTCCCACCTACCATCCTTCTTACCATGACTCATAACATGGGTAACATCCTGCCCTTCGATGGCGTACCTTATTCTATCGGGCGCCCAAAGGGTATATGTTCTTTTTTTATTCTTTAAGACCAAACGCAGACGGTCCAAGTCTTCAAAGACCACGTAATTCTTTATCTCATAGATTTCCCCTATCTGCAAATCCCTCCAGTGTGTCTGGATGAACTTTATCTCATTGAATTTATGCTTGTCCATATATTCTATGAAATATCTTTAAATGCGTCTTTAAAGTGTCTGTGTTCCTAAAGCGCTTGCAGCAATATGCACAAGGTAAACGCATTCCCTGTGCGTACTCCGCTATTGCGCGGCAGATGTCGTCGTAGTCGTTGCTGATCAGCACCTTGTAACCATTCTGCTCATACCTTTCCAATAGCAGGCGTTGACTATCAGATAATACCCCGTTGCCTTTTGGAGTCTTCAGCTCGACGCAGAAACCACGGTATCGCACGTGTGCATTCAGTATCAGTAAGTCAGGCTGTCCTCGTTGATATCCTTTCTGCCAGCACTTTATGCGCTTGTTTGACGTGTCTTGTAGTTCACCCAGGCCTGGTGCTATGAGCATTTGAGGGTAAAACTTGCGGATGTAGTCAACCACTTTTTATGTAAGTCGAACTCGTTTTCTATCTTAAATACCAATTTGTTGGGGCTGTCAAATTTCCGCTCTATTTCATATTTACCTGTCTTCCTTAACGCAGGCAGCACTTCGCTGAAAACCCATTTTCTGAACTTCTTGGCTGCGGGCTTCCCAGATCCAAATATCAATTCGTAAAGACCCATTTCATTGACGTAGGTGGAATGTGGCTGCGCATTAAGGGTGTCAGTCAAATTGGCACCCTTTAAAGACCCCAGAGTTACCCTGTTTTCCTCTGAAACATGCTCTTTCACTGCACTTCTGGAGTTGGTGTATTCTAAGGCATTAGCCACGGACTTCGCTTTAAAGTACAGTTTATCACCTTGCACTATGCATTGCAGTTCGTTGTCGTTGTTTTCAAATACGCGAAGCATCGTATATCTAAGGAATATTTTGACCTTAATATGCAACACTTTTAAGTTGGTTCATTTCTACGCTCAGTTGCGCGTCTGACACCACAAAGATGTAGCAGTTTATCTTAGTAGTATCGCTGGCATGCTTGGTGCGTTTGATCTCCAATGTTATACCATCTTGGGTGTTTACCAACCGCAATCCCTGACCATGCATGCTCTCATCATTAGTGGTGCGCATGTCAATCCATAACGCATATTTATCCTTAAAGAACTCCTTTGGGGCAATTTGATCGCCAAACTTCTGCATTGCCTCCCGGTACATGTCTTCAGGTTTTATCCCTTGGGAGTAAACCTTGTTTGGTACTCCGTTTATATTCACGCCGACATTGGTAATGTTGGGGTTAAAGAATGCCTCGGAGTTACGCAATCCTGCGGTGTATGTTTTTGCAAACAGCAACATTAATCCTGTAAGGCTGCGTCGTGGTATATTAATACTTTGGTTGATGACCTCTTCGACGTTGTTTGTGAAGCTAAATGTCTTGTACATTACTACGTGGTCGTAAAGGAATGCCTTGCCGGAGCTGTATTCCATGCCTGCGCTACGGGCCAGCTCTTCAGAGTACACGGTCTCGTACTGTAATTCTAAATTGGTAATAGCATATGGATGCACACCCCCCGAACTTACGTCTTTTCCTTGCAGGATGTTGGTCGTATCTGCCAAGGTTACTTCGAACTGCAGTTCAGAAAGCTGTCTTGGGTAATACGCACCGTGGTTTGTTATTACTTCAAAGTCCAATGGAATGAGATATTTAGTACCGTAGGCTGTCTTTATTTCGTCTTCTCCGGAGGCGCTGGCGGTTGCGCTTCTTACCTTACGTATGGCTTCACTTGCTATTCCTTGTTCTATCTTTTGTGCGCGGTCGAAGGCCGTCAACCACAAATCTTTGTATGTGGCGTAAAGATCGTACCTGTTTAAGTCTAACAGGGATTCACCAGCAAACTTGATTCTCATCTTAGAAACAAGGTTCCTGCCTACGTTATTAACAACATAACGAATGTCTGCGGTATCTGGTTGTATTGCTAGGTCAAACCTTAACGCTAACGTTCCAGGAACCAATACTAAGTTATCCGTTAGACGAGGTACGCCTACGTACAAGGTTTCTCCTGGTTTGGCGCTAGAAGGAGTAAAGGTGACCCGGTGAAAGGTGCGTTCTGCTTTCAGTCCGCCAACCTGCTTAGGAAGGAGGTTAGGATTTAACTTTGAGCTTATCATATATAATGGATGGGGAAGAAATACCACTAGTAGATAGGGGCGGGGGTGCTGAAGGAGAAGACGATGGCACTGACGAAACATCCTTTATGAACTTAGACGAACGTCTTTGGGATGAATTCCAAGAAAACGCCGCGTCAGGTGAGTACAATAGGTTCACCGGTAATAGTGAAGAATACGAAACGGCGAGGACACGATACTTACGAGATCACCCGGACGAGACGATTCCCAGTTACGAAGAACTGGATACGACCACACAGGAGACCGTAGAGTGGGCAACGCAAGAGCTAAGGCAGCGCTATTCCCGCTTTGATACCGACGAAATAAAGCTCACGGAAAAGGGAAACAAAGTCCTAATAAGCGTCCAAGACTTAAGATTTCCCGACAAAAACCGCTGGACCAAACCACAGGCCCTCTTTGATGCAGATGGCGAAGTTAGGGGTGACGTGGCGAGATTAAAAGGCTTCCAGATGGCTACTAGAAGCCTATTAGACCGGCTGGAGGTATTAAACGAGAAGACTATGTTAGAAAAGCGCGTCATGAAACTGCAAAAAGCACTGGAAGAAAAAGAGATGGCATATGAAAGGCAAAGAAGACTACTTACTAATGTTGAGAAAAAGTTCAGCCAAAGAGACGTAAGGATGGAAGAAATGAGGAAGCACTTAGACGACGCTTTGCGCGAAAGGGATAAAGTGCAAAAGGCCCTGGAGGAGGCCAAAAACTCTGGTGGTCAAGTGGAGGCTCTGCGGAAAACATTGGAAGAAAGGGAGGAAGATTATATGAAACAGAACCGATTACTTGCCGATGCACAGAAGAGAGAACTCGCAGATAGGGACCAACAAATTGAGCAATTAAGTGAACGGATGCGTAAGGCTGTGTTGGAAAAAAACATAGCCGAAATAGAAAAGATTAAGGCGCAGGAGAAGAAATTCCAAAGTAAAGACGAAGTCATAATGACATTCAAACGAGAAGCTGAGAAGGCTTTGAATGAAAGGGATACAGCACGACAGGCCTTCAGGCTAGCCCTGCAAGACCTGAACATAAGTCAGGAAGAAGCTAAGAAGTTAAATACTGTCATTGATGGCTCTTTAGTGGAACGGCGACAGTTGGTTACCGAAATTAACACTAAGGAGGAACAAATTAGGCAAAGAGATCAGGCCATCGAAGACCTGGAGGGGCAAATAGAGCGGCAGCGAGAAGTAGTTGCGGACCAAACCCGCTCCGAGGAAGAAAGGGAGGCTGCCCAAAGGGAAACGGAAACCCTCGAGGTGCGCCTTGCGGAATTACGGGCACAAAAGGAAAAGCTGGAAAAAGAATTGGGGCTTACCACCAAGGAAAAGATAAAAAGAGCTTTGGTGAAATATGGCATTCCACTTGCATTTGCAGTCGCCATTTCCTCCGTAGTAGGTGTGATCCTTAGCTCCCTTAAGGCTACAGGCGCAAGCGTAAAGGCAGTAGGTAAAGGACTGACGGACTTAGGTAAAAAGATGGCAGCCTCTTTACCGGGGCTGCTTGGTAGTGTCCTCTCTTTGGTACTTAGAACCGGTGGAGAACTGTTAAAGTTCGTGGGGAATAACATTTGGATCTTAGTCGTAGCTATCGGCGTGGTCCTTTTGAAGAAGATGAAGGTGTAGGCTTATCCTTATGTATTACTGGAGGCTTATCATCGTCTGGGGCCCGAGGCATCCTCGACTGGGGATAAGTAAAGATAGTATTCGCACCGCCTTGATAATTTGGTGCTAGGGGCAGGACAGTCATAGTGGTAATAGGCTTATGATTCCAAATAGCATCATCCGTTGGGGGTGCAGACCTTCTCATGTTGGCATTTATCCGAAGGCTGCCGGCATCGCTGGGAATGATCTGTAACTTCGCATATTGGCAATTGGCTATCATATGAAAAGTTACCGGTATAATGTCTTCTGCGCTCGTCGCTCCGGGATCAAACGAGAAATGAGCTGGGTTCCTAGTATTATTTTTTGTCCTGTATGGTAGTAATGGGTGGTCATTCTCATCGACGATCCTAAACCCTGCATTGCATGACATCCCCGCCGAAATGCTAATAGTGCATATGACCAATCCCTGGCCTCCAACCTCTACCCACAATCCAGTGTCATACCACTGCTGTTGTAAGTAGTCCTTTTCCTCTGAGTAATGAAGAAACCGATCTTCCTTCGCGTGTGGGTTCATATACTTATTACCGTAAGAGTGCTAATGGTCTTGTGATTATAAACCACGTCCCTTTGATCCTCTATGCTATTTACGCAAACGCTCCCGGTGTCATCTACGCGTATTTGCAGCTTTACTTTTCCATGGCAATCAGCGACCATGTGGAAAGTCCAAACGGAAAGATTCTCAACGCTACTGGAGTTGGGCTCTGTGGAGAAATGTGCAGGCTCCCTGTTATTTGTTTTCGTGCGCATTGGCTGCAGTATGCCATTCTCATCCAGGAACCGAAAGCCGACGTTGGCATGGCTGCTCGCACCAATGCAAATACTACAAAGGATTAACTTCTTCCCCGAGTAGTTCAAGTCCACAGACATCCCAGTGACATCAACCCAAGATGCTTGGGTGTATTTTTTCTCGCCCGTGTAAGTCGTATAAACGCAATCCATTCCGGATACGTAGGGGTTGTTCATCGCCATATATAAAGACTCAAACCAACACTCGCGGCTGCTAGTCCGGCTTTTAGTAAGTTATGGTCATATTCCTCAGGTATCGTGGGCCGTATCTTCTTTTTTACGGTTTTTGATGGTACATGTACCTCCTTTGGCTTTTCTACGTGCTCCTTCTTTGGCTTCTCCACGAAATGGGGAATGTTCCTAAGAGTGTCAGAGTTCACGTCATTCACCCCAAACTTCATGTCTTTGGTTGCTCGCTGTAGTTTGTTGTTGTAACCCACAACAGAACTGGCGTTAATAACCAAATTACTTGGCATTAACCAACAACCGGGACTTAAGGCATAATCCAGTCTAACTTTTGATTGCTGCACCGCAAGTTGATACCTTTGAACTGACTTAGATATCTCATTCTCAATAACGGCACTTTCAAAGAGAACAAGGAATACTTGTTGTGTTTCCTGCGACGCACCACTGGCATCTACGATGGGGCTGCGAGTGCTAACCTGGGCTCCTAGGACGCAGTAGACAAAGGCTTCGATGCTTCGATTAATCCTTGCTAGATTCTTTAACCCAATGCCCTTCGCGGCAAAGAATGGCGCCCAAGGATACTTCTCCTTACTCTCTATGAAGTAGATCAGATTCCCTTTTGTTCCGCTGCCTCCCATGTCTGAAAATTCGAAGGAGCTGGGATATCCCATGCCTGGACTTTCTATGCTGGCTCCGACATACGAAGCATAAGTGTAAGTCTCTCCTAGACCGTGGGCAGCACCTTCTTTGTTGCGAAAGTCGGGGTTGGTAAGCTTAAATTCATTTCTTAATCGCTCCCATGCGACTTTGTCATATTTGTTATCCTTTGGGTTAAAGACAGTATCACCTGGAAGTGGCGCGCCTAGCTCATACAATATTCTGCGAATAGTAAAAGCAACATGAAACCTCAGGAAAGGAATATGAAGCATGTCCGCGGCTATACCACATCCTTTAGTAGCAGCCCAGACAGCAAAGTTTAACTGCTGCGGCCAATATCGCATGCTGGGGCCTGATAACCATTCTCTGGATTCTTTCCCCGACGTGTGCTTCATCCGGGTTTCTCTAAAGATGTCTCTGACCGTCACTGCAAAGGTCGTAGAATTCGTCACGGGTATTTTCAAAGAAGTAACCATCTTAGCAAAGTCATCCGCTCCGCCTTTGTTATCGTAAAATGGATAATTCTCTGTTGCCGGTAATAGATTCTTTGGGAAGTTAGGCTTAGGTTTCTGCTGCACAGGCGTTGGTTTTACCTCAACAGGCTTAGACTTAATGACGTCTGTATGCCTTGGTGCAACGCGGGGTAAATGTCCCATATGATTCCCAAATGCGTCGTGGGGATAACGCCTTGACCTGCGGTATGAGCTTCCCATATCGTTTCCAAAAGCGTCGTACATTAGTATATATAATGGATGTTATACCATCAGCACCTCAGTTGTATCCAGATGTTCCTAACGAATTAAACGCTGAAAACTTCCGCTTAAATAAAGCAAATTTAATTTTGGCTTACTTGGAAGGGCAGGCAAAACATTACGAAAACGTCAGAAAGAAATACGTCAGAGCCCGAAGTACGCTACATAAAATTGCGATAACTACAGGATCCATGTCCGTAGCATTAACAGGCACTGGCGTTGCTACTTCACTTACAGGGCCGGGAATAGTCGTTGGAGTTCCTTTGGCCGGCGTTGGGGCAGCTTGCGGTATCATTTCAGCTGTTGCTACAGGCATTATGAAACAGTTGTCAAGCAAAATATCCAAGCATGACACGACAATAGCTCTGTCAAGGGCTAAAGTAAATACGATTACTGACCTTGTCTCAAAGGCTTTGCGTGACAGAAAGATAGACGATGTAGAATTCTCGCTTATCTTAGCCGAAGAGGAAAAATACGAGAAATTAAAGTCGGACATAAGAAATAAAAAAACAGTCGTCAAAGATTTAACCGAGGAATCTCGCAAAAAGATCTACCAAGAAGCGAAAGAAGAGCTTCAAAGAAAACTCGCTTAGACATCAGTTTTGAAAAGAGCGTGACAGGATTCTATTTGCATATCGAACGCCAGCTGTATGCAAATTAAATATAATAATTTTCACATACATAAGCGTCCGGTGTGTCTGGCGTTCGCTTGTGTTCGTGGACTTTGAATCTGGGGAGGCTCAAAGTCCCGAGTTCGAGCCTCGCTGCAGACACATTGGACCGGTTGCTGTGGGTGAAGAAAAAAGCCTCCCCCACTCACAGCAACCGTGGGAGGGGTGGGTAAGAAAGTGCGATTCAACCCCGCGATGGGGGGTTTCGCGAGGAAAAGTTGGAAAAGTCAGGGGGTGTCTCGGGACGCTGTCCGGAGTTCACCCTCTGGGGGGCCGTAAGAAAGATATATGTGTGTACTAGAGGGCCTCTGGCGCGGGATGAAATAAGCCTCGTAAGCCCAAAATGCAAAAAACCCCACTGGGGATAGCTTGGTGTTCTGCGCGATGCATTCCCCAGTGGGGTTTCTGGTTAAACGCCAGTTTTGCATTTTTATCTTCTTGGAATCCAACCTAACAGGGGGTGGTTGGGGTTTATTTTGTAAAATATTTCGTAAATTACGTCAGGGTAATAAGGAATATCCTTATTCAAACGACAAAACATCCACTCGGCTCTGCTCATATCAGAAACTTCGGGAATAGAATTACCGGTAATTTCAGACAAAAGATAGGGAATAGCTTTGTAATATTTCCCTAGCTTTAATTTTTTCAGCGTTTTCCGTAGGCTTTGTGGCGTTGGTTCTTCTAAATGACCTATGATTCTTTCCATTACTTCGTCGTCCAAATATACCGGCCGTAAACCTTGAATGTAACTCATCCAGTCTCGGAAGTATTTTATTCTTTTGTATGGGGTTTTCTTACGACCTCCGTTAGAATAATATTGTTCCCTGGTAGCACAAGGTACGGCATTACGAATATTCTTACCACACTCGTAACACTGTGCTGACGTGTCGTCTTCTATTTGCATCTTCTTACCACAGCAAATATACTTATTTGGCTTAGTAGGTACAAACTTAGGTTCCAAGCACTTTACACAGAAGTCATAAACAAACTCTTTACATTCTTCGCACTCCATATATAGACTAACATATCATAGACTTAAAACAGGGAATGCGGGTAATAACGGTAAAAATCGGAGAATTCACTTTAGGCGGGTAATCCTCCGGTTGTCACTGCGCTAGAACCCCCATTCCCTATACTACTCGACTCTGAACTGAATCAAACAAGAAAGATGGCAGAAATGAGGCTAGCAAGTACCTCAAACAACGGCTCAATGCCACTGAAACAACCTTCTTTGTTTTAAAATAAACTCACAATTGAATGCTTTTTTATTTCTAAAGTAAGATTTGATTGATTTATACTCCAAAACCTTTGTCACGTTATGGTGAGATTTTTCTTGCAACTTTTTGTTTTTCCCTTTTTACCCTTATTATCTACTAATACAGCTCATTGTAGTGAAACTTATTTTATTTGTCAATTTTGAGTCATTCAATATATATTCAGTCATTCATATAATAAATTACTTCATTCATTCAATAAACAAAAAAAAGCGATGTAAAAACCTTTTTTTACTAAAATATGTTTCATGATGAATAAATAACCAATGTGCACAAAGCATGATGGGACGTCAGAACAAGGAAATCCATAGAAATATCATAAAGAGCTTAGGCCTAGGACAAACGTCGAACTTTCCATGCACAGAACTCATTATAAACAATGGATATCAGGTGATAATGAGGCGGCATTCTTTGATGTAATTAAGTGCATGGAAAGTTCGACGTTTGCCCTAGACTTTACTGTTTCATTGTTCTGTTCAAAATACTTACATTTCCATAGAAAATGCCAATAGGAAAAATTGTCAGGGGAATTTCTGGAGTAGCTGAAAAAGTTTAAGTGCTAGGTTTCCTTTCATGCTTTGTTGTTGAAGACCTCTTTAATACAGACACTGAAGGTTTTAGCCAAGTGTCTGTTAGAGAGGTCAGTATGTATTTTCCTGGGGTAAAAATTCGTTTTTTTTTACAAGCTAGATTTTAATAGTCCTCTTCACAGTTCCCTACTGCGCCATCCTGAAAGGTAGCCGTGCCTTTGCATGGAAGTTAGATGAATGGTGAGCTTGCAATGACAGAGACCTTTTTTAACACCTTGAACAATTATTATTCAAATTCGCTTCAATGCAAAGGTACGGCTACCTTTCAAGATGGAGCAGGGAACTGTGAAGGGATCTATTGACTGCAAAAAAGTCTTTGGATATGGCATGGTCATAGTAAATATTCATTGAGTCAATCACAGCGTGCAAAAAACAAAAAAACAAAAACAAAAACAAAAAACAAAAAAATTAATTAATTAATTTAAAAATAATAATAATAATAATGAAAAAAAATTACCAACGTGTATAAGAAATATAAGGAAAAGAGACATAAAATGTTATGTATAGCTTTATATGTATATCTGTATATTGTAAAGTGACACGTCTTTGTTTTAATAAAGTATTTTAAAAAAAAATAAATAATTCATTTATGAATTCTAGGCGAAGAATAGATTAGATGAGTTTATATTAGCACATTTATTGTCACAGATGCAAAGTAGTCATGTCATGAAAATAAAACGATCCATTTGCTTTTGAAAAAAAAAAAAAAAAATCACAGCGTGCATGTTACAAACTAATCATCCAATCAAAATGCCAGTTCAAGGCACCACTGTGCCATGCCATACTCTTACGGCAAGTATTTCAGTCATGAGAAATCTGCTTTAAAAAGGTTAATGGATTTCATTTATCATTATCATTATTTAAATCACAGTTAAAACTGTGATCATTAATTATCATTATCATTTAATGTTATGAAAAATACACAAACCACAGGGACCCCACTTCATTAAGATAAATTTCATTTCTATTATATATTTTAAATACATTTTCTTTAACATTTTAAAAATATTTTTAATGTTATGAAAAATGCACAAACCACAGGGACCCCACATCATTAAGATGAATTTCATTCCTATTAATGTATTATTAGTTAAAGTAGGGTCTCTGTGGTTTAGTGTGGATTTGGTCACAAGTCGTGTTGAATTCCCTTCAGTGCTTGTTCAGCTTCCCATTGACGCTGTTTGTTTTTGAATCGCTGGTACAAGAAAACACCTGATGAGACAACAATTGTCCCTAGTGCACTCAAAGGAGTCAGTTGATTGCCAAATACAAGTACTGATATCCAGATGAGAAGAGCACGCTTAGCTGTATTGGATACACTGAAAACAAACAATGATAACAAAATGATTGGAGGGGTAGATGGATGGATGGACGGACGGATGGATGGATGGATGGATGGATGGATGGATGGATGGATGGATGGATGGATGGATGGATGGATGGATAGATGGATGGATGGATGGAGGGAGGGAGGGAGAGAGAGAGGGAAGGATGGATGGATGGAGGGATGGATGGAGGGAGGGAGAGGATGGAGGGAGGGAGGGTGGATGGAGGGGTGGAGGGAGGGAGGGATGGAGGGATGGATGGATGGATGGATGGATGGAGGGAGGGAGGGAGGGAGGGAGGGAGGGAAGGATGGAGGGAGGGAGGGAATGGATGGAGGGAGGGATGGATGGAGGGAGGGAGGGGTGGAGGGATGGAGGGGTGGATGGATGGGTGGATCAGTCTCTTATTTCCCCCCAAGAAAGCAAATACATTACATGTAGAATGGAGTCTGTGTGCAACAAGTTTTCTGGGATGCAATAGGAAATTCATGCTTGTACTAAAAAAGAACACTTTTTGTACTTGATAATTTTCTCTTATTCTCTATGACGTATATGCTACAACTTACCTAAAAGTAACTGGTGATATAAGTGACATTAACCCATAAGCTGTGAGACTTTGTACATAGAAAAAAAATGCATTTAACAGCAGCAAGGAAATAAGGAAGTAATCCATGGATTTGATTTTAACTTGGACATCCTGAAAAACGAAAAAGTAAATAATATGAACAAGATGAATAATGTAAGAATGCAGAAGAAGAAAACGAAATGACAAAGAATGAGAGCTGAGGAGAAGAGAGGTTTAGAAATGATCTCTCCACATATACTAGAACTTACCAAGAAGAAGAAAACGAAATGACAAAGAATGAGAGCTGAGGAGAAGAGAGGTTTAAAAATGATCTCTCCACATATACTAGAACTTACCAAGAAGAAGAAAACGAAATGACAAAGAATGAGAGCTGAGGAGAAGAGAGGTTTAGAAATGATCTCTCCACATATACTAGAACTTACCAAGAAGAAGAAAACGAAATGACAAAGAATGAGAGCTGAGGAGAAGAGAGGTTTAGAAATGATCTCTCCACATATACTAGAACTTACCAAGAAGAAGAAAACGAAATGACAAAGAATGAGAGCTGAGGAGAAGAGAGGTTTAGAAATGATCTCTCCACATATACTAGAACTTACCATGTAGAAAAACCACAAAGGTAACTGTACAAATATTGATGCTGCACTTGTATAGAATTGTAATTCATGGAGGGCTGTAGAAGAGATCAAACAATGAATATTAATATTTCAAATAGAAATTGAATGATCACATGACAAGTTCATTAATACACCATGAATAGACCTTGCTATCCTGGGCTACAGACAATGGTACAGCAACATAACATTAAATCAATGTTGGGGCAAATGGAGCATTTGGGATGGTGTGGTTTGACTAACATTGAGATTGGGGAGGGGGGGGGGGGGGGGAGCTTCATTGGTGAAATGGCGTGTAACCATTGAGAAATTATGGATAAATAAGATAATATTAAAAAATTTAGACTTCTTAAGTGTCCCAATGACTTTGATTAGAGTCGGTTAGTTCATTTCCTGCAAGAGCAAAAATTAATAACCTCTGGAGCGAGGGGTGTGAGATGGGTGGTGCCAGGGGGCAACAGAAAAAAAAAAGTCTGCAAGAATTAGATTCTTTTTTATTGTTTTCTGTTGCGTTGATGGATGGATCCACCCTTGCGTGATGGAGCTGTTTGATCACTGACCTGTAAGCCTGATCACTAGAAAGAAGCTTTTTAGAAAAAACATTTTGTAAACTGTAAAACAAGAAAGAATTTACTGATTAAATTTGCATATTTCATAGCTAAGGTATTGCACAAAAGTATGTTTAAAGTATTATATAAAGATCTAGGCTGAGAGTATGTGTACAGCGCAATATCCTAGATGAACTAACTCGCTGTTAATTTGCCACCTCTGACCTTTGTGACCCACGTTTGAGTCCTGCCGGTCTGGGTGTTGAGTTGGTAGTAGAGTTGTTTGTTTTTTCTCTCCTATATTTTGAGGGTTTTTCCTCTGGGTTCTTCATTTTTTTATTCCACAAAAATCTACTTCTAAATTCTAATTCAATCTATCAGCTGCCTTCAGGAGTGATAAATGCACTGTAATTATTCTGTTTTCAGTACATGTAAAACAAGTAACACTACTAACAGACAAGTACTATTGTGTAGTTCCAGAAAGTATCCATAACCAACCCCAGCAGAGGAATTTGGAATTTCTGAGGGTAGGCAGGTCAGAGAAAGAAACAAAAATGACAGAGTTTGTATGAAAGAAAATTGGAATTTCTGGGGGTTAAGGGGGGGATTTTTAAAGGAAAAATTATTCCGTGAGGAGGTATGCATAATTTCTAGAACAATACCCATTGCTACAAATTTATTATTCCATTTTTCTCACTTATGAAGCAAAAGACATGTTGTTAACATTTATTACCAGTCCATAATGTTGTTCATGACAGCTGAAGCAAACCCTATCATAGTAAAGCTAAGTTCATTTGCTGTACACAGTGCCAGGCCAGCCATGATTGGAATAAGAGACATATTGACATACATGCTTTGCTTTTCACCTAAGAATAATGCAAAACATTAGAATCAATTAATTTGTATATAGTGGACTATATTGAACCCTTGAACCACTTCAGGGCTGATCTAACTCAGGGTATGCCAAACTCCCAGGTCGAACTCTGATTGAACTCTTACCTAACATGAGCCAGGAAAAGATTGCAGTAAAAACGGGTGCTGATGACTTGATGGTTTCAGAGAAGGATACAGCTACATACTTTAGACTTATGAGAGAGCATACTACAGAAGCAAACCTGGAATGAAAGGATAAAAAATGCAATAGTAAATGGCTGCACGGAAGAAAGAACGGAAGAAAAATGGAGGTATAAATGAAAAATAAAGTATTGATGGAAGGGCTAAATAACGATCATAAATAAAGGGATAAATGAATGAATGAGGGAATATTTAAACTCACCTCATCCATCCTAGGATTGCCATATTTCTAAAAAAATGAAACCGAGGAGCTTCATGATGACTTCTTTCAAAGAAACAACAGGGAAGATACATTTTGAAAGCTCCAAAAACAGCAGAGAAAAACATCTGTGACTCTCCCAGGACCCCAGCATCACCATCCAAATCAGTCAATATATACTTATTAGTAAACATCGTTCCAAAACTAAAGATGTACCAGAGAGTCATCATTACTGCTTGACGTATAAAAGTATCTGACTTATCAAATTCAACAGGCTTATGTAGTGGTGTAATTGTTATTTGTGATTCTAAGTCTTTGATGTTTTGCTTTGCCAGTGGATTTATCGGTGCCATAGTCATAAGCAATATTTTCAATTAATCGTCATAATATATAGTTTCCAAAGTTTTCATTTCATTTCTTCATAAATATCAGCAAAGAATACAATATTTTTGAATTAATGTGTATTCTGTTCAAACATTCGTTTTCCAGATGGATACGAGCAGTCTGTAATGAAAAAGAAAAAAAAATTGATTAATTAATTATTAATTAATTATATAATTAGAGTTTCATTATCATTGAAACTGCAGGGATAATGTTAATTGTTTGGTATCAGGCAAACCCTGCCCATCATGTGCTGTCAACCAGAGAGCATTGTATATAGACCATCACATGCTGGTGCTCATAATATAGCTTGGGCTACCTGTGGTTAGATGGCAAAACAATTAAATCCCTTTATTCTTGGAATTGAATTTTTTCTTATTTAATACAATTTTGTTTCTGTCATCTAACATGGCTGCTGTCACATGATGGTACAAAACCTCTATTGCTTTATATCAATCAGCAATGCCTGTTTCCAGAAAATATCCCTACCCCACCATGGAGGAAATCAGGAATTCTTTTAGGCAGGCTTGATACACAGGGGTTTCACTTAATACCCCTTTCACACTGCCTTCTTCAGTCTATTGCTTGCCTATTCTTTCAACAGTGCTAAATATGTGGTAATTTTACACAATCTTAGTGTTTGCACACATTATATTCTCCCGGGAAGGGGGTGGGGATTATCTGTTAGAGGGTCAAAAAACGACAGCACATTTTGATACGTGTATATCACTCTGATAATAAATCAATTCAGTGTTTTCTAAGGTGTAAAATTCTTGGATATGACATTACGAATACAGCAAAAGTTCTTTTTAAGAGACAAAAATATTAATTTAAAAATCTCTATTTATAATTTGACTATTTTGTGAGAGGTAGTGAGTTACCATAGTTTCAAAAAGCCGTTTCTAATGTTCAGACTATTAATAGCCTCCAGGACTTAAAATTTATCTATGCGCTCTCAAACACACTTCAAAACCTGAATTATAGAGAG
The DNA here is from genome assembly GCA_011057435.1 of Actinia equina. NCBI lineage: Eukaryota > Metazoa > Cnidaria > Anthozoa > Actiniaria > Actiniidae > Actinia > Actinia equina. The sequence continues at coordinate 420,466 of WHPX01000714.1, forward strand.
AAAGAGAGAGGGAAAAAAATCTATTTAACAAATAATAATTGTTATCGAGATTTGTCATAAATAAACCGTTCAGGCTTGCATAATTATCACATAAAACAACGGGAAAATTGTAATTCTACAAACAATAGGTTAGAAGCTGAACTGGTTAGGACATACTGTAGGACGGACACGTTTACTGAAATAACCTACCAATATTTTGATCTCGATGTGTAGACTCAGACATAGATTTTTCAACACTCTTTCTTATTTAGGATATGAGACTACAAGAAAAATTGAAAAACCAAGCGATCGCTGAGAAATGAAAGAAAATACCTTGGATTTCCGTCGGAATTTAGTGGTACTTAGGAATATAGAATAAATGATCTTTGTTTATCACGAGGATCGCGGGCGCAATGTGATTATCAATCGATAATTTGTCGCTTGAATCGATACTGCTGCGTAAAGACACAGGAAGTCCATCGTTAAATTCAACAGAGCACAACCTGTCACTTTTACTGAGTTTTCATCCCTATATAGACTACTTATTCCTGTTATGTCGTCGTTTTAATGCTTGCAGTGGAGACAGGAATGGCGCCTTTAGTTCGGGATTTATTTGGTGGTGCTATAAAAGCAGTCATTCCTGCTGGAGCAAAGGATGTCAGGTAAAAACTATAGACCCTCAATTTCAGAGCACTTGTCATTTCCTAGAGTATCATTTCTTTGTTAAATGATCGTGTATGAAAAGACACAGGAGTACAGGAAAACGTAAGTGTGTGGGCGGTTGGGGGGAGGGGGCTGGCATTTAAAAATTAAGCATATTCTCAATCACATTTAGGGGGGAACGTTGGTATTTTTGGCGCAAAAAATGGAGGGGCTGCAGACCACCTCCCCCAAGCCTTCCCAGCTCCACGGTCCCTGGAATATAGATACACCTCTCTTATTTTCTCTCACATGGGGGACGGGGAAAAGGGATCAAAGGGGAGTGGCCAAGACTATCAGTTTTTAAACTCGTAATTACGATACTTGAAATATTTTGGTTCAACGTAGTGAAATGTATTTTGGTTCAACGTAGTGAAATAAGAGAAATCCCAGATAACCAAGAAGTATTTTGCCATCCAGCCACTGATCAAAGCATCATGATAGATGTACTGGAGTACCAAAGCCATGTACATGGAGAACAAGCTGTAAGGTACATTTCATATTTTCATTTCTACTTTTCATTTCCTATATTTTTAATATTAAAGAATGTGATATAATCTTTCATATGAATCCAAAATATAAATCTAAATTTGTAAGAACACCTAGCTGACCATGCGTGATACCATGAGCCATGACGTCAAAGAGGATGCAGCATATGTAAATAATTATGGTTTTCCAGATAACAGCAGCCCCCTCCCCAAAAATCACCTTGGATTGTTTGTCACATGATTGTTTAGTGTATGTTTTAATTCTTTATATTTAATCTAGATACCACTTTGATGACATAGCAAGCAGCAATGAAACCATGGACAATTACGAGGTAAATGTGGAAGATTATCATGTTCTAATAATATCCTTATGTATCCAAAAACACTTACCATTTTGAATCATTTTTGGATTATTTTGATGATTATTTGTACATTATTTTACTATTTTCTGTCTCGATTATTTTTAGGTTGTCAAGATTGAGCCTATTCCAATGGAGAAACTGTCAATGAAACAGTAGGTTCACACTTTAATTAGATAGTTGCAGCATACATTGGAACCTGAATTTTATCCTTGAGATCTTCCATAAGCAACAATTTTGTTTACAGTTATGACAGGTTTATAATGTGGAACATGACCACATAAAGAGAATTAGAAAATATAGGGATTAGAAGGGAATCCTTTTTCTTTGCTTGATCACTCTGTCTGCCATATTAATCCCACTTCCATGTAAAAACAGTTGGAATGACACATTAATGAAGCGATTTGTTTTTTAGGTGTTCTGATGCTTGGCTTCTTAGAGGAAGGCAGTTAGTTTCAAAATTTAAGGAAGGGGTAAGTATGTGTGCCTTAATAGGGGCTGGGACTGCCTCATCATTTTTAATTTTTCTAAGTACTTTGTTTGGATTTGTAGCAGTTAGGGAGAAGTTATCTTTTAATAAAGGAGGTGGAAAGGGCATCAGCAAAAATATGATTGTTTGTGGAAGGTCAAACCTTTTTATTTTGATGAGGGTGATGAATCTCACTTCAAAATATTATTGCTAGAATTACTGTTTCAACCTCAGTGCTCCTATGCAAGAGCCATTATCGCTTCACGCCTTTATCTCTTGTACCTTGAAGTACATGTTGCCTAAAAATTAAGTGTACCATTTTTTTTTAGAATGAAGCAAAAAATGTTGTGGAGATGTCTCTAGCATTATTTCGACTCCCTCAGTATTCAACAGACATTGTGGTAACCTTTAATAATCCAACTTATATAAGGTATATATATATGGGTGTTCAAGTCTTTCACTTTAATGTATCATTACATCGAAGTACTATTTTTTATTGGTAGTTTATGAGTGATTAATTAAATCAGGGGTGGGTCCAGGGGTTGCAAAGGGGGGTTGTAACCTCCCCCCCCCTCTTCTGGATAAGGCTGGTTTAATTGTTTCTTAAGTGAAATAATAAGCATTAAAAATTTTTTCAAGTTCTGTAGTGTCATTTGCAAAATTCAGTCAAGCCCCACTTATATCTTTGGCTGGATCTGCCCCTGAATATCTAATATCAGGGCTGTAAATTCAAGAGGTGTGATTACCTGGTGTAAATATTTTTATTTTCTTCATATTTTAGCCAATCAAGCAGTAGTTGCAAGTCCGTATCCAGTGGTTCAGCAGATTCCTCTAGCACATGGACAGAAGAAACATTTTATTTCAGTGTCACAAGTCTTTCTCTGGTTAAACCTGAACTGTTATTCGGAGAAAATACCTAAATAAAAATATTCAAAATCACATATTGTTGACAATTTTAAGGGATGATTTTCATAAGGGGGGAGGGGGTTGTTTTTTTTTTGGGGGGGGGGAAGGGGATTGAAGAAACTCCATTGCCTAAAGAATGCCTGCAGCCAAACTCTTACACATTCTTCATATTACTTTGAGATGTAATTTTCTCAAATCTTAAAAATACCTTTTATTTGCACATTTATTCATTCATCCATCCATCCTTTGACTAATTTTTCTTTCATTTAATTTAATATCCATACAATTTACTAAATCCCATGCAATGAAAATTGTAATACCTTCTGTATGTTAAAGGTCAGAAAACAAATTATTTCACTTTTTAGCAAATTTGATTTAAGACTGAATTTTACTTTATTTACCGTATGAAGCTTAAGAATGAGTCATCGTGATGCTTTATGAAATATTTAGCGAATTATGACATTATTTGAATAAAGATATTTAATGGGAAATGGATGGGAAGTTTTGATAATGTGACGTCAAATCGAGGTGGGAGCATGCGCAGTGGCTGTCTGGCTCTACGTTCACAACACGTTGCATATGAAGGCAAGATAATGATTTTGTATGGCGTTGGAGGACGTGGAAGAGAGTAAAGCTCCGACTAAAAGTAACAAGACAGCTTTATAATACTCTATTTTACCAGCTAATATTTCAAAAGTAGACACAAGAAACACTCCTTTACTGATTTATTAAGTAATATTGCTTAATTGAGGGAGAGAAAGACACTTTTTCGGAGGTATTGATAGAAGCTTACGAGCGCCTGCAGTCGGGTCCAATGGCCGCAGAGTAAAGTCAACATCTAAAGGTGGTCAGAATTTCAAGAGAAGGTTGAGCTTTTTGGAAGCTTTAACTCAAGGTATTAGAAGTTTAGACTGACAATTTCAGGTTTATTCGCTTATCTGGGCTGTATTGAGTATATTTGACTTGAAAAGCTTGGCATTTCTTTCATGATTGACGTGAAGTATTTTGAGTGTTTTTACAGCGGTAGTCTTGCGAATCTCATTAAATTTTCATGAGCAGTACGTTCTAAGGAAACAGATAAACAAGACATTAAACATGGATAATAAGCAGAGCAGAGAGCATATTAACGCTTTAAGAAAGAAAATTGTCAGTCCTCAGGGAAATCGAAAATGGCAAAAAAGTACCGGAATTTCTTCCAAAGTCAAGGTAAATATGAAAGAATTTCATAAATTCTCCCAGAAGGATAAAAAAGATACAAATCTTAAAAAGAAACTTTGCGAAATGAAAAAGGATAAGAGTTTGAAGTATCATCTTGGTGGAAGTAGCTACGATCCTCTCAATTTATACAGTTTAATAGACCGGGATCCTGTGTTAAATACCCCTCAGGCGTCGCCACACCCCATGCATGGAGATTCTCCCATTGAGGTTTCCTGTCCTCATGATTATAAAGATCCATTGAATTTGAAGCGTTTTCCTGAAAAAGACAGGCCAACTCCTAAGAAAAAGAAAAAAAGAAAGCACAAAACTCGACAACACGATATTGAGAACAATCAACAAAAAGAGCAAAAATCTCAAAATCAAGAAATTGAAATGGGTGAAAAACCAAAAGAAAGAAAAAAAGAAAAAAGGAAGCAAGAAAGTCAAATGCAATACAGAAGAATTGGAATTGAAAGGAGAAAATAAAGGAAAGGTCAAATCAGATGTTTTTGTAAATTCTGAAGCTAAAAAAGCCGAAGTTGATCAAAATGGAAAGAAAGATGAAGCAGCAGATGATGATGAACCTCCAAGAAAAAAAGTGAAAAAATGGATAGATAATTTGCAAGATAAAATAAGTGATGTAGATACAAAAGATGAACAGAAAATTGGAGAAAATATGGCTGCAATTTCTGGTCAAGATTCCAAAATCAAGGAAAATAATCAAAGACCTCCAACCCCACCAATCCAGAGAAGAGAAAAACAAAATCTTATAACAAGGAAAAAAGATTTTAAAAAGAATCCAAAGCTATTCATCTATGGAAACTATAATCGATACTACAACTATAGAAATCCTCAATCGTCAGTAGATCCAAGAACAAAATGTTTCCGGAAAGAATGGTTCTATAATAAAGATGTGTTAGACATTGGCTGTAACGTTGGCAATATTACTTTTGAAGTTGCACGGCAGTTTGAACCACGGATCATAATTGGAACTGACATAGACAATTCACTAATAAAGATGGCTAAGACAAATGCACAAGCCTTTGCTTACCAGAATCTGTCAAGTAAGTCTTCAAGTGGAAAAGAGTTTCCACTTTCTTTTGCAGTCACCAATGGTCCTATTGCTGCACCTGTACTGCTCACCAATGACAAAGGACAAGAAAAACTTGAATTCCCAAAGAATGTCATTTTCAAACAGGTAATAATTTAACACCTGAAATTTGCTTGCTTGCTTGCTTGCCTGCCCGCTAGCTTGCTTGCCTGCTTGCTTGCTTGCTTGCCTGCTTGTTTGTATTTATTCATTTTATCTATTCATTTATATTTATTTATTTATTTATTCATTTATTTATTTTACTCGTACAGGAAAACTATGTACCTTTAAACGAGAAAGGTCTTTCCAATCAGAGGCCCATGTTTGATACTATCCTGTGTCTAAGTGTTACCAAGTGGGTACATTTGAACTGGGGGGACCAAGGTATTAAGCTGATGTTCAAAAAGATATACAGGAATCTACGTCCAGGCGGAAGATTGATATTAGAACCACAGCCTTTTGCTTCTTATAGTAAAAGAAAGAAACTTACAGTAAGTTAAACATATTGTTTATTACTAGTTGTACAATGGTTTTGAGCTGTATACCATGGCACTTGTGTTTTATAGTGTTTATACAAACAAGCCTTTATGAAATGGTCACTTGGTTACAAATATTTGAAATAATAATGTTTGAAATAATGGCTGACAATGTCCAATGGAATTTGTCCAGTCAAATCTTTACTATGCCAGTCATTTTGAACAGTAATAGTGTTTGAAATAATGGCTGGCAATGTCCAATGGAACTTGTCCAGTCAAATCTTTACTATGCCAGTCATTTTGACCAGTAATGTTCAGCCAGAAATGAGTTTTTTCAATTAGATAAAACTACATTTAATTTGGCTGGTCATTATGACCAGTGACTGACTGGCTTTTGTTTTTTAAGGTGTCTGCCTACTTTTGGAGGTTCGATTTGAGCCCATGATGTGCACGCGCTCAAAAACCGCTGAAAAATCTACAAGATTTTATCATAGACCCATACGCAATTTGAACTTCAACAGGGCAAAACCCTAAAATTTGCTCGGAACTCTCTTTTTTTTGATAGCTCATTCGAAAAAACTCCTAAAAATCTAGGTTATATCGACATTTTAGGAAAAGTAATTAAATCAGTAACACATGAAAAAATTTTTGTAGGGATTTTTGTTCGACTTTATGAGATTTTTTAAGAGCACCGAAACTACAAAATATGACAAATCAATGTATCTCTTTGTCTTTTTGTCCAAAATATCCATGTATTATTGTAGAATGATTGACTAGACTTCATTCGTGCAATCATATAGTCTGCAAAAAACTGTTATCTTATGAATCTTATTTTTTTCTAATCACTTCCGGTGGCGTAATTTTTATTCCAAAAGCTCGTGCATATAGGCTTCCATTAAATGCTGATTATCTTGAAAACGAGCTCCGGACACCCTGATTTTCTTTCCAGATTTGGAATCAGCTTTAAAAGTTTTAAAAAAAGTTTAAATTTCCAAAATGAGGCAGTAATCTAAATCCCTGTTTTACATTAAAATTAAACATTGTTTTCTTGTTTAAACAGACAAAGATCAGAGCTAATTATGACAGCATCTGTTTTCGACCAGAGCAGTTTGTGGACTACCTTTTGTCAGATGAGGTTGGATTTGTTGCATACGAAGTCTTAGAGAAACCACAGCATGGTGCTCAAGGTAGGTGATGACCTTCCACTTAACTATAAAGAACAATATTATCCAGATACTACGGATGTCACCAAACTGGGTTTTCATCCAGAAAAATATGCCAAGGTTACACCTCCAAATATAAACAATAACTCCACCAACGAACGTCAACCTTTTAGTTTGCATTCTTTCTTCAATTTTCGTCAACCTAATTTGTGTAAAGAAAATTATGAAAGCATGCCAACATGAGAAGAAAGGAATACAAGACTAAAAGTTTCATGTTTGTGTACAGAATCGTAGACGTTTGGAGGGCTGAGAGTGGTATGTTTTTCTGGCATGAAAACCCAGCTCAGTGACATGGGTAGTATCTTTCCCTATTTTCCACCCGCTATACTGTTATTTGAGATTGAAACTGTGGATAACTGCTATATTTTTTGTGCAGGTAATCCCATCTTACTAGTGTCTGAAGGTTGCACTTGAAAAAATTTAACGAATTTATGAACACATCAAATCCAACTTCAAATCACTGAATAAATAGAAAATGTTTTTGCAATGAGTGTGCAGTTTTGTAAAGCATGCGATTGGATTGGCAAATCATGAGAGAATATAGCCTTTGCTGACAAATGCATGTTCCTTGACCAATCAGAAAGCAGCATTTATTAAAAGTTATTTTAATGTGTCTATTGCATGGTACTTATTTGTTCATTATTTTAGGGTTCAGACGCCCAATGTATCTGTTTACCAAAGGAGCAAATAAAATCCCACAAGCTAAAGACAAGGCAGCTACTCCTAACTCCAGATAGTACAGACAAGAATAGTGATATGAAACCAATGTTTATTGTAGCATTATTGTAACATTTCTGTATTATATTTTTAAGTTGTTTTTTCGTACCTTGTTTGTAAAATATCTCATGAGTTTAAATTTAGATATACATAGAATATTATTTAGGTAGCCTCTCTTACTTACCCTCCTATGACCTCAGTATCAGGCCTGATACTTGGGTTAACCTTCCTATGCAAATGTTCATCAAGGAATAATTCACTCGGCAGATATTCATGAGAGAGAAGTATTGCATGAAAATTCTTAGAACATTTGTGAAGGAGACAACACCAAAATTGTCAAAGAGACTGTTTTTGCTTAACAAATAGTTTGCGGCATTTTTCCTTTTGGCCCTGCATTCAAGCATTTTGAATGAGTCTACATGTACCTAATTATAAAGTGAAAGTTTTTATTGTCATGGATGTGGTGTTAGAGATGTGACCCAGGTGAATAATAGGTAATTAAATTCATTTTTATAGTTTTGTGATCAACTCTGCTCTAGACATCAGGGTGTTTGGCTTCCATTGCTTGCAAAAATGACTCGTACCATTTAAAATTGGATAAATGAAAGCCAAAAATACAGAGGGGAGTCAGGATGGTGTGCTGGTAAAATGCTTGCCTCTCACCTCTGAGGTCCGGGGTTTGAATCCCAGTTGTCTCATGCGCTGAGTTGGTTGGTTCTCTTTCTGGCTCCGAGGGTTTTTCCAGTCCACCGGTTTTTCCTTCCTCCTCTCAAATCAACCCTAACTAATTCAAACTGGTTAGAGTTGTGCTCTGGGGTCATACATGGACTGTATAGCGGCTGCCAGAGGCGCCTTCACATGTATGCTTTCAGTTTGACCTCATTGAGCTGTGCCACTGCCGTCCTTGCTGTGGTGATAAGCGATAACAAGTTTTTTTAGAGAACTGGGCTTGTTCTTTGGGTCACATCATTATGAAAATAGGTCATTTGTATGATGGCGTCATTTTACTACCACTACCAAATGCTTTGCTAATTTTGTTTCTTATGCAAATTTGCTATTCCTCATGAGAATAGTAAGACAATTGGTGCTAATTAACTGAACAAGAAAGTTTGCAAGGGTTTCTGGTAGTCAAGGAAATGACTCTATTATGCAAGTGATCCATTGGTATAATATCTACTTATGTCAATACAGAACCTGGTCTAGTTTCTTTTCAAACCACACTGAGGCATGATAAACGAACTAGTGATAGAAGAAAATCTCAGGTTTGATAGTGATGTAACTAGATATCAAGGTATAGATGTATATTATCTCAAGAACTATCTGTAGAGGGAGTACAATTTATTCTTTCTACCTCTTGGGGTAGCTTAGCCTGTGTAGTGTAGCAGGCTAGTATGAGCTGTGAAAAATGTACTAGACCATCTATCCACCATTCTACCAAACCCAAAAAAATGTTACTTTTTGGATGTTTGAAATGAAGGAATTTTCAATAACAATCTTTTTGCCTTTGCTTTCCTCACAAGCATTGTTTACTTATATGTTTTCCTAATTTTTTTAAAGCTGTAAAACAATTTTTATCCCCAAATTTAAAAAGACAGTAAAATTAAACATAAGAACTAAAATGAAAAAGTAGGAAAGGCAGAAATAAAAAAATTGAACAATGTTAATGACACCTCTTTCTCTTTTACTCCGACGAAGGACTAGCGTCTGAAACGTCAGTAAGTTTTTTCATCTTTTAACGGTCTATAATTTACCTTTTCATCATTGATGACAATATATATAGTTATAGTAATTATTCATACACACTTATAATATACGATTTTGCTTTCGTATATATTCATTCATTCATTCCTTTTATTCATTTATTTATTTTTTCGTTTTATTTCTTTCGCTTTCCTTTCGTTCCCATCCGTAGTATACCGACCGGAACTAAAGTAAGTATAGAGGAAGTCTGGGTTCTACCGGAAGAAAGAAGGGAATAATTCCCGGAAACGTACAATATAGGGAATTTCTCGAATTTGGTTTCAGAGAACAAACAAAAACGTCCCCATTTCTAGGAATACGATTACTCGGAACGATCTCTCACCTATTAATCTGTGTTCTGGACTCCGTAGTTGAAGAAGTCGTGAAGAAAACTGCCAATTTGATCAAGATAGAATGTCTTCGCTCGGTAGTGACGAGAAGGAAGCAGCTATGGAGCTATTTTGTGTTATTTGCCGTAATGGCGGAGTAATGAATCTAGGAAGTGCTGTGTCCAGCTTAAGCAAAAAGAATAAAACCGTAGTTAAATCGATTGGAGCTAAGAGCTTTGTAAATAGTTCTTTTCCAAAAATTTTCAAGATTCAAGATGGAGTTAATGTCGAAGCTGTTATGCCTTTGCAGTTTTGCCTCGATGCGTCTGAGAAGACTGGCTGTGCTGATGGAGAATCTTGCCTTAAGCTCCATATATGCCCTTATTTCATCAGAGGAAAGTGTTCATATACGCAAAAATGTCGTTGCTCTCATGATATCAAAGATCACCACACCATGAAAATGTTGTCTGCTTTTGGTCTGGAAGATATCGATGATGCCACATGGTCTCAGCTTCTTAAAAAAGTTTTAGCCGACACACAGATGGAGCGAGGGGCATCTACCCATACTATTCCAGAAATTTGCAAGTTCTATAACAACCAAGGCGGCTGTCGTGAGAAGGAGAAGTGTGCCTTTCTTCATGTCTGTCAACACTTTGTTGATGGGACATGTAAATTTGGTACTGGCTGCAAGAGAGACCATGACCTTTTGAAGGATAAGCACAATCTTGATGTGTTTGCGAAATTCAGACTGGGTAGTGCCAATTGCGATCAACTGCTTTTTATTCTACGAGGGAGAGAAAGGCAGAGAACTACCAGTACAGGGTCAGATTCTTCCCTCCAAGCTGGGGCAATGCCCATGAGCAGTAGGAACAATGTTATGGCCCCAGTTTCTCAAAGAAGTTCTGCAGCCAGCGAAAACTACAAGTCCCAGCAGACATTTCAAGCAGCAAGTACTCCATTAAAAAAAAGCACTGAAATTTGTGGTTTCTTTCTGCGAGGACAGTGTAACTATGGTGAGAAGTGCATGAACCTACACAGAGAATTTCCATATCAATGGCAGTTACAGGATGGCTCTGGTTGGAAGGATTTGTCAGAGGACTGGAACATCAAGTTGGAACGCGAATACAGCGATCCAAGCACTAATGAAATCATAATTTATGTTCAAGGAAAGTCATTCAAGACAGACTTTGACAAGATGATTGCATTCGCAGAAGGAGGACATGGTAATATAAATATTTAACATTAATATAGTAAATTTTTTGAAGTGTTTTCCCCCCATAAAAAAGTGCAAGAGAAAAGAGTGTAATGTAAGAAATGGGGGGGGGGGGGGGATTTTATGGCATATCCCTGTGGAAAACACACCAACATTTACCCTGAATCAGAACTAATCAGAAATCAGGCCAAATACGGTCTAAGCTAGTGGCCACAGCAGAACTCAAACCTGGCACCACCAGATTGCAAGACTGACGCTGATGACCACACTCAACCATAATCATGGTGCCCCATTGAAAAACTGTGCATGTTCTACAGCCTTAATTGATATATTATTGTAATTTTGAGTCAACTAAATTTGGTTTCTTTCTTTTTCTTTTATTCAGCTGGACCACCACTTGGACTGAGGCGGTTGTCCACAGAGTCTTCTGCAGACGCACCTCCTGGACATATTTTCAGTACACGATGGTTGTGGTACTGGCAAGATGAGACAAACAAATGGCAAAGTTATGATTCTCCAGATGATAGGTGTGAACCAAATACAACATGTAGCAAGTCTCTGGAAAAAGATTTTCTGCAAGGTATGAAGCAACACAATTGCAAGTTCTGTATAATTATATAGATATATCACTGTTATCTATTCTATATAACCTATGTACTTTATATATTTGTGACATATTTAAATTAAATTAAATGATAATATTTAATGGAAAAGAAGAGAATCTAGGCATTACTGATTGCTCATCTGAAATTTTACTGAAATAGAGGTAACTGCATTGGCTCACCTCATAGTGCCTTAGCACACCCCATATTCTTACTCACTTACAGTTTCTCTTACTCACATCAAAATTTGTTAATGTAATAATGATCACATAACTGATATGCAGAGAAGGATAGCCACCCCTTCAGTGCTGGTCATCATGCCTACACACTGTACTACAAGAGAATGCTCCAAAAGAATGACAAGTTCCAAACAGAAAGGGCTATTCGAAGGAGGCCTGAGTTTGTTGACAAGGAGAGAATGAAAGAGATCGAGCAAAGGTAAAGTACAATACTAATATCTTGTAAGGAAAATTGTGGTACAGCTCTTTTTCAATGGCCGTCAAGCATTTTGAGTTAGTGGCAGGGAGAGGAGTTAAGGCTGATCGAGTATTTGTGGGAAGGGGCCGGAGGGTGAGATTTAACAATTCATTAGACATATTAGTTAAGAGTTACTCCATCTCCATATTCTCCATATAGATCCCTTGCATGTGATGTCAAAGTAGCTTAATTTGAAGGACAAAAGAAAAGAATTTTAATCTCAAGATAATTGAAAACCTGTGGTTATGTCCTCCAAATTGAGCTACGCATTCCAGCATGCTTCAAGGTGTCTATTCACCATGAGTCTCTGTGCTTTCTTCCCTCTTTGACATCATTTAAAATATATTCAGCAATTCATTTGCTTGCATTTTTCAGGAGAAAAGAAGCACTGAAAGCTTTTAAGGCACGTGAATCAATTGGTTCTGAAGTCACTAGTCTTATACCACCTCACTGGGATGAGATGCCAGACAACGATGACTTTAAAAGATTTCCTTTGTCTGTCATGTCACAAGAATATAAAGATGTTGAGAAGAAGTTCCAGGAGACATTTGACGCAAAGAAAAAAATTAAGAAGATTGAGAGGATTCAAAGTCCAGACCTGTGGACTGCGTTTACTCAGTAAGTGTATACCCCTTCAATAGACCTCTTTGGCGTTTTCCCATGTCAGACCACATGTCATTCCCTAGAGTATCATTTCTTTGTTTAATGTTTGCACTCATTTGCAAATGAGAAGGCATATGAATATATGGATACAGCACAAACAAAGAATCTTATTCTCAAGGGAATGACACATGGTCTGAAATTGGAAAATATTACCCCAAGCCGAAGAGGTCTATTATATTACACAGCTTTCTTTGGAGAAGAAAGTGATATAATTTTACTTCTGGCTCGAAATATGATAAAAATGTTATCCAAAGCTTATCTTCCACATTCAAGCGACAGAGTATTTAAAATAAGGTATGCTAAATATGTTATGGTATGGTATGTTTCTCATAGAAAAAGAGGGAGAATGGCAAAAAAGTTAAATGACGTCCCTCCCAAAGAAATGCCTATGCTGTTCCATGGAACAACTCCTGATGTTGTGGATGCAATATGTCAGCAGGGATTCGATTGGCGCATGTGCGGCAAACATGGTACTCTCTATGGCAAAGGAACCTACTTTGCAAGTTGTGCCAGCTACTCTCATTGCTACACCAAGCAAACCAGTGGTAGTTACTGCTACATGTTTGTAGCTCGAGTTCTTGTGGGTTCTTACGTTGATGGAGATAAGTCCTTCAACAGGCCTCCTCCAAAAGATCCTGCCAAGCCTCATGGTGATCTGTATGACTCGTGTGTAAATGATAGTGCCCAACCCAGCTTGTTTGTGGTTTTTGAAAACAACCAATCCTACCCAGAATATCTGATCAAATACAAGTGATATCAATAGCATCCATTTCCCACCCTGCCACCTAGTTGCCTAGCGAGTCGGTCCCCCCACCCCACCTCCTCACGTTGCATGATGCTCTGAATGTTAATGACTTAAATATTGATGGATATTTGAGCAAAGTGGTCTTAGTATTTAGTATAAGTGCTTTAGAAAAATGCTCATTTTGATGATAGATACGTGAAGCCTGATAACATTGCAAACAAAAACAAAACAAACAAAGCAAAACAAACAACAAAAAAAGAAAGAAAAAGAAAAAAGAAGGAAAAATTCAAAGCAAAAGGAAAATGAAAAGTTTTTCATTCGTTCGATTAGCAAAATAGGGCCTCTACTTACTTACTTGCTGGAAGCATAGAAACGAGAGAAAAAAAGCAAAGTAAATGATTTAAATTGATATAGGGGATTATTTATAGTTTATTATTACTCATTTTAAAAATGATAAAGATACTTGCTGGAAGAATAGAAAAGAGAAAAAAAACGCAAAACACATAAATTGATATAGTGGATATCGTATTACTTCTCAACACCCTAGAAAGAAAGAAAAAGAAAGAAAAAGATTTATTGTTTTCAGGTGAACGTTTTTAATAAACATGTTTATGATACCTCTTATTGCCAACTTTTAGTTAGTAATTGAAAGAAAGATAAATTTGACTGCATTTGGTAGTTCATATCGTTTTTTAAGTCATAACTCCACATTGTTTACGTAGAAATTTTTATTCATAATGAAGGTTATAATATTACATGTAATTATTATTTGAAATGTAATTAAACATGGCAGTGAAAAACGTGCACCTACCTGTCCTGTATTGCCGCACCTCATCATCCATGTACGGAAGTAGAACCAACAATTAAACGTAGGGTAAACAATAGAAATCTTATGCACAGCATTTGCATAAAAATAGAGTTCAATTCCCGTAAGATAGAAAATGTATTGTTTTGGTACCCCATAATGGCCGCTGTGACGTCACGTGAAAACGCTCTATACTGAAGGCTTATTGCGATAGAGGATTTTTACCACCACGCAACGACACTGAGCCATGTTAGATGTCAGGACCAATGCAATCGTTTTACATGAAAAAGAGCTCAATTCCCCAGAGCAAAGGGATTTTATTGTTCTGCTATCTAAACACAGGCAGCCCAAGCTTTATTATGGGCGCCGACACGTGATGGTGCAAAACCTCTATTTGTCACTAAAACTTGTGTATCTCTTGACTGCGCCGTATCCTTAAGTTTCCCTAAAACCATGATACTGAATGTTATCCCAGGAACCTTAACCTGACCCCTATGTAACCCTAACCTGATCCCTATGTAGTCCTAACCTGACCCCTATGTAACCCCAGCCTGACCCCTATATAACCCTAACCTGATCCCTATGTAACCCTAACCTGACCCCTATGTAACCCTAACCTGACCCCTATATAACCCTAACCTGATCCCTATGTAACCCTAACCTGACCCCTATGTAACCCTAACCTGACCCCTATGTAACATTAACCTGACCCCTATATAACCCTAACCTGACCCCTATATAACCCTAACCTGATCCCTATGTAACCCTAACCTGACCCCTATGTAACCCTAACCTGACCCCTATGTAACATTAACCTGACCCCTATATAACCCTAACCTGACCCCTATATAACCCTAACCTGATCCCTATGTAACCCTAACCTGACCCCTATATAACCCTAACCTGACCCCTATGTAACCCTAACCTGACCCCTATGTAACCAATAAGGTATGTTTTATAAGGGGACTAAATAGACGCCATCTTGGAAATATGTCATAAAACAGACCAACTTCCCCCAGTTTTAAGTTTCTCATCATCGTAATGGCTCATTATGCATGGCCTTAATATAGAGTAGCACCAGTCTTATAATTGATTTAAAAACAAGGGGTAATATAATTCTAAGGAATTATACGGTTAGTCGGCTCTAAATAAAATGACGTCCTTGACATGAGCCCACTAAATGTCGTAATTCTGTTTGTTCCGGGTTGGGTTGTTAGTATGACGTAAATGCAGTTATTCTGCGTTTCAGTCTTTTTTTTCTTTTTTGAAAATCAATCCACAAAAGAGAACGTCGGGTCTTTGAGAGTCGTGGAGTACTGCTACCCAGTTGCAGGAAATTTGTGGGCGGGAGCCCTGTGTCAAATAAAGCGGAAATAGAGAATATATTTCCTAGAAACAGCTTGTTTTATTCCCTGAATCCTCCGGTTAGTTAGCAATGTTAAGTGATGCGCTCAATTAAACTTCAGAGAGTGAATCTGAGTTTCTACCTATAGCTGTAAAACATAAGGTCTCAATATAAGTTATTTTGCTTTCAATCAGTTCGAGTGATTTTCGCAGGATGGCTTCCCATCACAGTGGTTATCAATCGAAAGAACATCGACAACGGCGTCATAGCAATCTATTCTCGAAAGAAACACGGAGGAGAGAAGAAGAAGAAGAAGAAGAAGAAGAAGAAGAAGAAGAAGAAGAAGAAGAAGAAGAAGAAGAAGAAGAAGCAGCATTGGAGCTTTTTAATGTGATTTTTCAATCTTCTGGCAAAATGTCGCTTGAAAAAGCTTTATCAGGTGTAAGTTCAAGAAGTAAAGGCTTGATTCGACATTATGGACCAGAGATGTTTATGCGATCTTTCCGAGATATTTTAAAGTTCAATAAGTCTTCAGACTGGCGACAGCAAGACAAAGTCGAAACTATCATGCCTCTTAAATTTTGTCCTCAAGTAGCCGACAAGAATGGCTGTCGAGTTGGAAATGTATGCGAAAACCTGCACTTGTGTCCATATTTTGTCAAAGGAAATTGCATGTATAAAGACAAATGTTGGATGTCACATCAAATCAAAGATGCTCACACCATGTCACTGCTGCGTGAAATAAGGCTCCCAGGCATAAGCAAGAATTTGTGGCTTGAGGTTTTGAAAGAAGTTTTAGCCGATACACAGATGGAAAGAGGAGCATCTACTCATGGTGTCCCAGAAATTTGCAAGTTTTACAACAACCAAGGCGGCTGTGGCAAAGGCGAAAAGTGTGCTTTTCTTCATGTCTGTCAACACTTTGTTGACGGGACATGTAAATTTGGTACTTGCTGCAAGAGAGACCATGACCTTTTAAAGGATAAGCACAATCGCGATGTTTTCAGGCATTTTGGTTTGCGTGATGTTGAACCCACGCAATTGCTGAACATTTTGAAAGGTCGAGAAAGAAAGAGAGTCAGAACCACATCCTCTTTACCAGGGATAAGCAGCAACAAGAACGAGACACTGGATAAAGCTGACTTTTTTCCCTTTGGGCAATCAACTCCAGCAAAAAGAGCTAAAGTCACAGACCAAGTACGCACTCCAGAAAACCAAAGCACTGATATTTGTGGTTTCTTTCTGCGAGGGCATCAGTGCAACTATGGCCCGAAATGTATTAACCTACACAGAGAACTTCCTTATCAATGGCAGTTACAGGATGGCTCTGGTTGGAAGGATTTGTCAGAGGACTGGAACATCATGTTGGAACGCGGATACAGTAATCCAAACACTAATGAGATCATATTTTATGATCAGGGAAAGTCATTCAAGACAGATTTTGACAAGATGATTGCAGTTGCAGAAACACAGGGTAAGAATTTGACAGGTTAATATTTTGGGCCTTTGGAATATACCCTTTGCCAAAATGGCGGCGGCAAATTAGAATGAGTTATAATTAGACTTAGCCAAATTTAATTTAACTTATTAAACTTTTCGGCCGCCATTTTGTCAAAGGGTCTATTGAATCTTTTAACTATTGTTTCCATCCCCTTTTCAGCTGGCCCACCACTTGGACTGAGGCGGTTGTCAACGGAGTCTTCTGCAGAAGCACCCCCTGGACATATTTTCAGTACACGATGGTTGTGGTACTGGCAAGATGAGAGAAACAAATGGCAAAGTTATGATTCTCCAGACGATGGATGTGAACCAAATACAACATGTAGCAAGTCTCTGGAAAAAGATTTTCTGCAAGGTATGAAGCAACACAATTGCAAGTTCTGTATAATAATATGGATATCACAGTTTTCTATTCTAAAAAACCTAATATATATACATATAGTCTTTAAGGTAAAAGACTACATCTGCCGGATAGCACGAAGTAGAATTATTTAATTTATTATTTCGGAACTCGGCTGAGAATGATAGTTATGAAGTTATTTATGGGAAGCATGTTCAGTATGTCAATTGATTATTGGGGAAATACAACGAGTGAAATGGTTGTTTGGATGTTATTAATTTATTATAATATTGTACTTGCGATTTTAATCTCGCCTACTATTGTAAAATAAGATGCATTTAATGACTGATAAATGTTTTAGGGCAGGTAAGCCATGCTTTTAGCGCGGGTCATTCAAGCTACCACCTTTCCTACAAGCAAATGAACCAGAGAAATATAAAGACCCAAACAGAAAGGGCTGTTAGAAGAAGGCCTGAATTTGTTGCCAAAGAAAGGATGAAAGAAGTTGCAAAGAAGTAAGTTATTGATTTCCATCTGCAGAAACTTTGATTTGATCATGAGTTTACCTGAATTAATTACAGACATTTTAAACGTGCGTTTTAAACGTGCTAAAAATAGGAGCTGAGTAACTTATAGTATCTTGAGTTCTGTTGTCTTTTTTAGAAGAAAAGAAGCTATCAAACTTTCCTTTACCTTGCAAAACTCATCTTCTTGCTGCGTTTATGACATCACTGCTCTCCCTACTGACTGGGATCCTATGGATGACAAGACGGGGTATGTTTTGATTGAATTGCCCTTGGCGTCACAAGAATACATAGATGTTAAGAAGGCCTTTATGAAGACAATGACCTCGCATACATGTGTGAAGAAGATTGAAAGGGTCCAGAATCCAGACTTGTGGACGGCGTTTGTTCAGTAAGTAGAAAGGGCTTTTTATCTATATGCAGACTTTGTTATGTTTGTTGATGACTTTTTGTTTCGTGTTGATTGAGATTGTTTCTTTAAAGGTATTCATAAACAAAGCCGGGTTTTGATTGCAAAGAAACTCTTCCTTTTTTCTTATATTTTCTTCTGTTCGTCGGTTGTGTTGAAAGTTGCAAACCACATTCCATCTCTTGCGTTCGCCCATGTCTTTTGAAAGTGAGACAGAAAATAATGTTTTTTTCATGGCTATGTTTGTTACAGGAAGAAAGGGAGGATGACGAAAAAGGCCAACAATGTACCTCCTAAGGAAATGCTCCAGCTGTTCCACGGAACCGCACCTGATGTTGCAGATGCAATATGTCAGCAGGGATTCGATTGGCGCCTGTGCGGCAAGCACGGTACCCTCTATGGCAAAGGAAGCTACTTTGCAAGAGATGCTAGCTACTCTCATCGCTACACTGACCACGCCGGCTCCCTGTGCGATCGAAAAATGCTCGTAGCTAGAGTGATAGTAGGCTCATGCGTATTGGGTACTAGTTCATTGACAAGACCTCCCCCGAAGGATCCATTAAAGCCTCATGGAGACCTCCACGACTCGTGCGTGAACAACACTCTTCATCCGAGTATTTATGTAGTCTTTGATAATAATCAATGCTACCCACAATACCTTATAACATATAACTAGCAACTTTACTTATTGTACTTGTATGCTCACAAATTTTATAGAACTACAGTTTACAAGAAATAGCCTTAGGTACTTTTACAGGGCTTTGAGTCAGTTTTTTTTGAGACTGAGCCGTGCAGCTTTCTGAGAGCTAATATAGAATTTAAACTCAGTTTCTGTTGTAACTGAGCTTGACTACATAATTTATAATAATAATAAAAAACTATAACCATAGTTAAATTAGACACTGAACGAGCAAGACATATTACGAGAAATATTATACATAAAATTACTTGTTCAGTAGATTGAAAGAAGCGATTAAACTGCCAGTGTGTGTAATTATTCAAAAGTTTTGTTCAACTATCTTTTTTTTTTTAAAAACCCATAGGTTTCTTACAAAATAATCACCAAACGATGCTAGAGTGCACGCACTAAATCCGTGAACATTAATTAGTAATAAGTAGTACTATTTCATACAGAATCCTTTGTTTTCTATTGTTAAGTTATCACTAATTAGTGCTAAAAATTAGTATTTGTTTCACGGATTTAGTGTGAGCACCTTTATCCCCAAAATTACTTTTGCCTTCTAGGATAGCCACATGTAGAAAACCACACCTCTTGACCTTTCCCGCCAAAACCAAATGATCCTTCTCCCCCACTGGTTAATGTATGTCACGTGATTGGAGTAGTTCGCGTCTGCTTGTTGGGCTCCGAAAAGGCGGGAAATCAGAATCCGGAGGAAGAAGTTTGAAATGGCTACCAAAACTATCCATTTAATCGAAACTAACTCTAACTCCAGATAGTACAGACAAAGAATAGTGATATGAAACCAATGTTTATTGTAGCATTATTGTAACATTTCTGTATTATATTTTGAAGTTGTTTTTTCATACCTTGTTTGTAAAATATCTCGTGAGTTTAAATTTAGATATACATAGACTATTATTTAGGTAGCCTCTCTTACTTACCCTCCTATGACCTCAGTATCAGGCCTGAAACTTGGGTTTACCTTCCTATGCAAATGTTCATCAAGGAATAATTCACTCGGCAGATATTCATGAGAGAGAAGTATTGCATGAAAATCCTTAGAACATTTGTGAAGGAGACAACACCAAAATTGTCAAAGAGACGGTTTTTGCTTAAGAAATAGTTTGCGGCATATTTCCTTTTGGCCTTGCATTCAAGCCATTCTGAATGAGTGTACATGTACCTAAGTATAAAGTGAAAGTTTTTATTGTCATGGATGTGGTGTTGGAGATGTGACCCAGGTGAATAATAGGTAATTAAACTCATTTTTATAGTTTTGTGATCATCTCTGCTCTAGACATCAGGGTGTTTGGCTTCCATTGCTTGCAAAAATGACTCGGACCATTTAAAATTGGATAAATGAAAGCCAAAAATACAGAGGGGAGTCAGGATGGTGTGCTGGTAAAATGCTCGCCTCTCACCTCTGAGGTCCGGGGTTTGAATCCCAGTTGTCTCATGCGCTGAGTTGGTTGGTTCTCTTTCTGGCTCCGAGGGTTTTACCAGTCCACCGGTTTTTCCTCCCTCCTCTCAAATCAACCCTAACTAATTCAAACTGGTTAGAGTTGTGCTCTGGGGTCATACATGGACTGTATAGCGGCTGCCAGAGGCGCCTTCACATGTATGCTTTCAGTTTGACCTCATTGAGCTGTACCACTGCTGTCCTTGCTGTGGTGATAAGCGATAACAAGATTTTTTAGAGAACTGGGCTTGTTCTCTGGGTCACATCATTATGAAAATAGGTCATTTGTATGATGGCGTCATTTTACTACCACTACCAAAATGCTTTGCTAATTTTGTTTCTTATGCAAATTTGCTATTTCTCATGAGAATAGTAAGACAATTGGTGCTAATTAACTGAACAAGAAAGTTTGCAAGGGTTTCTGGTAGTCAAGGAAATGACTCTATTATGCAAGTGATCCATTGGTATAATATCTACTTATGTCAATACAGAACCTGGTCTAGTTTCTTTTCAAACCACACTGAGGCATGATAAACGAACTAGTGATAGAAGAAAATCTCAGGTTTGATAGTGATGTAACTAGATATCAAGGTATAGATGTATATTATCTCAAGAACTATCTGTAGAGGGAGTACAATTTATTCTTTCTACCTCTTGGGGTAGCTTAGCCTGTGTAGTGTAGCAGGCTAGTATGAGCTGTAAAAAATGTACTAGACCATCTATCCACCATTCTACCAAACCCAAAAAAAATTTACTTTTTGGATGTTTTAAATGAAGGAATTTTCAATAACAATCTTTTTGCCTTTGCTTTCCTCACAAGCATTGTTTACTTATATGTTTTCCTAATTTTTTTAAAGCTGTAAAACAATTTTTATCCCCAAATTTAAAAAGACAGTAAAATTAAACATAAGAACTAAAATGAAAAGTAGGAAAGGCAGTAATAAAAAATTTGAACAACGTTAATGACACCTCTTTCTCTTTTACTCCGACGAAGGACTAGCGTCCGAAACGTCAGTAAGTTTTTTCATCTTTTAACGGTCTATAATTTACCTTTTCATCATTGATGACAATATATATAGTTATAGTTATTATTCATACACACTTATAATATACGATTTTGCTTTCCTATATATTCATTCATTCATTCCTTTTATTCATTTATTTATTTTTTCGTTTTATTTCTTTCGCTTTCGTTCCCATCCGTAGTATACTGACCGGAACTAAAGTAAGTATAGAGGAAGTCTGGGTTCTACCGGAAGAAAGAAGGGAATAATTCCAGGAAACGTAGAATATAGGGAATTTCTCGAATTTGGTTTCAGAGAACAAACATGCACTTTCCATATAAAAGTCCCCATTTCTAGGAATACGATTACTCGGAACGATCTCTCACCTATTAATCTGTGTTCTGGACTCCGTAGTTGAAGAAGTCGTGAAGAAAACTGATAACTCGATCAAGAAGAATATGTCTTCGCGTGTTAGTGACAAGGAGAAGGAAGCGGCTATGGAGCTCTTTAGCGTTATTTGCCGTAATGGCGGAGTAACGAATCTAGGAAAGTGCTGTATCCAGCTTAAGCAAAAAGAATATAACCGTAGTTAAATCGATTGGAGCTAAGAACTTTGTAAATAGTTTTTTCCAAATATTTTCAAGATTCAAGATGGAGTTAATGTCGAAGCTGTCATGCCTTTGAAGTTTTGCCTCAATGCGTCTGGAAAACTGGCTGTGCTGATGGAGAATCTTGCCTTGAGCTCCATCTATGCCCTTATTTCATCAGAGGAAAGTGTTCATATAAGGAAAAATGTCGTTGCTCCCATGATATCAAAGATGGCCACACCATGGCAATGTTGTCTGCTTTTGGTCTGGAAAATATCGATGATGCCACATGGTCTCAGCTTCTTAAAAGAGTTTTAGCCGACACACAGATAGAGCGAGGGGCATCTACCCATGATATTCCACAAATCTGCATGTTCTACAACAACCAAGGCGGCTGTCGTGAGAAGGAGAAGTGTGCCTTTCTTCATGTCTGTCAACACTTTGTTGATAAGACATGTAAATTTGACGATCGCTGCAAGAGAGACCATGACCTTTTGAAGGACCAGCACAATCATGATGTGTTTGTGAAATTCAGTCTGGGTAGTCTCAATCACGGTCAACTCCTTTCTATTCTACGAGGGAGAGAAAGGCAGAGAACTACCAGTACTGGGTTAGATTCTTCCCTCCCAGCTGGAGCAATCAGTGGGAACAATGTTATGGCCCCAGTTGCTCCAAGAAATCCTGCAGCCAGCGAAAACTACAAGTCCCAAAAAAGCACTGAAATTTGTGGCTTCTTTCTGCGAGGACAGTGTAACTATGGTGACAAGTGCATGAACCTACATAGAGATCTTCCTTATCAATGGCAGTTACAGGATGGCTCTGGTTGGAAGGATTTGTCAGAGGACTGCAACATCATGTTGGAACGGGGATACAGTGATCCAAGCACTAATGAGATCATAATTTATGATCAAGGAAAGTCATTCAAGACAGACTTTGACAAGATGATTGCAGTTGCAGAACGAGGACATGGTAGTATAAATAACATCAATTTTAAAGTGTTTTTCCCCCATAAAAAAAGTGCAAGAGAAAAAGAGTGAAATGTGAAGCACAAAAAAAAAGGAAGGAATTATATGGCATATCCCTGTGAAAAACACACTGAATTCACCCTGAATTTGAACTAATCAGAAATCAGGACAAATATGGTCTAAGCTAGTGGCCACAGCAGAACTCAAACCTGGCACCACCAGATTGCAAGACTGACGCTATGACCACACTCAACCATATCATGCTGCCCCATCTAAAAACTGTGCATGTTCTACAGCCTTAATTGATGTATCATAATTTTGAGTCTACTACATTTGGTTTTTCTTTTTCTTTTATTCAGCTGGTCCACCACTTGAACTGAGGCGGTTGTCCACAGAGTCTTCTGCAGACGCACCCCCTGGACATATTTTCAGTACACGATGGTTGTGGTACTGGCAAGATAAGAAAAACAAATGGCAAAGTTATGATTCTCCAGATGATGGATGTGAACCAAATACAACATGTAGCAAGTCTCTGGAAAAAGATTTTCTGCAAGGTATAAAGCATTGACAAAGTTCTGCATAATAATATTATATAGATATCGCAGTTTTCTATTCTTAAAAACCTATATACTTTATATATTTGTGACATCTTTAAATTAAATAATATAATAATATTTAATGAAAAAGAAGAGAATCTAGGCATTTCTGATTACTGATCTGAAATTTTACTGACACAAAGTAACTGCCTCAGCTCACCTCATAAGTGCCTACGCACTCCATATTCTTACTCAATTACAGTTTCTCTTACTCACATCAAAATTTGTTAATGTAATAATGATCACATAACTGATATGCAGAAAGGATAGCCACCCATTCAGTGCTGGTCATCATACCTACACACTTTACTACAAGAGAATGCTCCAAAAGAATGACAAGTTCGAAACAGAAAGGGCCATTCGAAGGAGGCCTGAGTTCGTTGACAAGGAGAGAATGAAAGAGATTGAGCAAAGGTAAAGTACAATACTAATATCTTGTAAGGAAAATTGTGGTACAGCTCTTTTTGAATGGCTGCCAAGCATTTTGAGAAGTGGTAGGGGGGAGGGCAAGACTTAACAATTCATTAGACATATTGTATAGTTCCAAAAATTATCCATACCCCCCCCCCCATGGAGGAATTTTTTTAAGACACCCCCCTACCCCCAGAAAATCCAATTTTCTTTCATACAAACTCTGTAATTTTTGTTCTTTCTCTGACCCCCCACCCTTCGGAAATTCCAATATCCTCTGTGGGGTGGGTATGGATAATTTCTGGAACTACACATTAGGTAAAAGTAAATCCATAAATCCATCTCCATATTCTCCATATAGATCCCTAGCATGTGATGTCAAAGCAGCTCAATTTGAAGGACAAAAGAAGCAAATTTTAATCTCGGGATAATTGAAAACCTATTGTTATGTCCTCCAAATTGAGCTGCATTCCGGCATACTTCAAGGTGTTTATTCACCATGAGTCTCTGTGTTGTCTCCCCTATTCGCCATCATGTTAAATACATTCAGCATATTTGTTTGCTTGCATTTTTCAGGAGAAAAGAAGCACTGAAAGCTTCCAAGGCACGTGAATCAAGTGTCTCCGAAGTCACTAGTCTTTCTCCACCTCACTGGGATGAGATGCCAGACAATGATGACTTTAAAAGATTTCCTTTGTCTGTCATGTCACAAGAATATAAAGATGTTGAGAAGAAGTTCCAGGAGACATTGGATCCAAAGAAAATGATTAAGAAGATTGAGAGGATTCAAAATCCAGACCTGTGGACTGCGTTTACTCAGTAAGTGTATACCCCTTCAATAGACATCTTTGGCTCTGACATAATGTTTTCCCATTTCAGACCACATGTCATTCCCTAGAGTATCATTTCTTTGTTTAAGGTTTGCACTTGGTTGCAAATGAGAAGACATATGAATATGGATACAGCTCAAACAAAGAATCTTATTCTCAAGGGAATGACACGTGGTCTGAAATGGGAAAACACTACCCCAAGCCGAAGAGGTCTATCATATTATGCAGAGAAGAAAGTGATATAACTTTACTTCTGGCTCGAAATATGATGAAGAATGTTATCCAAAGCTTATCTTCCACATTCAAGTGACAGAATATTTAAAAAAGGAATGCTAAATATGTTATGGTATGGTATGTTTCTCATAGAAAAAGAGGGAGAATGGCAAAAAAGTCAAATGACGTCCCTCCCAAAGAAATGCCTCTGCTGTTCCATGGAACAACTCCTGATGTTGTGGATGCAATATGTCAGCAGGGATTTGATTGGCGCATGTGTGGCAAGCATGGTACCCTCTATGGCAAAGGAAGCTACTTTGCAAGTGGCGCCAGCTACTCTCATCGCTACACCAAGCAAGCCAGTGGTAGTTACTGCTACATGTTTGTAGCTCGAGTTCTTGTGGGTTCTTACGTCGAGGGAGATAAGTCCTTCACCAGGCCTCCCCCAAAAGATCCTGCCAAGCCTCATGGTGATCTGTATGACTCTTGTGTAAATGATAGTGCCAAACCCAGTTTGTTTGTGGTTTTTGAAAACAACCAATCCTACCCAGAATATCTGATCACATACAAGTGATATCAATAGCACCCATCTCCCCACCCTGTATCTAGTTGTTGAAAGAGTCTGATCCCCACCCCTCCCCCCCCCACCTCCTCACGTTGCATGATGCTTTGAAGGTTAATGACTTAAATATTGATAGATTTTTGAGCAAAGTGGTCTTAGTATTTAGTATTAGTGCTTTAGAAAAATGCTAAGTTTGATGATAGATACGTCAAGCCTGATAACATTGCAAACAAAAAAAAAAAAAACAAACAAAACAAAACAAATCAAAAATAAAAACAAAACAAACAAAAAGAAAAAAGAAAAAAAAGAAGGAAAATTCAAAGCAAAAAGAAAATGAAAAGTTTAACACATTTTCATCCGTTCGATTAGCAAAATAGGGCCTTAAGGGAATTATAATCCACGTTTATTATTACTCATTATTAAAAAAATGATAAAGATACTTGCTGGAAGCAAAGAAAAGAAAAAAGCGCAAAACACATAATTTAGATTGATATAGTGGATTATTTATAGTTTATTATTAGTCATTTAAAAAAATGATAAAGATACTTGCTGGAAGAATAGAAAAGAAAAAAACGCAAAACACATAATTTAGATTGATATAGTGGATTTCGTATTACGTCACAACACCCCAGAAAGAAAAAAAGAAAGAAAAAGCTTTATTGTTTTTAGGCGAATGTTATTGCTCAACAGGTTTATGCTAACTGTTATTGCCAACTTTTAGTCAGTTATTGAAAGAAAGATAAATTTGATTGCACTTGGTAGTTCGTATAGTTTTTAGAGTCATGCCCAACTGCACATTGTTTACGTAGAAATTTGAATATATAATGAAGGTTATAATATTACCTGTAATTACTATTTCAAATGTAATTAAACATGGCTGTGAAAATCGTGCACCTGCTTGGTCCTGTATCGCCGCTCCTAATCATAAATGTCCCGAAGTAGAACCAACAATTAAACGTTTGGTATTATTCCTAAAAGTAGACAACCAACATCGTTATACTAAAGGCTTATTGCGATAGAGGGTTTTCACCACCACGTGGCGACAGCCATGTTAGATGGCAGGATGAATACAATCATTTTACATGAGAAAGAACTCAATTCCCGAGAGGAAAGGGATTTTAATGCTCTGCTATCTAAACACAGGCAGCCCAAGTTGTATTATGGGCGCCGGCACGTGATGGTGCAAAACCTCTATTTGTCACTAAAACTTGTGTATCTCTTGACTGCGAAGAATCCTTAAATTTCCCTAAAATCATTATAATACTGAATGCTATCCCAGCAGTAACCCTAACCTGACCCCTATTAGTATTGAGTTGGCGTTTTAGTACATTTTTTTGGGGTATGTTTTATAAGGGGACTCAATAGACGCCATCTTGGAAATATGTCATAAAACATACCAACTCCCCCCAGTTTTAAGTTTCTCCACATCGTAATGGCTCATTATGCAGGGCCTCAATATAGAGAAGCTCCAGTCTTATAATTAATTTAAAAACGCGAGGTACTATAATTCTAAGGAATTAGGCGGTTACTCGGCTCTAAATAAAGTGACGGCCTTGACATGAGCCCGCCAAATGTCGTAATTCTGTTTGTACCGGGTTGGGTCGTTAGTCTGACGTAAATGCAGTTATTCTGCGTGTCAGTCTTTTTTTTTTGTTTTTGAAAATCATTTCAAAAAAGAGAACGTCGGGTCGTTGAGAGTCGTCGAGTACTGCTACTCAGTTGCAGTAAAAAAGACTGCAGACTTTTGTGGGCGGGAGCCCTGTGTCAAATAATCATGGCCAATGAGTCAAAACCGAAACGCTCAGACAGAACCCATGCAAGCGGAAATAAAAATATATTTCCTAGAAACAGCTTGTTTGATTCCCTGAATCCTCCGGATAGTTATAGGGATGTTAAGTTATGCGCTGAATTAAAGATTCAGAGAGTGAAGCTGAGTTTCTACCTATAGCTGTAAAACATAAGGTCTCAATATAAGTTATTTTGCTAATTCCATCCAGTTATCTAGTGATCTTCGAAGGATGGCTTCCCATTACAGTGGTTACCAATCGAAAGAACATCGACAACGGCATCATAGCAATTTATTCTCGAGGAGAAACACGGAGGAGAGAAGAAGAAGAAGAAGAAGAAGCAGCATTGGAGCTTTTTAATGTGATTTTTCAATCTTCTGGCAAAATGGAGCTTGAAAAAGCTTTATCAGGTCTAAGTTCAAGAAGTAACGGCTTTATTCGAGATTATGGACCAGAGATGTTTATGCGATCTTTCCGAGATATTTTAAAGTTCAAGAAGTCTTCAGATCGGCGATCGCGAGACAAAGTCGAAACTATCATGCCTCTTAAATTTTGTCCTCAAAAAGCCGACAAGAATGGCTGTCCAGTTGGAAATGCGTGCGAAAACCTACACTTGTGTCCATATTTTGTCAAAGGAAATTGCATGTATAAAGACAAATGTTGGATGTCACATCAAATCAAAGATGCTCACACCATGTCACTGCTGCGTGAAATAAGGCTCGCAGGCATAAGCACGAATTTGTGGCTTGAGATTTTGAAAAAAGTTTTAGCCGACACACAGATGGAAAGAGGAGCATCTACTTATGGTGTCCCAGAAATTTGCAAGTTCTACAACAACCAAGGCGGCTGTCGTGAGAAGGAGAAGTGTGCCTTTCTTCATGTCTGTCAACACTTTGTTGACGGGACATGTAAATTTGGTACCGGCTGCAAGAGAGACCATGACCTTTTGAAGGATAAGCACAATCGTGATGTTTTCAGGCATTTTGGTTTGCGTGATGTTGAACCCACGCAATTGCTGAACATTTTGAAAGGTCGAGAAAGAAAGAGAGTCAGAACCACATCTTCTTTACCAGGGATAAGCAGCAACAAGAACGAGACATTGGATAAAGCTGGCTTTATTCCCTTTGGGCAATCCACTCCAGCAAAAAAAGCCAAAGTCACAGACCAAGTACGCACTCCAGAAAACCAAAGCACTGATATTTGTGGTTTCTTTCTGCGAGGGCATCAATGCAACTATGGCCCGAAATGTATTAACCTACACAGAGATCTTCCTTATCAATGGCAGTTACAGGATGGCTCTGGTTGGAAGGATTTGTCAGAGGACTGGAACATCATGTTCGAACGTGCATTCAGTGATCCAAGCACTAATGAAATCATATTTTATGATCAAGGAAAGTCATTAAAGACAGACTTTGACAAGATGATTGCAGTTGCAGAAACACAGGGTAAGAGTTTGACAGGTTAATATTTTGGGGCGCTTTTTTTTGCCAAAATGGCGGCGGCAAATTCGAATGAGTTATAATTAGACTTAGTCAAATTTAATTTAACTTATTTAAATTTTTGGCCACAATTTTGGCAAAGGGTCTATTGTATCTTTTAACTATTGTTTCCATCCACTTTTCAGCTGGCCCACCACTTGGACTGAGGCGGTTGTCCACAGAGTCTTCTGCAGAAGCACCCCCTGGACATATTTTCAGTACACGATGGTTGTGGTACTGGCAAGATGAGAGAAAGAAATGGCAAAGTTATGATTCTCCAGATGATGGAAGTGAACCAAATACAACATGTAGCAAGTCTCTGGAAAAAGATTTTCTGCAAGGTAAAAGGCTACGTCTGCCGGATAGCAAGTGGAATAATTATATTTATTATTTCGGAACTCGGCTGAGAAAAAGTTATGAAGTTATTTATGGGAAGCATGTTCAGTATGTAAATTGATTATTGGGAAATACAAGTTGAGTGAAATGGTTGTTTGAGTGTTATTAATTTACTAGAATAGTTGTTGTGATTTTGATCTCGCCTACTATTGTAAAATAAGTTGCATTAAATGACTGATATATGGTTTAGGGCAGGAAAGCCATGCTTTTAGCGCGGGTCATTCAAGCTACCACCTGTCCTACAAGCAAATGAACCAGAGAAATGTAAAGACCCAGACAGAAAGGGCTGTTAGAAGAAGGCCTGAATTTGTTGCCAAAGAAAGGATGAAAGAAATTGCAAAGAAGTAAGTTATTGATTTCCATCTGCAGAAACTTTGATTTGATCATGAGTTTACCTGAATTAATTACAGACAAATGCGTTTGGGGCGTTTTAAACGTGCTAAAAATAGGAGCTGAGTAACTTATAGTATCTTGAGTTCTGTTGTCTTTTTTAGAAGAAAAGAAGCTATCAAACTTTCCTTTACCTTGCAAAACTCATCTTCTTGCTGCGTTTATGACATCACTGCTCTCCCTACTCACTGGGATCCTATGGATGACAAGACGGGGTATGTTTTGATTGAATTGCCCTCGGCGTCACAAGAACACATAGATGTAAAGAAGGCCTTTATGAAGACAATGACCTCGCATACATGTGTGAAGAAGATTGAAAGGGTCCAGAATCCAGACTTGTGGACGGCGTTTGTTCAGTAAGTAGAAAGGGCTTTTTATCTATATGCAGACTTTGTTATGTTTGTTGATGACTTTTTTTTTCCTGTTGATTGAGCACGAGAGATTTTAAATTCAGGGTTTCTTTAAAGGTATTCAAAAACAAAGCCGGGTTTTGATTGCAAAGAAACTCTTTCTTTTTTCTTATATTTTTTTCTGTTCGTCGGTTGTGTTGAAAATTGCAAAGATGGCGGGTGGGTGCAAACCACATTCCATCTCTTGCGTTCGCCCATGTCTTTTCGAAGTGAGACAGAAAATAATGGTTTTTTCATGGCTATGTTTGTTACAGGAAGAAAGGGAGGATGACGAAAAAGGCCAACGATGTACCTCCTAAGGAAATGCTCCAGCTGTTCCACGGAACCGCACCTGATGTTGCAGATGCAATATGTCAGCAGGGATTCGATTGGCGCCTGTGCGGCAAGCACGGTACCCTCTATGGCAAAGGAACCTACTTTGCAAGAGATGCTAGCTACTCTCATTGCTACACTGACCACACCGGCTCCCTATGCGATCGAAAAATGCTCGTAGCTAGAGTGATAGTAGGCTCATGCGTATTGGGTACTAGTTCATTGACAAGACCTCCCCCGAAGGATGCATTAAAGCCTCATGGAGACCTCCACGACTCGTGCGTGGACAACAATCTTCATCCGAGTATTTATGTAGTCTTTGATAATAATCAATGCTACCCACAATACCTTATAACATATAACTAGCAACTGTACTTATATGCTCACAAATTTTATAGAACTACAGTTTACAAGGAATAGCCTAAGGTACTTTTAATGAGCCTTGAATCAATTATCAGAGAGCCCGCGTGCAGCTTTCTGAGAGCTAAGTAACTGAGATGGACTCACATAATTTATAATTTTGTTAAAAAAAGCTTTTGTTTAACCATAGTTAAATTAGACACTGAACGAGCTAGGCATATTACGAGAAATATTATCCATAAAATTATGTTCAGTAGATTGAAAGAAACGATTAAACTACCACGGGTTGTGTAATTAATCAAAAGTTTTCAAGTTTTCTGTCAGTACGTTTCAGTTTAACCATCTTTTTAAAAATCAAAAAACTCATCGTATTCTTACAAAATAATCCCCAAGCGATGCTAATCCTGTATTTATCTCTCATCCCCAAAATTATTTTTTCAGCAGTTTTTCCCTTACACCAAAGACTATTTTATCCCTTATGCCTGAGACTTCTAGGATAGCCACATGCAGAAAACCACACCTCTTTCCCGCCAAAACTAAATGATCCTTTTCCCCCATTGCTTAATGCATGTCACGTGATTGGAGTAGTTCGCGCCTGCTTGTTAGGCTCCGAAAAGGCGGGAAATCAGAATCCGGAGGAAGAAGTCTAAAATGGCGACCAAAACTATTCATTTAACCGAAAAAGAAGGATATTTGGACGACTTAAAAGGTAAAAAATATAAAGATTAATAAGCTTTTTGCCTGTTATTGCGTTATTCTTTGACACTTTTCAAGAAAATTGGCTTATGTCATCAAAAAGATGTCTAAAGATAGAGTTTGACTCCAGCCAACATTTTGAAGGAAAAAAAAAAAATCATTTTGTCGTTGTATTAAGCTTACTTCAAGCACTAGGTGTAGAATTTCGAGCTTGAGTTTTTATAAGATAAGATAACGACTACTTATATCTACCAGAAAAGATTACAGTGAAAGAAAAACCACGAAAGAAAGAAAAACAGCCAAAGAAACAATGTCGAAAAATCAAAGAGTCAAAACAGGTAAGGCGGACTCTATTGTCTCTCATTAAACTTAAAATCTTTCTTAGGGACTTTCTTTAGAGTGATGTAGGTACATTAAATGACATTTATGAGAAAGATTTCAACATCAAAGAAGCTTCGAAAACCTTTCTACCATTCGAAAAACACAGAGGAAAGGCTATTAAAAAAATATTTGTAGCGCATAACATTTATCAACAAATACAAAAATTTGAACATGAACAAAACATGATATAATACTCAAGAGATGGCGATTTTATCTAAACTGAAACCCTTCAAATTACGTACCCCTATTGCTAAAACTCATATGTAGCGCATAATATTTATCAACAATAAGAAATTTGCACTTATTCTAAACCAATGAGAGAAACTTATAAGGAAGTTAATTCAACGCCCTTATGAGTTTATGCCTTCTCACTTTGAACATGAACAATGGAAATATGGTTTGATATGGTTTGATTTAAAACAACAACAAAAATAACAACAAAAACAACAACAACAATAACAAAACTTTCAAATCAATAAGTTCTATTTACACTGAAGATGTTGGGCTAATTCGAAGTTATTATTCAGAAATATGACAAAAGTGTGCAAGGGGACCAGTGCCTGGATTCACTTCCCACCACACTGGAAGGGAAAGAAGAGTTTGGACAACCCATTCCTGAGTTATATCCGGAACTGTCAGAAGAACTTGAAAGGCCAATGGACACAGGTATATCAGGTATGATATATAGCCTGATCAATCATGCCTTACCAAGATTAGAGCAGTGTAGGAGGGGATGTGCTGGGAGGATGTACCACGAAATTAAGGAGTCCAATGAAAATTTAGAACCGTCTATTGAAAAACATTGTGGCTTGAATTCTCTTATTTTTTAGACGAAAACAACGAGATACGAGAATCATTGTCAGATCTCCAAAATAAGGTAAATATAAACAATCCCTATTATTTTGCTATATTTTCAGATTCGAAATCTCCTGTAAGATTCGTAGTCTTCTGTCAGATTTTGTTTGTCAGATTTCGTTGTCAGATGCTATTGAGCATTAATTAAAGCGCGTTTCTATTTTCTTTTTTTTCTCTTGTCGGCCTCTTATCATTAATGCATTTTGATTGTTTTTCAGGAGCAACTTGATGGTTCTCAGAATTCGAGTGAAGATAGTCAACCCATAGGGATAAAGAAAAGAAGGAAAATGTTAATTCCCAAAAAAATTGAAAGACAACTGGACATCGATGACAGTGAGGAATTCTCCGTTCCGAACCCTGCTGATGATCATGACGACAAACCAAAGGTACGCGATGTTACTTTGTTTTTCCTCCTCCTCTCAAAATGACCCTTATACAATTCAAACTGGTTAAAGCTCTGCTCCGGGATCATATACATTCTTTGAATGTATAGCAGCTGTCAGACGGGACTTCTCATTGCTGTATTTTGCGGTGATAATAGCGTGGATATCATAATAACGAGTTTGACCAGTTTTCAACAAGTTCATGCTAACAGTGACGCATGTGATCGGGTTGTCACCGCATTTTTATTCCTTAAGGTTTAGGGGAAGGTAATAGGGTGCCCGTGCAAAAAGCCCCCCCCCCCCTCCCCTCCACTCCTTCTAGCTTGGAAATGGTAGCTTGGTTCAACGATAAAGATTGTAAAGCTGTAAAGTGCTAAAAACATGAATCTTACTCATAATATTCTGAACCCCTCAAAATCCTAGATCCGCTCATCACGAACAGTATCTGACTGTCTTTCTACTTATCTTCTGCTATTCCAGGATAACGATCTACCAGAAGAACAAACGCAGCGAACAGGATCTTGGGTTCAGTGTAGTTTACCCCATTGCGGTAAATGGCGATGCCTTAATATTAAAGTTGATCCAAATAACCTACCTGATAAATGGGTCTGTTGCATGAATCCAGGTATTTATTGATGATATTAGACACTATTCATCACCATAATTTTTCAATGTTATTGAAAGAGTACTCGCTTCTCATCGCTGGGTTCTTGCCTTTGATTCACAAACTCGACAATCACATGTAGAATTTGGTTCTCTTCCTTGATATTTTGAAGATTTCTTTGCATGGGACTCACGATTTTCCTGCACGGAGTTCAGCTATACCTGGTAATAGTCATACCTGGTAATAGTGTTTACAAACAGGAATGGCTCCTGCAAACGAGCTTATATTTTTTTAAATAAATTGTTCCCAGGAAGCATTTGAAACCAGGAGAGCACTAACTGCTTGATTTTTTTAAAGTAAAAAGTAATCGAATGCAATAGATACTTTTATAGATAATCTTATAGATTTTTTTAAATTGATGAAACAGACATAGGGGACTATAAAATAATTTGAAGATAAAAAGATATTTAACATTTTTTATGTGAATAATATGGGATTTGATTTCATCTAAAATAAATCCACTAAAATAATCGATTTCTAACTGTGCCATACCCCCGAGACATCCGCAGAGCTGAGGCGGCGTATGGACTTCGGACCTGACGGCGATTAAATCCTTCTGCCCTTGTTTGTACGGATTACGCAAGAAAATGTTCTAGCCGAAGCATCAGGGGAGAGACCAGCCGGCCCCCAGACCATATCGGCTAATCCCTTGCATCTCTGCCACGCACGGAAACGATGGAAAATTTGGTGTTAAAAAGTCTAGTCTATCTGGTGCATTGTTTTCACGGCTATTATTATGCTAATTTCTTGGAACCGTGGCCGAGTTGAAAAAATGCGGGCTTCAGAGACACTGAGTTAAGCCCGAATTAGGGAGTTTAGAAACTGGATGGGCGAGTTAAACTTTCTACCAACTATAGCTTTTACTTTAATTCTATATTTTAGTTGTTTTTTTTTCTTAATCTTTTCGTTTCGTTTATTTTATTTTTTTTCGTTTAAAGGTGCAATATATTTTCGTGGTTTTTTTAATCTTTTCGCTTTTTCTTTCGTTTTAAAGGTGCAATACTGTAAAGGTGCGATGTAAATTACGATACTTGAAAAGATATGAGGAACTTTGATGATTTTTAATTGCGATTTTTCAAGGTTTACCCATAGCCAAGTCACGACTGCGTGTCATACGTATACGCGTTTGGGCCGCTTGGATCAAAAAAACTTATATTTGTATTTCCTGATAACAGACAGTAGATATAACAGATGTCAGGCCTCCCAGGAAGACTTCGATAGTCAAGATGAAGATTTTGACGTGGTGTACTCGCCTTATCCAGAAGGTGCCATTGTGTGGGCGAAATTAGCCGGATACCCTTGGTAATTACTTCAGTGAATTTTTTTCTTTTTCATCTAAATTTCTTTTTTATTACCTTTTGTAACGAATGCCAACACAGATATTACTCCTCCCCCACCCCCACCCCCAACCTCTAACCCCAAACCCCTACCCCCCTGTAGGTTTTTTCTCCCTTGAAAGTATAGAAAATTTCCTTTTTTATTTTTTTGTATTATTTAATAACATGTTAGTATTGTAGTTCGATCAAATATTATGCAATCGTCTACCAGATTGATATGGACTTTCTTGCTTCTTAGGTGGCCTTGTATGATGGAGAATGATCCTGACTATGGATATTACTGCGAAACTCAAATAAATAGCAGAGAGCCTGTAAGTAGCCACTTCGCTCAACTATCTACATTGCGTTGCTAGGCGGTCCGCCTGCACTTGTTGTCTTTCTCCTCCCATTAATCGAGACCGACGAGCAAAGCAAGCAGACTAATAGATATCGTAACATATAGTTAACTTTGCGCTGACGACACCACTTGGCTACTGATCTAATGGCTACTGAATCAAAGAGATCTTTTGTTTTAATGGTTGGCAAATTTGATTGAGAAAAGATTCCTAGACTTCATGCAATTACAGTATGCACATATGGGGTCTCGTTCTCAGAGCCCGCTTCCAAACTTATTTTGGCCTAGAAAAGAAGGAACATGGGCTTAAGAAACAAAAATATAGGGTTTCCGGAATGACAGCGTCAATTTTGAATGTTTTTGTCATGTCTGAAGAATTGCCAATTCGGTTCAACGGATCCCCAGGTCATGGATTCCGCAAACCAGGCAAGTTTGAGCTCCACATTCAGTTGGATTTCGACTTTTGAAGATTAAAATTTTTAAATTATGTTCTTAATTATTGGTTTTATGATCTATTTTTAGATAAGCTACCATGTTGTGTTTTTTGACAAAGATGTCTCAAGGGCATGGGTCAATACCTGTAGTATCCGACCCTTCCATGCTGATGATAACCCAGAGGACCAAGGGAATGTACGTATGTAACTCTTGCTCATCATACTAACAACGAAAGTAAGGTTGCAACTGGCACCAAATTAAGAAAAAAAACGTTGTCGGGTTAAAAAGGTTAAATCATCGAAGCTAAGACCGAAGGGTATTCTGGGTAAACATTAATAGATAATACTACACTTACTACAGTTTTGCAGCTCTCTAAGATTGATTACGATTAAGATACCGAACAAAACATTTTTTCACTCTTCGTATGCAGACAATCTCCAAATGCCCAGGATAGCGACTATCCACAATACCCATTTGTCTTACCTTCTATGGTTTGACCTCATCTATTAGAATTTTGTTAACATTTATTATAATCATTTTTTTTAGAAATTTTAGTTATTATTACTGAGCTTTACCAATATTAAAATATTGATTTTTGTATCTCTCTGTTTGCTACGAAGGTGGTCATAAGAAAGAAAAACTTCAAGAAAAAACTTGATTTGGCAGCAGAGCAGGCAAAACAAGCTCTATCTCTACCACCAGAGGTAGGATATGACTTCGGTCAATTTTGTACTTTATTCATTTGACATTTCCAAAGACGGCCACTTCATACTCAATTTAGAATGCAGATCTTTATCAGGTTTGGGCATTCATCCGATTCCAGGTAACTTTCGTTGTACCTGGTCTGTCCGGTAGAGGAAGAAAATAACTGAAGTCCAGCAGTTTGTAATGAGAATCGCCGAAATTTTTTTAGAATCAGTGTTATAATAATTTCTCTTTCATACGAGAATTTGGAAACAATATCCTAGAAAATGTCTTTAGTTAATTATTTTGGGCCGCAGATATTTGCGTGCTGGAAAAAGACTTGCGAAAAAAGCCGAACCCTTTAATGAAAATTATGAAATATGTTGTTTATCTTAGAATAGAGTAAATGTGTATGGATTTGCGAGGAGATTTAAGGGCCCGATAGGGCATCAGAATAAAACAACTAAAGACAAAAAGACAAAAGACGTAATGAGGATGGAAGATATAAAGGAAGAGGAAGAGAAAGACAAAGAAGATGAAGATGAAGAGGAGGACGATTATTTGAATAGTGCAGGTGAATGATCTTCCAGCTGAGTTAATCTTGGCCAGAATTAATCTTATATTATCTTATTTGGTTCCATTAATTGTGTCTCCTGAAAATTATCACCTGCCCCTCGATCTTGTTTTTATTCAAGGTTGTTTTGATAATTAATTGACAGATTTCAAAAGATAATTCTGTATAATTTTTGTTCTTCAATCCCTAGAAATCAACGATTTGAGTGAGAGTAGTGAGAACTTTTCTGAAGAATTTTGCAAGAAGACAAAAGAAAAGACTTCAATTAAGAAGATGAAGAAAGCTTACTCAGGTCCTAATCAGACTAATAAGCCAGCCAAGAAAGGACGAAAGAAAGAAAAGGATAAAGAAGAGAAAAGTGATGAAAGCAGTGCGGTAAAATCCACCGCTGATAAAGCTAAGAAGGATAATAAACCTCGTAAAAAATCAATCGACAAAATTGAAAAAGCTGCAAAAAACAATTCCTCGAAGAAAGGTATGGAGAAATGTTCTGAAATATTTTTAGGTTGCATTAGCATTTAAATGTATAAATTATATTGGGGATTCTCATGTAAAATTGTGGAATTAAACAGAGAATCAAAAAAAAAAAAAAAAGAAAAAAAGACAAGAAAAATGACACAACAAAGCGCCTGCCCTCCATTTTGGATTATCGCTGGAGGTGATTATCGTGTGATTGAGTTTCTCGACCAATCAGCGCGCGAGATTTTCAGTAATCACCTGTGTATTTATACTAAATAATTATAGTGTAGATTAATAAGGGGGAGAAGGGAAGTTTTGTCGTAAAGTGTATGAATGAAAGTAAAGAAGTGAATTATTATATTTTAAATAGTACCGTGTGATCACCTGGTATCCAGCGCTTATGTAACGAAAGTATGAAATAAATAACGTGAATAAAGTGACGTTTTTCTAATTTCCTAGGAAAGAAAATGAAAAACGATACACAAGTGATACCAATGAATGCCGTTTCTGAGGATACTAAAGATCTAGTTACATCCCCAACGAATTCAGAGTCTCCAAAAAGTCCAATACCTCCCTCTCATGAAGGTGAGATGGCTTGTCAGGTGTCATACGATGTAACCAAAGAGACGAGCATCAAAGAAAAAACCAAAACAACTAATACGAAGAAAAGAAAACTAGTGGAGAAGAATAACGATGGACAAGAGAAAAAGAAAAAGATTCCATATAAAGAACCAAAACAAGAGGACCAAGAAAAAGAGACATGCAACAAACCTGCTAAACAACCTGCCAAGAAGATGACTAAAAAATGTACAACTCAAGAACTTGAAGTACAAGTTGAAAAGATGGCAGGTTTGGAAACTTCACTCGCAGAAGATAATCTTTGCAGTGATTCATAATAATTTTAAGGCTTTATCCTAGTTATATATATATATATTTAGTCAATTTATCAATTTTCATACGTCGGATTTTACTCTATTAATGAGCCTACTAGCTCCAATGTTTTATCAATAAGCTATCTCTCTCTTGTCTTATCTTAGAAGAGAAATCAAGAGAGCATGTGTCAGAGAAAACTCCCACAGAAGACGCTCAGATCCCAGAAACAGCTTCAGTTCAACCATCATCTACTGCATCTTCTTCGCTCCAATTTATAAATATGCCAAAGCTCATCAAGGCAAGTTTTAAACCTCCATCGAAAAAGGGCTCGGAAAGCAATACATCTGGTCCCAAGCTGATGAAAATGCCGAGACTAAAGAAATCACAGTTCGTATGTCCTCCAGCAGCAGCGGCAGAAATAGCCAACAATCTGATCAAAGGCAACAAAAAAGAGCAAAACATTCAAAGCGACAAGAAGGATCGTAAATTAAAAGTACAAGCTAGCAAGGTGGAACTAAAACGAAGAGGTTGTGATGACAAGGAAAGATGTTCTATCACTGACGAAAGACCCTTACTTCAAGTAGAAGCAGGTCCAGGTTTGAGCGGTAAGAATCATATTATTTCATTTATTCATAATTCATTCGTTCGTTTATTTTTCCTTTTAATATAATTAATTGATTAATTAATTTGCTAACTCCGTTAATTAATTAATTCATTTGTTTGTTTCTTTATTTACCCAAACCAAACGTTACTGAGAAGCATAGCCAGAACTTTCCTGGGGGAGGGGATATTTGTTCCCAACCAACCAAAACAAATCTTTTCTTCCGTAATATATATTAATTATATATACATTTATTATACCAAATTACGGGTTCGCAATGTTAAAATCTTTTTTACAATAACTAACCAATTTCTCGCTCGCTGATTAGTTATTTTTTATCGGCTACGCCTCGTGGATCCACACTACTTTGACAATGTGATAACGCAATTTATCGTCAACAAGAGGACAGACAAATAAAAAACTGATGTCTATTTGTTAAATCTATTATTTGTTAAATTTATCATCATCTGAAAGGATGGAACCAGATAAAAGAGGACGGGCGGAAATGCTTTTTTCATGCTGTGCTATAGCCTTATTGCCATTAAACTCAAAAATAAAGTGCGTAATTCCCACAGGGAGGCTTACTATTCCATTAACAACGGCTTTACATAGCAGTAGGAAGAAATGTGGGGAACACTATGGGGAATCCTAAACAACGGATGTTTCAAATTGGAGATCTATATAAATTTGATTTATTGGTAATAGAAAGTATCGCACTTTGCATTGTGGTTTTCATTATCATAAATCGTCGATTTAATATCATTCATCCATTTCATCCATCCCAATTTATCTATCTCACTCCATATATCTATCTCATCCGTCCCATTCAATTATCTCATCCCATCCATTTATCTTATCAATTCCATTCCATGCAGCCATAACTATGGGGTGTAAAGACTTCTAGCACAAATCTAATAAATATCCGTCCCGTCTATAATTTGAGCTGTCTGATTAAAATTTGAATGACGGATTATTTTCGTCTTCATTTGGTCTTGAACTTAACTTCCGAAAACAGGCTGTGGTAGAGAGCATTGGTTATGCAAATGTTCTCTAAACGATTATCATTTCATATGATATTTTTGTGTTGATTTTAGATGAAGTGGAGGATGAGTTAGCAAAACTGGACAGGGATATCGAAGACATGAAGAAAGAGTTTCATGATTCCATGAATCCAAATAAAGAGAAAGAAATGCCGCAAAAAGGTGATAATATCTTAGCAGACGATTCTCCAGAGTTTTGATCGAAAAGGAATATTATTCCTCATTTGAATTTTTTTCAAAGATTTTGTCACATTATTCAACATTTTTAATATTTATATTTACGTAATAAATGATTAAGAATTATATTGATGCCTGGATATTCAAATGTCAACTGAAATTGGTTCCTCTAAAAAATCCATTTCGAACTTTTTGCCTGGAAGAAATTTGAATAAAATAATGGTATTCTTAGTGCACCACATGCTGTGCCTATACAGTGCATTAACGCTTCATTTGAAGTTTTGAAAAAGGGGTTAAAAGCATGAAAATGAATGAAGAGTGGGATATAAGTGGTTAACGTTCGAAGAGGAGTCACGTTTAAATGCGTTAAAAATATTGATCGGATCTTAGTTACCGGTGTATTGTCCATACTATTGCATCCAATTTGTTTTCCAGAAATATATTGGTCTTCTTAGGAGATTGGTTCATTTCTTAAAAGCCGCTTAAAGTTTTCGCCGCAAAATCAACATGAATGTTACAAATGACGAACCTGAGGTCTTTCCCCGCGTATTTGTAGCAACGACGATCTTCTGTTTCGTTTGTTCACCTGTGTCCTCTCTCGGTAACTTAATCGTCATGTATGGGCTTTACAAACATCCTGTGGGTAAACTTCGAACGCCATCGTTAATGCTTTTTCTAAACCTTGTTGTTTCCGACTTTTTAACGGGCATGGTCTTAGGTATCTTATTTGCAGCCGATGCTCTTCTTGATGTATCTGGTATTAACGACGTCGTTCTCGATGCATCAGTCTTTGTGCTCGGTGGATTGCTAGTCTTTGCTAGCAATACCACCATCACGGCTATTCTTTTTGATCGACTCGTAGCCATGGTCAAACCAATACGATATAAACGCACTATTACTACAAAAACTGTCAAGCTGCTCATAACAGGAATCTGGATAGCATCTGTACTAGTTTCTCTTCTCCCACTTGTAATTTCCAAATGGACCTTTCTCTTGATCTTCAGCCATATTCACATATCTTTGCCACTAATTTCTTTAGTCTCCATGTCCCTAATAATTTTTATTAGCATTCGTAAACAGAGAAGGGAACTACTGAAATACATTCATGGTAATAACCCAAGAGCAATGGAACTGACCAAACAATTTCATAACAAAAGAATGGAGCGTGATCGACGTCTTACCTTCACTATCATATTAGTAATGGTTTTCTTCTGTGTTGCT
Organism: Actinia equina; assembly: GCA_011057435.1. Lineage (NCBI taxonomy): Eukaryota > Metazoa > Cnidaria > Anthozoa > Actiniaria > Actiniidae > Actinia > Actinia equina. Next base: position 461,917 of record WHPX01000714.1, read on the forward strand.
TGCCTTCCAATTTTTATTGGCGTTCATCTAGTGGTCTACTTGCGCAGCTGTCCTTCCTGCCACTTTAGTGAGTATTCCCAAAGAGCATTTCATTCTCTTTGCTATTTTTCTGGAAGATTTTTAATATTCAACACAGCGCTCGACCCCTTTCTCTTGTACTGGAGGATACCCAAAATCCGCGAAGCTGTACGAGCCACTTGTTTCTACCCCTTCCTACGACGTTGCGCCATTAATGATGAACAAAAGAAGGTTGGTTTTGACAGAAAAAAATAGTAAGAACGCTATAAAACTTTTGAGTTTAACGACCATAAGCGAATCTTCCCAGACTGTTGGGCATCTAACTGTATTATGAAGATCACTAAGCGGCGACTCCGCATTGCTACGTCTCGGTTGCATGTAGTAACAACTACAACTTTAGGATAGAAGTGAAATCATAACTTCAACTATATATGGTGATTCACAACTGATTCCCATACATTAATGATTCAGCATACCGGATTGTGGGGACACGAATATTTAATTTTAATTAAAACTTGTTTGCATCTATATATTTGACCGACTAGTTGGCCTCTTTCCCTCATGGCCTATGAGCCAATAGCCCATTGGGCTCGAGGACTAATTGCTGATTATTTGCATGCTTTCATACCAATTGTAAACTTGAGGTTATCAAATATTCATATTTGCTAGCGCTATTTAAGTCATTTCAACGAACATTATTATCATTATTATTATTATTATTATTATTATTATTATTATTATTATTATTATTATTATTATCATTAAAATATATATGTTTGAGGGCCGTATTTATCAATGCGTTTTTCCTCGCAAGTAAAAAAGCGTTCTTGAGTTTTAGAGTAGTTTTGTCTTTTCCGTTTTTCACACTTGCGTTCCAAATTATTCTGTGTTTCTTGATTTCAGACTCATTTACTCATGGTACGTTAGCCTAGGGTCAGTGTCTAAATCATTCACAAATGCCAACGGTAAAGTAAAACAAAAGCACCATTCGACAATGCAAACACTTTTTAAAATTCCACACCCTTTTACTTTATCACATGAATATTTTGACGCCAATCAGAGGCTGCCTTAGCAACAGAGAACTCTAAAGTAGAGTATTGATATCGAAAACGACATCTCGGAATGGATTATTCGAATGAATAAAGGTTTAATTGATGGTTGGACGACTAAGACGACTGTTAATTGTCATAAAGGTAGGTGTATTTTCTTAATTTTGTAAACCCCCTACTCGGCAAAATCCTACCTATCCTAGATCCACACTACATGTCTTACACAAACATCAAATATCAAACTTTTCATGAGCCGAACGCAATTTAAACAAGGTATAATAAGGTGGTCTTCATTAATGTTATTAAGTTCTGCTCATGTGCCGTTTGTGTTCAGCCTAATTCTTTTCATTGAATGGTTGATGACCACGATCTTAGATTTGCATTATTTGTGCTCTACAGAATCAAGAAAAAGCCAAAAATAATCAAAGCCTGTAAACCATAATATTAATAGTTTTCATAAAATTAATCAATAAATTCTCCACTTTTATTATCGTGAAAATTTGCCGCATTTTTTTCTTCGCATTTCAGTTCTGGCAGATTTTGAACTTGTAATCTGAAGGCAGCACTTATTCCTGTTAATAAACATACTGTCTGACAGTATTACATTGTATGTCAAGCTGCATAGTTAGCGCCCGGTTTTGACACCAAAAGTTCAATTGTAATATTCTTTACTTTTGGGGAGGAGGGAGGGGGAGGTGTGAACAATAACGTGTACAAGTGATTCCGTGCGTGGCAGAGATGCAAGGGATTAGCTGACATGTTCTGGGGGCCATCTGGACTTTCCCCTGCGGATGCTTCGGCTAGAACATTTTCTAGCGTGATTTTCGTGCACACAAGGGCAGAAGGATTTAATTGCCATCATGTCCGAAGTCCATACGACGCCTCAGCTGTGCGGATGTCTCGGTGGTATGGCACATAAGAATCGATTTTTTTTACATTACACCTTTTGCTGTTCATTAACCGCAAAGGAATATTCATTGAAGCGAAGAAGCATTGTCATTAGAGCGAACAGGAATACAATAAGGCGAACGGAGTCTCAATAGTGCGATGGAACGTTCATTAAGAAATTTAGCATTGAATTTGACAATCATGAATATGTTTGCGTGGGTTCATTAGCGTTTTCACACTTTCATTAGCGTTTTGGTGCAGACAATAAAATACAACACGCTTTCAATACAACGTTTTGGACATTTATTTACGCAATACAATATAAGTATATTTTCCACTAGGAATTGTAGGATTTCAACTGTCTTTTCATTTTTTTTACGAGCCGTGAATATGATTTCGTACACTGACAAAGCGCCGTTAGGTATAAATATCAAGTCAGTTCTGAGTTTTTTTAATCCCTCTTTTTTGGATATTGCAATGGCTCAACAAAGAAACCAAATTCCAAATGAAGTCAGGTAGCGTCTTTTGAGGGCCTATGAAGATCCACAGAAATGCATAAAATGATACAACCACATGCAAACATATCGTCCAAGATGTTTAAATAGAGAACACATTCAAGGATAGATTCACTTTTTTGTTTTCGAAAATGTACAATCGTAAAAGCACAATATACTTATATTGTATTGCGTAAATAAATGTCCAAAACACTGTATTGAATGTGTGTTGTGGTTTATTGTCTGCACCAAAACGCTAATGAAAGTTCGAAAACGTTAATGAACCCACGCAAACATATTCATGATTGTCAAATTCAATCCTAAATTTCTTAATGAACGTTCCATCGCACTATTGAGACTCCGTTCGCCTTATTGTATGCCTGTTCGCTCTAATGACAATACTTCTTCGCTTCAATGAATATTCCTTTGCGGTTAATGAACAGCAAAAGGTGTATTATTGCTTGGTTTCATTACATGTGCTGTCAAAGACTTTTATAGGATGTGTGCAACCATGTGATTCAAAATTCCTTGTGATATGAATAACAATGAAACAGCCGCTATCTTGGTTGATCTAACAAGAGAAGCTAATAAGGAATGCTTTGTTATCGTCAACCAAGATGGCGGCTATGACGTAACATGCACCTGCTTTATTGCAAATTCGCAATTCATCTTGATGTCATTTTCTGTCTCGTGCAGAATGTTCATCAGGTGGATATATCGCACGTCTTCAATAGAATTCTTTCTTGCTGACTGCACATGGTGATCAAAAAGTGTTTGTCCACCATTTGCAGCAGATACGAAAACAGCAATATTAAATTTCTTTACAGGTCATACAACCACAGGTTACGTATTTCTTCAGCTTCTGGTAGCAAGCTGCATTCGATGTGGCAATGCATGTCTATGAATTACATTTGTGAATCACATATCTATGAAAACACTGCTCATTCCGATGGTACTAAATACATATGACAGTTAGATAACAAAACAGAGTGATGAAATCCGTCCGCGGACCTCGTGGTGGATGAGGGCTTTTCGTATTATGAAGAACCACAATTACAGCCAATTCAGGTTATTAAGGTAAGGGACATTTTTCAGTAATTACAAGTTTAAATCAATGTGAAAAGATAAACCTTACTCGAAAAATTGCTTTGAGACAATCATTTTCAAAAATTAACGAGATATATTAACTATTTACGAGAAGGGAACGGTTAGGACACTCAGCCGGTCAATTATTTCAAAAGTCCTGTAAAAGGCCGGAATTTATATTTCTTTTAAAGGATCCAGCCCAAAGCGTTTGTGTTATTGCATTGATTGTTGCGGGGCTAGCTTTGGACTATCTGGTGAGCGCCAAAATGATTGCAAGTCACACAAATTCGAGACAAACTTAATACATAAAATTTCCTCTTTTTAAATCGGTTTTAACTTCTGACATAAATATATATATATATTATCGAGATAACATGTCTCCTAATGACTTTTTTTCTAACTTTAATGACCCTAAAACCCTCCTCATCAGTCTCGGTTTCGTGTACCATTGCTTCATCTATCACGTGATACAACCAAGTGAAAGAGTGAAGGCGTTTTTATCAGAGTAAATGATGTTTTTTGACGAAAAGACTACATCACGGGCGTAGAGTGCATCTCATAGCCACCTCACAGGTTAATTTACATACATTTAGTGTATTTTAGGGGGACTCTCTTCGCCCGGGATGTAGTCTTCTGTGGTATATTAATTCAGCTTCACTTTGAAAACCATTAGAAAGCCATTCTTTCAAATTCCTACCACTTCTAGTATAAGAAAATCATAAGAAGTATATCCTGTAAGACTAGATAAAATCAAGGTACAGATGATTCAACCCTGGACTTATTTCAAATCCGATTTGCGACAAACCGAAAAATTATTTTCTCTGTGCGCGACTTTTCAACTTCTCGAAGTGGATAGAAAGTGAGTCAGTGACTAGACAGTATAGTTGTAACATGCCGTGATCGTAAAGGTGTAGAAATAATATCGTAGGGTATAATGAGGTCCGTCGGTTCAACGATAGTGCCGCAATGACATTAAAGTGCACTTGAACCCTTCGACAATACTTTCAGTACTGATTCTACATAAAGTAAATAGTTGAATGGTAAAATATTTCTTGATTTGAGTGATGCGTTTCTAAGTTATGAAGGTTTATACTTCCGATATGCTAATGAGTGTGACGTCTATTAAGGCTTAATCAAATATACAAAATCGAACTGGTTCATAGATACAGTATTTAAGAAGCATCATTATTTTACTCATGGTTTACATGAAAGCTATTTACAATTTTTATTTTCAAAATGGCCAGCATTTAGTATTATTAGTTACAACAAAAACACTCAAATACCTTACCTGACGTCATCATCATTAAAATATTGGAAGTATAAACCTTAATAACTTAAAGACGCATCACTCAAATCAAGAAATATTTTACCAATCAACTATTTACTTTATGCAGAACCAGTACTGAATGTATTGTCAAAGGGTTCATTTGCACTTTAAGGGTAATAACAAAATATTGCGATTCCCCATATCATAGATATCACAGTTTTTGCGATGCCGACGAAACCCGGCTGACAACCTACACTAAACAACTTGATCTATTCTATAAGTATCCTTTACTTAGTCTTTGTATTTTTGGGGTTACTTACCTGTTTTACAGGATATATTCTGATATATTTTTTAGCTCTTATAATCAATTTCGCTTTAGACATCAATGTCTGTTGTCGAGAAAAAATGTTGCCAACTTCGTCTTAAACTTGTTTCTTATTGCTTCGTCCATGGTGAGTTTGGCGGTTAGAAATCCATCCTTATTAGCCTCAGATTACCGTACGATTGCTTCGTGATAAAACCAACTGGAAGAATAAAGAATAAAAGGTTTTAGCTCGTGTGTTAGGGTGTGTTTGGAGGATATACTATAACAAGGCGTAGAGTGCTTTTCACGGGCCCCTCACAGCCCAATTTACATACATTTACTGTATTTTGCCTCTCTGTCTCTCCGCCCGGGATGTAGTACTCATCCGTAAGTATCTTAGCCTTCTCTTTGAAACCCAGTTATTAAAAAAAACGATATTCTTAAATATGGTCATTTGAATAAGGCAACTCTTAAATATGACCAAAGATACCTTTAAATGTGTTCATTTAAAAAAAGGATACTCTTGAACATAGTCAAGGATACCTTTAAATACGGTCATTTGAAAAAAGGATACTCTTGAATATGGTCAAGAATTCCCTTAAATATGGTCATTTGAAGAAGGCGTTCAATCAAGAATGAGCACCAAAACAACCCAATTTAGTCTTTCTATTGTTACAACCTATTTTACAAAATGCGGATATATTTTTAAGCTTTCTCATCGATTTAACTTCAGACATAAATGTCTATTATCAAGGGAAAGTGTCTGCCAACTTTGTCTTAAACTTGTTGTTCGTCGCTACGTATAATGACGAGTTTGGCGGTTAGAAACCCATCCTCATTAGCCTCGATTTAGTGTACGATTGCTTTGTGATACGAGAAACTGGAAGGATAAATAATAACAGCGCTTAGCTTGTGATTAAATGGTGTGTTTTGAAAAAAAGCTATATCACGGGCGTAGAGTGCATTTCACGGGCCCCTCACAGCCCAATTTACATACATTTACTGTATTTTACATCTATGTCTCTCCGCCCGTGATGTAGTCCTCATCCTTATCGTGAATCTTTCGCTATGAAAAACTACTTAAAGGCACTTTTCAAATACCCAAAACTCAAAGAATATGAAAAGATCATAGAGTACATTCTGTGTGACAGTGAAAAAGTCAGGGTATGGACTAATAAAGTCCTTATAGTAGCAGTTATCAGCTCATGACTTATAACTCTCATATTCACCACCGAATATTACATCCTTTTGAAGCGTGTGAACTAGTGCTAACCAACCGTCCTTTTGAAGCGTGTGAACTAGTACTTACCGACCGTCCTTTTGAAGCGTGTGAACTAGTGCTAACCAACCGTCCTTTTGAAGCGTGTGAACTAGTACTTACCGTCCTTTTGAAGCGTGTGAACTAGTACCAACCGTCCTTTTGAAGCGTGTGAACTAGTACTTACCGTCCTTTTGAGGCGTGTGAACTAGTACTCACCGTCCTTTTGAGGCGTGTGAACTAGTACCAACCGTCCTTTTGAAGCGTGTGAACTAGTACTTACCGTCCTTTTGAGGCGTGTGAACTAGTACTCACCGTCCTTTTGAAGCGTGTGAACTAGTACTCACCGTCCTTTTGAAGCGCGTGAACTAGTACTTACCGTCCTTTTGAGGCGTGTGAACTAGTACTCACCGTCCTTTTGAAGCGCGTGAACAAGTGCTAACCAACCGTCCTTTTGAAGCGTGTGAACTAGTGCTAACTAACCGTCCTTTTGAATCGTGTGAACTAGTACTTACCGTCCTTTTGAAGCGTGTGAACTAGTACTTACCGACCGTCCTTTTGAAGCGTGTGAACTAGTGCTAACCAACCGTCCTTTTGAAGCGTGTGAACTAGTACTTACCGTCCTTTTGAAGCGTGTGAACTAGTACCAACCGTCCTTTTGAAGCGTGTGAACTAGTACTTACCGTCCTTTTGAGGCGTGTGAACTAGTACTCACCGTCCTTTTGAGGCGTGTGAACTAGTACCAACCGTCCTTTTGAAGCGTGTGAACTAGTACTTACCGTCCTTTTGAGGCGTGTGAACTAGTACTCACCGTCCTTTTGAAGCGTGTGAACTAGTACTCACCGTCCTTTTGAAGCGTGTGAACTAGTACTTACCGTCCTTTTGAGGCGTGTGAACTAGTACTCACCGTCCTTTTGAAGCGCGTGAACAAGTGCTAACCAACCGTCCTTTTGAAGCGTGTGAACTAGTGCTAACTAACCGTCCTTTTGAATCGTGTGAACTAGTACTTACCGTCCTTTTGAGGCGTGCGAACTAGTACTTACCGTCCTTTTGAGGCGTGTGAACTAGTACTTACCGTCCTTTTGAAGGGTGTGAACTAGTTATAATCGTCCTTTTGAAGCGTGTGAACTAGTACTAACCGTCCTTTTGAAGCGTGCGAACTAATGCTAACCGTCCTTTTGTAGCGTGTGAACTAGTACTTACCGTCCTTTTGAAGCGCGTGAACTAGTACTAACCGTCCTTTTAAAGCGTGTGAACTAGTACTTACCGTCTTTTTGAAGTTTGTGAACTAGTACTAACCGTCCTTTTGAAGTGTGTGAACTAGTACTAACCGTCCTTTTGAAGTGTGTGAACTAGTACTTACCGTCCTTTTGAAGCGTGTGAACTAGTACTAACCGTCCTTTTGAAGCATGTGAACTAGTACTAACCGTCCTTTTGAAGTGTGTCAACTAGTACTAACCGTCCTTTTGAAGAATGCGAACTAGTACTAACCGTCCTTTTGAAGCGTGTGAACTAGTTCTAACCGTCTATTTGAAGAGTGTGAACTCAGTTCTAACCGTCCTTTTGAAGCGTGTGAACTAATTCTAACCGTCCTTTTGAAGTTTGTGAACTAGTTCCAACTGTCCTTTTGAAGCGTGTGAACCAGTGCTAACCGTCCTTTTGAAGAGTGTGCACTTGACTTGAGGGTTCACACAGTTGTTTCTCATGAAAACAAGTTTGTATTACCACAAAAGCAAAACAAAGAAAACCATTGATACCAATTTTACTGGCTCTCTTAGAATATGGTAGTTTTTGCCTCAAATTCCAAAAATGTGGAAAATCCCAATCTGGATTATACTTTTGGATTGGACTCTTCTGAGGTGGAGCGTCGGAATCGAGATTTTTTTCTTTGGTATTTCAAGTTCAATTCAATGTTAAATGTCTAACGTACCCTGAACAATTGCTTTGACGCAGTAGTTATTAGAAATTAGTAAAAAAAATATGGCTTTTATATGTGAAGAAAAAGGCTAAGGCTAATTTGTGAGAATCTGTGTTTTTGTTACAGTTATTTAACCATCTCGTTTCATCTTTATCCAACAGGGAATGAATAAAGACGTTAGAAGATGCCTTACTTGTATTTTTGGCAGATAAAAAGTTAAGAACAGAAAATAGAGCGGCGTACAGTTACCATCATACCGCAAAGGGTAAAATGAAAGTTCTTATTCCAAAGGGATGGATATTTTGTAAAGTATCCCTGTATCAATACTATTCGAGTGAGAAAAGGTGAGTTGTAACATTTATTTGTGTTCAAGATTATATGAGTATGTATTTGTATTTAAAAATTTGGACTGACTGTGGTTTGGCAAAGGCTGAAGAAACAACAGGGAGCCCAACCCCTTTCCTACACTTGTTCCTAGTCAACTTAGAAACCCGATTGTGATTTAACGCCTAGTTTCTTTGGAATGACCTCTTTACATTTTCTTCAAAAACAACGAAATCCTTTATTACAATGACCGATTTGTTGGTTTGTAATTCTTCAAAGCGGGACAATCTGTAAAATAATACCGTCTAGAGGCACGAAGGCACATTTCAATTTTCAGATTATCGAGACTTAATTTAATGCTTATTAAGAATAAATAAAGTGTGATTTCCTTTATTTTGAAACTCAAAGAATATGAAAAGATCATAGAGTACATTCTGTGTGACAGTGAAAAAGTCAGGGTATAGACTAATAAAGTCCTTATAGTAGCAGTTATCAACTCATGACTTATAACTCTCATATTCACCACCGAATATTACATCCTTTTGAAGCGTGTGAACTAGTGCTAACCGACCGTCCTTTTGAAGCGTGTGAACTAGTGCTAACCAACCGTCCTTTTGAAGCGTGTGAACTAGTACTTACCGTCCTTTTGAAGCGTGTGAACTAGTGCTAACCAACCGTCCTTTTGAAGCGTGTGAACTAGTGTTAACCGACCGTCCTTTTGAAGCGTGTGAACTAGTACTTACCGTCCTTTTGAAGCGTGTGAACTAGTGCTAACCAATCGTCCTTTTGAAGTGTGTGAACTAGTGCTAACCAACCGTCCTTTTGAAGCGTGTGAACTAGTACTTACCGTCCTTTTGAAGCGTGTGAACTAGTGCTAACCAACCATCTTTTGAAGCGTGTGAACTAGTGCTAACCAACCGTCCTTTTGAAGCGTGTGAACTAGTGCTAACCAATGCAACCGTCCTTTTGAAGCGTGTGAACTAGTACTTACCGTCCTTTTGAAGCGTGTGAACTAGTACTTACCGTCCTTTTGAAGCGCGTGAACTAGTGCTAACCAACCGTCCTTTTGAAGCGTGTGAACTAGTGCTAACCAACCATCTTTTTGAAGCGCGTGAACTAGTGCTAACCAACCGTCCTTTTGAAGCGTGTGAACTAGTGCTAACCAATGCAACCGTCCTTTTGAAGTGTGTGAACTAGTACTTACCGTCCTTTTGAAGCGTGTGAACTAGTGCTAACCAACCGTCCTTTTGAAGCGTGTGAACTAGTACTAACCGTCCTTTTGAAGCGTGTGAACTAGTACTTACCGTCCTTTTGAAGCGTGTGAACTAGTACTAACCGTCCTTTTGAAGCGTGTGAACTAGTTCTAACCGTCTATTTGAAGAGTGTGAACTCAGTTCTAACCGTCCTTTTGAAGCGTGTGAACTAATTCTAACCGTCCTTTTGAAGTGTGTCAACTAGTTCTCACCGTCCTTTTGAAGTGTGTCAACTAGTTCCAACTGTCCTTTTGATGCGTGTGAACTAGTTCTAACCGTCCTTTTGAAGCGTATGAGCTAGTGCTCGACGTCCTTTTGAAGGGTATGAGCTTGTTATAACCGTCCTTTTGAAGCGTATGAGCTAGTGCTCACCGTCCTTTTGAAGGGTATGAACAAGTACTAACCGTCCTTTTGATGCGTGTGAACTTGTTCTAACCGTCCTTTTGAAGCGTGTGAACCAGTGCTAACCGTCCTTTTGAAGCGTGTGCACTTGATTTGAGGGTTCACACATTTGTTTCTCATAAAAACACGTTTGTATTACCACAAAAGCAAAACAAAGAACACCATTGATACCAATTTTACTGGCTCTCTTAGAATATGGTAGTTTTTGCCTCAAATTCCAAAATTGTGGAAAATCCCAATCTGGATTATACTTTTGGATTGGACTCTTCTGTTGTGGACTGTAGGAATCGACAATTTTTTTGCATTGTTGTTTCATGTCAAAATGAATGTTAAATGTCTAACGTACCTCAAACAAGTGTTTTGCAGCAGGTATTTTTAGAAATTACTAAGAAAATATGGATTTTAGGCGAGGGAAACGGTTAACGGTTCTCTGCAGGAAGGTGTGAATTTATTCCACTTATTTTGCAATTCCTTTTCATTTTTAAACAGCAGAAAATCAAAAAAGACGTTCTTGTAACTTGCTAACTAGTGGCCATTCCGGATCACATGCTAAAACAGAAGGAGAGCGATTGTACCGGCACGACCTGCACAATAGAAAGCACATTATCGTGGGTCTTGATTTCAAAGGAACTCATTTATCATCACATCAATGCGAATGAAGTGAAAACACAAATCGTGAGTAGTGGTGATTTTTATGTGTTCAAAAATATAAATATGTGTGTTTATACACCATTTAATTTAAGTATGTTCTACCTGTGGTGCGACGAAGGTCCGCATAACACAGGAAGCCCAACATTTTTTCTACAATTGTTCTGAATCAGGTTGGAAAGCAGGTTGTGACTTAAAATCTTAAGTACGTTCTTAAGTGGCCTGTTTTGGTTAACGAAAAAAATTATAGAATGCAGTTCAATATTTGGTTAAGAACGTGAAGGGTCCTTTCACTTGATTTTTAAATAGTCATGATACCTTATGAGGGAACGACTTTTTCACATCCACTGAAAGGACCTTTTTTATACTCGAACAGTTAGTGCTATACATTGATCCACGCAATACAGCAAAAACAACAACAAACTATAAATAGCATTACTATTTCGAGAGCTACTTTTTTTTTCTATTAAATTTAGTTTTTTAGACCTTTTACATGCATAATCTAAAACTCATATGTTTTATTCAAAGCAGAACAAAACAATCAATAAAATAGATAAAAAAGAAAATTAATGGAAAAAAATGGTTCATGAGGTGTTTATAAAAAAGGTCCTTTCACTAGATGTGAACTATACAAAGGAGCGAGTATTTCACATCCAGTGAAAGGACCTTTTTATTTATTGAAAAGTTGTATGTTTTGGTCAAAGCCGAGTAAAATAATGAATAAAAAAATAGAAAAAAAGAAACAATATGCAGAAATCAGAGCAATACGAAAAAATAAATAAGATAGATAAACTTGAAATTAATGGCAGACGAATATGGATGAGAAAGTCGATTAGCGTTTCAAAGGTCCTTTTACTGGATGTGAACTACATGAGGAAGCGAACTATATCATATCCAGTGAAAGGACCTTTTTCAAAACCGAAAAACTATTTTGAACAATCCAGTCCGAACCATTTGACAAATAAAACGTCCTTTGGAATCGCTTGGCACTACTTATTCATAATTATAGGATAGTTTGGAAGTTATTGCATTGATTGGGATAGATGTTTTATAAGTAAATGCATGCCTGGCCATGTAGTCTTTTGAAATCCTAGACCGGCTGTCGGACAAGAGACAAATCTGATAAATAGAATGTCTATTTGGAATCATATCCCTTAATGTGATTTAGTAGAATGTCTTATACCTGGTTTAGGATAGTCCCTTAAATTGATTTATGAGTATCCCCTGCCTGGTTTAGAAGAATCCCTTTACTTGAAGACATTAACAAATTCATGATAATATACTTTTAAAAAAATTAAGAAAATATTATGTGGAAGCGGTAGGGTTCGAACCCGCCTTCAAAAATTTGATTAAAAAATCGATTCTATTTTGCCATACCCCCGAGACATCCGCAGAGCTGAGGCGGCGTATGGACTTCGGACCTGACGGCGATTAAATCCTTCTGCCCTTGGGTGTACGAATTACGCAAGAAAATGTTCTAGCCGAAGCATCAGGGGAGAGACCAGCCGGCCCCCAGACCATATCGGCTAATCCCTTGCATCTCTGCCACGCACGGAATCGGTTGAAAATAGAATGTAAAAAAGTCTAGTCTATTCGGTGCATTGTTTTCACGGCTATTGTTATGCGGATTTACATGGAACCGTGGCCCAGTGGGAAAATCTTGGGCTTCAATAACACTGAGTCAAGTCCGGTTTAGAGAAATTAGTACCTGGATGGGTGACCTGAAACTTAGGCCTGCAAGATTATTTATCCTTCAACTTTCAATCGCTTATAATATTAATTTGATTTTGTTTGGAACTGGGCAAAAACAAAAACAAACAAACAAACAAAAAAAACAAAACAAAACAAACAAAAAAAATTGCCGGGCATTGATTCTGTACGCAGCTGTGTATCATGGTGGACTGTTTTCTAAGACAAAGCAGAAGTAGTCGTTCTTTTCTTAAATGAACGTATTTAAAAGTACTCTTTTTTCTTCTTCAAATGAACGTATTTAAGAGTATACTTTTATTAAAATGACCGTATTTAAGAGTATCCTTTATTCAGATGACCGTATTTAAGAGTATACTTTTATTCAAATGACCATATTTAAGAGTATCCTTTATTCAAATACCGTATTTAAGAGTATCCTTTTATTCAAATGACCGTATTTAAGAGTATCCTTTTATTCAAATGACCATATTTAAGAGTACCTTTTTTTGAAATGACCGTATTTAAGGGTATCCTTGACCATATTTAAGAGTATCCTTTTTTTTCAAATGACCACTGATAATTATGCGAAATCATAAAAGTCATATTTTAAAATTGATTACTAATGATTGACCCTGTATTCAGGAGTATCCTTTTTTCAGATGACCGTATTTAAGAGTATTCAAAATCTTATTTAATAGAATCCTTTTTTTTTTAACTGAACTTTTATTTAAGAGTATCCATTTTTGAAGTCACCGTATTTAAGAGTATCCGGCTTTTTTTTGAAATGACCGTATTTAGGTGTATCGTGGTTTCTAATGACCGTATTTAAGCGCATCCTTTTTTCAATGACCGTATAATTTTTTAAGGCTTTGCGCGGCAAGGAAAAGGGCACAACAAAATATACGGATTATCCATACTAGTTATAGAAATTGTGCTTGGATAGTCGTTAGAATTTTATTGAAACCATGCATATCAATGTCGCAGCGCAGTTGAAAAGAGAGATCGCGTTGGGTTTTAAAATGCTCAGTGTTCTTTTATGGAGGGAGGACAATCTTTTAATCTGCTATAATTGGCAGCGAAAAATTTCAAATGTAACACCTACTTCATTGGGGAGGGGAAGGTGTGTTGTACAGGCGTACACTTGGCTTGAGGGTTCATACATTTGTTGCTCATAAAAACACGTTTTTATTACAACAAAAGCAAAACAAATTACACCATTGATACCTATTTCACTTCCTCTCTCAGAATTTGGTACTTTTTGCCTCAAAATCCAAAATTGTGGAAAATCCTAACCTGGATTAACCCCTTGGATCGGACTTTTCTTAGGTGGAGCGTCGGAATCGAGATTTTTTTTCTTTGGTATTTCAAGTTCAATTCAATGTTAAATGTCTAACGTACCCTGAACAATTGCTTTGACGCAGTAGTTATTAGAAATTAGTAAAAAAATATGGCTTTATATGTGAAGGAAAAGGTTAAGGCTAATTTGTGAGAATCTGCGTTTTTGTTACAGATAATTAACCATCTCGTTTCATCTTTATCCAACAGGGAATGAATAAAGACGTTAGAAGATGCCTTACTAGTATTTTTGGCAGATAAAAAGTTAAGAACAGAAAATAGAGCGGCGTACAGTTACCATCATACCGCAAAGGGTAAAATGAAAGTTCTTATTCCAAAGGGATGGATATTTTGTAAAGTATCCCTGTATCAATACTATTCGAATGAGAAAAGGTGAGTTGTAACATTTATTTGTGTTCAAGATTATATGAGTACGTATTTGTATTTAAAAATTTGGACTGACTGTGGTTTGGCAAAGGCTGAAGAAACAACAGGGAGCCCAACCCCTTTTCTACACTTGTTCCTAGTCAACTTAGAAACCCGATTGTGATTTAACGCCTAGTTTCTTTGGAATGACCTCTTTACATTTTCTTCAAAAACAACGAAATCCTTTATTACAATGATCGATTTGTTGGTTTGTAATTCTTCAAAGCGGGACAATCTGTAAAATAATACCGTCTAGAGGCACGAAGGTACACTTCAATTTTCAGATTATCGAGACTTAATTTAATGCTTATTAAGAATAAATAAAGTGTGATTTCCTTTATTTTGAAACGATTTACGACGAATTTGTTGCCTTCCCTTCTAAGCGGTACAGTTTGCAAAAGTCTATAGCTCACCGGCTCTCTCAATCACCTGGACTGCAAATATCCCATCTAGTCAGCTCGTTAATTGATAACTAGATGGCATGGGATAATCGCAGTCCAGGTGATTGAGTTAGCCATATTTAAACACATTTATTATAGCTGAATTTATGCTATCGTAGGCTACGACTACTAGCCGACTGAATCAATTTAACTGACAATCATGATCTCACTAGTCTTTCTCAATCACCTGGACTGCGGGTATCCCATCTAGACCGCACGTTGCATGGTGAGTTTGGTGGTTAGAAATCCATCCTTATCAGCCTGAGATTAGTGTACGATTGCTACGTGATAAAACCAACTGGAAGAATAAAGAATAAAAGGTTTTGGCTCGTGTGTTAAGGGTGTGTTTTGAGGATATACTATAACACGGGCGTAGAGTGCTTTTCACAGGCCCCTCACAGCCCAATTTACATACATTTACTGTATTTTGCCTCTCTGTCTCTCCACCCGGGATGTAGTACTCATCCGTAAGTATCTTAGCCTTCTCTTTGAAACCCAGTTATTAAAAAAAAAGGATACTCTTAAATATGGTCATTTGAATAAGGCAACTCTTAAATATGACCAAAGATACCTTTAAATGTGTTCATTTGAAAAAAGGATACTCTTGAATATGGTCAAGAATTCCCTTAAATATGGTCATTTGAAGAAGGCGTTCAATCAAGAATGAACACCAAACCAACCCAATTTAGTCTTTCTGTTGTTACAACCTATTTTACAAAATGCGGATATATTTTTAAGCTTTTTCATCGATTTAACTTCAGACATGAATGTCTATTAACAAGGGAAAATGTCTGCCAATTTTGTCTTAAACTTGTTGTTCGTCGCTACGTATAATGACGAGTTTGGTGGTTAGAAACCCATCCTCATTAGCCTCGATTTAGTGTACGATTGCTTTGTGATACAACAAACTTGAAGGATAAATAATAACAGCGCTTGCCTTGTGATTAAATGGTGTGTTTTGAAAAAAAGCTATATCACGGGCGTAGAGTGCATTTCACGGGCCTCTCACGGCCCAATTTACATACATTTACTGTATTTTACCTGTATGTCTCTCCGCCCGCGATGTAGTCCTCTTCCGTATCGTGAATCTTTCACTATGAAAAACTACTTAAAGACACTTTTCAAATTCCTAAAACTCAAAGAATATGAAAAGAGCATAAAAAGTACATTCTGTGTGACAGAGTCAAGGTATAGACTAATCAAGTCCTTATATTAGTAGTTATAAACTTATATCTTATAACTCTCATATTCACCACCAAATATTGCATTACATCAACAGAAGGCGAACCTCTGAAGCGTGTGAAGGAGTGCGGAGTAGCTAGTTTTACAAAGATAACAACACTCAAAAGGACACCAAAGTAAGCCTATTAGAAATTGTCTTATTAAATTACATTTCAACAGGATTTCATTGACAAGAGAGGGCATCTTTGTAGTGAAGCTAGAAGAGTGTGAAGGAGTACGAGATAGCTAAGCTTGCGAAAATAACCTGAATGCTCAAATGGACACTTATGATTTTCGAAGGAAAATTGAATGTCTATGATCAAGATAAAATGTTTCCAGCTTCGTTTTAAACTTGTTGCTCGTCGCTTCGTCCATCATGAGTTTGGCTCGGGCTAGAAATCCATCCTCATTTATCTTGATTTATTGTACGATTGCTGCGTGATAAAACCAAAAACCGAGGCCGGCTACCGGTCATTTAGACATTCCTGTATAGAAAACACTAAATAAAATCCATCATCTTCAGCATCGGTTTCGTGTACGATTCCTTCATGATACAACCAACTGCAAGAATAAGGAATATTAGGATTAGCTTGTAAAGGAATGACGTGTTTTGATAAAAAGACTACATCCCGGGCGGAGAGTGCATTTCAGGGCCCCCTCACAGCCCAAATTACATACATTTACTGTATTTTATGTGGTCACTCATCGCCCGTGATATATCTAGTCTTAACACGCGTTCCTTGAATACTTCACTGCAATTTGGAAATCATGTTTTCTTTTTATCTTACCAATTAAGAGATACAAAAAGCATAAAGAGTAGATCCTGTATGAATGTTGAAACAGTCAAGGCACAGACTAATCCTGTAGTGGACATCCTTTTTATCTGATACAACAGGCTGTCAAATTCTTTCTTTCTGGCTCGACTTTTCAGTTTGTCTGAAGGGATAGATTTACCCTAGTTAAAGACGTGCCGTTTAGTTATCTTAAAGGTGTAAAGACAATAGCCTGGGTTAACGTGATATCTTTTGATTCGCCCTCGGCAATAGCGCGCCGCCAATAACAAGTATCAAAATGTTACGATTGATCCATTTACCAAATATAGAAACCGCGTTTGGATTATCTTCAGCATTTTATCGATACTCCTGCGAATCAAAGTCACAGCGCGGCTAAAACAAACATGTTTGGTCTGATTTAGCGGAGAAAGGATTCCCTCGCAATTTGCATAGCAATACTAGTTAGCGCAAGATTTTGGCCCCAGAAACGCCAATTGTAGTATCTAGTACCTTGGGGAGGTGGGTGTGTTGTATAGGGACAAGTGGCTTGCGGGTCAAAACTTTAGATGCTCGTAAATCTATTTCCTTCATGAACAAAACAAAACAAATTACACCATTGATCCCCATTTCTCTTTTTCTTTAAGAATTTGTTACTCTTTGCCTCAAAATCAAAAATTGTGGAAAATCCCAATCTGGATTCACTTCTTGGATCGGACTTTTCCTAGTTGGACTGTCGGAACAAGGAAAAATTTTACTTTAGTATTTCGAATTGAAACCATAGTGAAAAATCTAACGTTACTAGAAAAAGTACTTTGACGCAGTTATTTTGAAAGATTATTGAAAAATTATGGCTTTTATGAGATTGATACTTTAAGAGGTACTCTGTGAGAATCTGTGAATATATTCCACTTATTGTCACGGAATAACTTAAGTAGATCTTAGGGGATTTAATTCATTATTGTTATCAGGTGTTAAATCACTGAGTAATATTAATCCTTTGCCCATATTTAGAGATCTTTGTCTATAGGTAGTTTGTGAGCTTAGTATTGTTCCTGAAATACTTATATACGCCCTTTCAGAACTGATGAGAAGAAAACGGTCGTTCAAGGAAGCAACTCACACAGAGTTCCACTAGAAAAGATCGTATTGAAGCAGTTGAGAAGATAAAGTTGAGAAAGAAAAACCTCTGAAAGAGAACCTCAGCAGAAGGCTTGGGAAAGGCTATTTGGTAAAGATAAAGAAAGAAAGAACTGAACTAGTACCGCAGAGAGGAATTAAGTCGAGAAGAAGACTGTACTGAACAAGAACCACAACCGCTTGGGAATGAGAGACTTTACAGAAGCTTTGAAAACCAAAAGTAAGCATGCTAAAACAAGGAACACTATTCCACCACGTTAGCTTATTTAGGTAGAAAAAAAGTAAGAATCATAGTTTAGATATTTCTAAAGAATCCAAAGTTTAAACATTAGAAATACAAACTTTACAAGATATTTAATAAGTTGCGTGATCTTAAAAACTTCACATTATTATTACTATATTATCATTTCCAAGTCTATAAATAAGTTACCAATCAAGTGGTATCGAGTTAACAGTTTATTTAAGTTATCTAATTTATCTAAGAAAATACAAGTTATTAATTTTCAAAGTCGGAGTGGAAAATAGCTTTAGGATAATCGATAGTAAAAGTAGTTGTGATAGATGCGTTTGTTGTTTTCTTTGAGGGAAGGCTTCGAAGGTATGTCGGCATAATCAACCAGGGTGACACCCAACTGTTCGTTAACACTTATCATCTCTTTTCTTCTTTTTTTTATCAAACAAGGAATCGAAAAAGACGTTGGAAAACTCCTCACTTGTGTTCTTGCCACTATAACAAGCTTTAACAGAAAAAATAGCGGCCTACAATTAACATGGATACCGCAAACGGTAAAAAGAAAGTGTTTGGTCCAAAGGGATGGATATTCTGTACAGTATCCCCACATCAATGCTATTTAAGTGAAAACAGAAAACGTGAGTATTGATTTTTATGTTTGTTCAAAAACATATATTTAGAGTGTGCGTTTATTTTTTTACTATTATGGACTACCTGTGGTGCGACGAAGGTGAAGATACCACAGGGAGACCAATCACTTTTTACCAATGTTCTAATTTATATCAGAAACCAGATCGTATCTTTCCTACTTTGGACTTTTAGTCTTTCTTTGGTTACAACTTATTTTACAAAATGCGGATATATTTTTAAGCTTTTTTCATCGATTTAACTTCAGACATGAATGTCTATCATCGAGGGAAAATGTCTGCCAACTTTGTCTTCGACTTGTTGTTCGTCGCTTCGTAATGATGAGTTTGGTGGTTTTGTGATAAAACAAACTGAAAAGATAAATAATAACAGCGCTTGGCTTGTGATTAAATGGTGTGTTTTGAAAAAAAGCTATATCACGGGCGTAGAGTGCATATTACAGCCCCCTCACAGCCCAATTTACATACATTTACTGTATTTTACCTATGTCTCTCCGCCCGTGATGTAGTCCTCATCCGTATCCTGAATCTTTCACTATGAAAAACTACTTAAAGGCAGTTTTCAAATTCCCAAAACTCAAAGAATATGAAAAGAGCATAAAGAGTACATTCTGTGTGACAGTGAAAAAGTCCAGGTATAGACTAATCAAGTCCTTATAGTAGTTATAAACTTATAACTTATAACTCTCATACCGTAAATCCTCTATTTAGCCCCTCTCTCAAATAAGACTCAAACAAGAATTTTTCCCACGTTTGTCTGGGGTTTATCTGGACTAACTAATTTTGACAAAAGCTTTTTTTTTCTTTTTATGACTGCAAGAAGCATTACGGCCGCTCACTCAAGAACAGTCCAACCGTTGTGAAACCAGTTTCAATCTCACGTGGTACACAAAAATCTCCTCGCTTGCTACATAAATCTACTGCCACGAGAAGTGCTTTCCATCTTTTGATCTTTTGATCGAATGGCTGACTATTTGAACACACAACCTTTAATCTTTAATGAAGGTACTCCTAAAACAGCTAAGACTATACAAGAGAGCTAATTACAACGTTATAAAAATAGCTTATAAATACTTATAAATACATTAAAATACACTAAAATACGATTTAAATATATAATATTATATAAAAATGAAATAGCATAATGAGTGATAATTTAAATAATTAAATGAAAACAAACTAATATAGCTTATAATATTAGAAGAAATTAATTCCATCTAATAGTTGAAAGTGCATTTGATTTAAAAGTATATAGACTATCTATATTAGTGTAACTAAATGGTATATTGTTCCATAAAGGTATTGTTCTCGGATAAAAGAAGAACTTATAAAATATCATTGTTCTCTTTCACTACCTTGTTTTAAAGGACAGCAGTTGGGAGCTCTCGATGGCCTTTCATTCGGTTTGACATCAGGTGGAAATGAAATGCCAACATGGCCCATTTGGATTTTGTAAAACCTGGTGGCTTGTGGGACTGAAGTCTTCGGTCATGAAGCGAGTCCCAGCCAAGACTTTGTATCATAGGTGTAACATGGCTATATCGCGAATAGTTGTTAAAGACAAATCAAGTGCCTCTTTGTTTGACGGATTCAATTTTGTTTATGTTCCGTTGTCTGTAAGGATTCCACACACAAGACGCATACTCGAGTTTAGGCCGTACAAGAGTACGGTATGCTGTGTCTTTAACTTTATGACTGCATTCAGACAGAGCTTAACGCATTAGACCCAGAGTTGAAGACCCAGAGACTAAGGCTGAGCAAAGAACCCGAAACTGGAGTATTCCTTATGTAAAACCCTCTTAGAATACTGTAAGGTAATTTGAATTGTTGAGAACCAAACGGGTCCTCCTAAATTTTGTAATTAGATATTTTCAACAAAAATCTTTAATTATAATTAGTTTAATGTATAAATCAAATAAGAATGAAATAAAAATAAGTAGAAAATGTATAAACAATTAATATATAAACAGAATAACTGTATAGAGATAGATCAATTAAACTCTGATAATTCTGACCAAATAAATCATACATTTTTGAAATGAATTATATGTCAACCTCTTGGAAGGGCTGCTAGATGTGCTTTTTTGAAGCTTTGGAAAGGGCTTCATTCTTCAACAATGTTCAACATCCCAAAACATTTTGACGTATCTTTAGTTTGCTATAAACCACATGTTCTGGGTCATCACCAGTAAGTAAGGATATAGCAAATGCTAAAGAGAAAACTCTACAGTGCACTTCATTATCCTGTTGTTGTACAGATTGTATGGTGATGGACAGTTTTTGGTGCTTTATATCACTGTCTTTGACCTTGAATGGATTCATCAATGGTGATGGACAGTTTTTGGTGCTTTATATCACTGTCTTTGACCTTGAATGGATTCATCAAACACGTCTGTTTTGACATCCAATAGATTTATACCTCACCAACATGGCAATCAATGTTTGGGAATTGTTGTCTTAGAAGATTTTGGGCCAAATTAATTGACTCATCAGACAACAAGTTTCCATTTTTTATGTTGTTTTCTTATTCAACAGACATATTCTTTTCGTGTGTTTGGGGAATTGTCGCTTTTTATTACCAATGAACACAGCCTCTTCTTCAGCTGAATCACAATCATGATCTTCAACTCTTGATTTCTGCATTGCCTGTTTAAGCTGGGGGCATGTTTTTTATCATATTGGCCTTCATTCTCATGCGACCACTAAACTTGATTTTCTTTAAGTTGTTTTTTGGTAATTATTGAAGGAGGTTTGACTTCCATTATCTATAACTTTTTGACCTTCCTCGATTTTGTTGTTGTTGTACCCATCCTCATATTTTAGAAAATCTTTGTTGGCTTCAGAAAACTGTAAACAGGGCATTAAAACAGAGTCCTCCAAACCATCTATGTTTGGGAATTGTTGTTTGATCATTTCTTGGGCCACATTTATTGTCTCAACAGACAATATTGGTCCATTTTTGATGTTTTCTTCTACGAAAGACATATGTCTATATTTGTTTTTTTTTTGGGGGGGGGGGACTTGTTCCTTTTTTGCTGTTTTAGTTCTATGCAGACTGGTCTTTTTAAAAAGAAAATATTTCCAAACAAAATCTTTAGTTTAATGTAAAAATTAAATAAGAGTGGTGTTATAAAAAAAGGTAGAACAAATTTGTATAAAGAGGGAATAAGGATGCTGAAGATAGATCCATGTACTTCTGATAATTGTGAACAAGTAAATCTTAATTTTTGGAAATGAATTATATGTACAACTTCTTGTAAGTGGCATCAGTTGCTAGGTGAGTTATCTTAGATCTTTGTTCTTGCAAGAAAAAAATCTTGGAACTGTTGCTTTTTTTTGCCTGCAACTCCTTTTTTGCCTCCATCAATGGAGTGAGTTAATTTCTATGAATTACAAACTCAAACTTCACGTTGCCATGTCTCAGTCAAAGCAACACTGGTTCACGTCATTAAAAACAACTTGATTGTAAGATGATAAATGTATTTTATTAATAATATCGCAAATATTTTCAACTTCTTACAATTTTTTTACAAACAAAAGAGGTCGTTTTACTGGTCTTCTTATATAAGTACTCATCCATTGCCTTGCTGCACTCTCTCCATTGATGTTTTTTCCCCGACGATGTGCACGGATACATACTAAAAAGATATTATTTAATCATATTAACCTTAATTGGGTCAACTTGACCTTTCAACCTATGTCCACTAATATTGCGTTTAAGTTCGTTGTCTGTAAACATTTCTCTCAGGCAATTTACAGCTGACTTTCTTGATGACGTTGACTTCAGTTTTAGCTCAAAGAGCTTCTTGGTTATTATATGTTTCCCTGTATTTTGGTCGTCTGTGGTATTAATGGAGTGACTTGGACTGGAGTGGATGAGGCTGGCGTGGCTGTTACTTGAGTAGATGTGGATGGAGTAGATGTGGCTGTTAATGGAGTGGCTATTACATGGGTTGGGCTGCTGTGCAGATTTTTCAGTAATCTTAAAATAATGGCACCATTAAGGATGCTGAAGATAGATCCATGTACTTCTGATAATTCTGAACAACTAAATCTTAATTTTTGGAAATGAATTATATGTGCAACTTCTTGTAAGTGGCATCAGTTGCTAGGTGAGTTATCTTAGATCTTTGGAAAGGACTTCATTCTTCCACTTTTCAAGCATTTTAAAAGATGTTGGCACATGTTTTGCTTACTAAAAACAACATATACAGGGTCATCACCAGAAAGTATGGATATAGCAAATGCTATAGCAAAAACCCCACAGTCCACCCCATTATCTTGTTGTTGTACAGGTTTTATAGTGATGGACAGTTTCTTGGTGCTTAACATACATGTAATATTTGAAATCTGCTTTTTTACATGGGCGTTGACTTGGCCATGGTTAAGGCTGCCAAATAGATTAACCTCACCGACATTGGAATCAATATTTGAAATAGTCAGCCAGTGACTTGCTCCAGTGTGAAGTATTTGGGCAAACTCTTTCTTGGCTTCAGAGAACTGTTAAAACGGTCCCAAAACAGTGTCCTCCAAACCATCAATGTTTGGAAATTGTTGCCTTAGAAGATTTTGGGCCACATTTATTGACTCATCAGACAACATTTTCTCATTTTTTATGTTGTTTTCTTATTCAACGGACATATTTCTTTCCTTGTGTTTGGGGAGTTGTCCCTTTTTAATACCAATGAATACAACGTCTTTTTCAGCTGAATCACAGTCATGATCTTCAGCTTGATCTATCTTTCTTTCTGTGATTATTGGATTGCCTGTTTGAGCTGAG
Source organism: Actinia equina (assembly GCA_011057435.1). Lineage (NCBI taxonomy): Eukaryota > Metazoa > Cnidaria > Anthozoa > Actiniaria > Actiniidae > Actinia > Actinia equina. The sequence continues at coordinate 485,506 of WHPX01000714.1, forward strand.
GGCATGTTTTTATTATATTGGCCTTCATTCTCATGTGACCACTAAACTTGTTTTTCTTTAAGTTGTTTTTTTGGTAATTGAAGGAGGTTTGACTTCCATTATCTATAACTTGTTGATCTTCCTCGATTTTGTTGTTGTTGTACCCATCCTCATATTTTAGAAAATCTTTGATGTTGATGAGCCTCTTGCAGCTTGATTTCCAAGCTAAAAATAATCTTAATCTTAAAATGATGGCACCATTATGCAGTTATTTTTGAAAATCATCTATAAATATGGCTTTTAAGAAAAGAAAACAGATGCTCAGGGATGGGCAGTGAGAATTTGTGAACATATTTTTTCTTTTCAGCTTTATCAAACAAAAACTTTAAAAAGTGTTACAAAATCCCTTACTTGTAGCCAAAAGATATGCCAAAATTGAATTAGTTAGGGAAGCTGTACTGTTTTAATATATATACCATGAAGGGTATATTAAAGGAAGCCGGACATTACTCGAGGGGATGGATATCTCTACTGTATCTTCATTTCAATAGTATTTAAGTAAAAACAAACGAAACAAAAAACAACAACAACAACAACAACAACAACAAGAAAACAAAAACAAAAACAAAAAAACAGAAAAAGTTGTTGTTGGTTCTCTCCTGTGCTTCGAGGGTTTTCCGGGTTCTCCGGTTTTCCTCCCTCCGAAAAAATCAACTCCACAGGTTTGTTAGTTTGTTAAGTGCTACCCTCGTGAAAAAAAAAGGACGTTATAGAAAAGGTAGGGCAAAAGGGTGAAAAAATAAATTCAATAATAAATGTCACCCAAAATAAATTTTACCTAAAGTGAAACTTGGGTTGAAATGGTTGTGTTGGGAAGAGATTGGAAAGAAGTCACTTTCGGTTCTTTCTTTCTTTCTTTCTTTCTTTCTTTCTTTTTATCTCAGTTTTAACACTTTATGAAACAGTCAAGTGGCTACTATAGAGTGATATATCCTTTTTATACCACCAATATAATAATTATAATAATTATAATATTGATAATAATGATAATAAATAATCTATTAGAAAATATGTTTTTCATAAATATTCTTATTGAATTAATAAATCATTTAATATGAAATAGTCATTAGCAATCTCAGGTCAGTTCGGTAAGTCCCTTTTCCATCTCTAGGTCGCTCTCCTGTACATTTGCCTTTCTTCTCCTTGTCGATCTTGATCCCCTCAGACTGAAACAAGGGCACTAAGCAGGATGGCAAAGGAGACCTTCGTCCTTATCCATGCAATAATAATAATAATAATAATAATAATAATAATGTTATCTAATTTACAAGTAAAAATATATTAACATGTTAAGGTTGATTCAGATTAGGGATTAAGTATATATATAATGTTTAAATTAATAGTAATAATAATATTTTAGACTATAGTAATAGTATAATAATAATAATAATAATAACAACAAATAATAAATAGGGGATATTACATGGGCGCGCGGAGATACGAATTTTATCTTCGAGTGTTCAATTGATATCTCACGAGTGAGCGCAGCGAACAAGTGAAATATCTAAATTGAACACGAGAAGATAAAATTCGTATCTCCAAGCGGCCATGTAATGTTCTGAAAACTATATAAATTTAAGAATTAAAATAAATGAAATTAAAATATATCAAATTCCTAAATTATTAAAAGCTAATCTATATTCATAAAATTCATTATATAGTCTAATATTCATTATATATTTAAATTAATAGTAATAATAATATTTTGTTTCTATATCGATACCGAGTGGGCCTGGAACAAAGCTCGAGGAACGCCTACTGTACTTTGCAAACTGAACAGCCGACAAACACAACGAACAAGAACATCCGTAAAATGAGGTCTGTTAAACTCCTATTTATTATTTCTTCGTTTGCTTTATACCTTAATCTCTCTGTGGGCAAAGAAGCCAAGAATCTTCCCAAAGGACACGGAGCTGAATTAGGGAAACACAGAGAATCCGACGGCCATGTAGACGTCCTAACAACGATCCCTTCACCTCAAGATTTTTGGGATAAGTACGCGAGTATTCAAAAGCCTGTAGTTTTTCAGGGTGCTGCTAAAAACTTTCCAGCGCAGTCATTATGGACAGACAGCTATTTAAAGAAAAACTACGGAGATTTAGAAGTTAAGTTAGAAGCAAAGAAAGAGAAAGACCATGTTCCTGTTGGCGATCGAGGAGTTGGTCGAGACACTATTAAGAGTTTCCTAAATTCGTATGTTCAGAAGGATTCATACATGGTCACTCAATTACCGGATCCTTTGGCTAAAGAAGTTCGTATCTTGCCTTGTTTAATGTGTGGGACTTTTTCTGAAAGGATTCTTGAAGCGAATCTATGGTTAAGTTCTGGTGGGACTAAAAGTATGCTTCACAAAGATGCGGATAATGCTATAAATTGTCTTTTGAATGGGACGAAAAATTGGATTCTCATCCATCCAGAGAACGAGGAAAATGTAGGTTGAATTATTATTAATTTTTCTAGTTTTAGTTATCTTAAAGTTATGTCTACAGTTTTTTTATATTTTTCTTGTTCACACTATGCAATTAGAGTGTTTTTAAAGGTCATTCATTAGGCAGATATGCAGGTGTATTGTAATGCAAACAGCTGTTTTGTTTTCTATGAACTCGAGTTAGCTTTTTGTTTTTTACGAGACATTTGGTTTTCTTTCATGTAAAAAACCCCCACAAAACTAATTATCGAATTCAACAATTAAAAATATATTGTATGAAAATTTGGTTACCAAGAGATCAAAGACTCCAAATAATGTTTGTACATACTTAATGCAGTAGAAAAATTCTTGTTTTTTCTTGTCTGATGAGAGGTGCACTTTTTAAAAGTTTTTCAGTATAATTAGACTTTTTTAAACATTGTTAGGTCTAAAAAATTTACTCAGAGTAGGATGATGATGAATTATATCAAGAATTTTTTTTTTTGATCTTTTTGTCACATGCTTTGTTTTCATGTATATTTTTCTTCCTTATGTTAATTTTTAGTAAAAAATAAATTATAACAGGATTCATCTTTTGTTATATTTATCTATGGGCTGACCGTAATCAAACCTTAAAACAACCTCTGGTCTGATTTAAGTGAGGAAACAGCTTAGACTTACAGACAGAACCCTGAAACAACCTCTGGGCTGATCTAAGTCAGGACACAGCTAACTCAGATTTTATATTTACCAAGGACTCACGCTAGTTATGAATGATCTCAATGACACAGCAAAAGTTATTTTAATTTTATTAATGTTGTAACATATGTTGTACAGATACCAGTTGCTGAAGGTGACAAAGGATATGGAGGATTTGCTGTCCTCGACGTGGATCAAGTTAATTTATTGAAATACCCAAACTTCACCAAGGTGCACTGGCAATATGCTAATATGACTGCTGGGGACTGCCTCTACCTGCCTTATAGTGAGTCTATCAGCATGTTCGATTGTTACATGCTATTGTCTAATAATTGAAAAATGGTTAATCAATGGTTGATTTACACAAACTAGCCAAATATATTTTCATACTTTAAATTTGTGTTTTATATCTCTAATTAGCTATCTCTTTTCGCTCTAGATTACTTGTTTGTTACTTTCATAGTGGGCTACCTGTGGTGCATAGATTAAAGCAAAATACTCGTCCACAGTATCTCTCGTTTCAATATTTTCAAGATGGCGGCAAAAACAAGAGAGACTGTGGACGAGTATTTTGGTTCCCAAAGCATGCTGGGTCCAAGTTTTCGGGACCCATAAGTCCTTTTGGTCATTGTACCGTTACAGTCACTCTAAGCGTGGAGATGGAACGGACGAGCAAGAGACTGTGGAAGAGTCTATGGAGAAAGTAAAAGAAAATAAAGGCATGTTGGGAAGGCTAATTGATAATAATAACGATTTGATAAAATTGCTCATCTTAGGTTACTGGCATCAGGTCAGGTCATATGGCTCCAAGAACATGGCCGTTTCTGTTCTGTTTTCAAGACTTACAAAGTTTAACAGTACAGGATGTAAAACAGCTAAGCTAGAATATACACCTTTAAGTGATATCAATATGGTGTGGACCTACCCTGGCCATGGACCACAAACTATGGGGAATCTAGACCCATTTGAAGTGAAGTAAGCTATGTATTTCATAATCCAACCCTAAGAAAACCCCCGGGATGGTCAATCAGGACACAGTTAACTATCACATTGAAGTGGAATTTAGCTTGTTAGGTTTTGAGGAGGGAAAAACTGGAAAACCAGAGAAAAACCCTCCAAACTTTAGGTAGAGACCTAAAAAACTCTACTCGCATGTGTTTGAGTCCAGGAATTGAATCTTAGACCCCAGACATGAGAGGTGAATGTACTACCACTATGCCACCCTTGGTTCACTAATGTATGTGATGTTGAGTCCAGGAATCTAACCCTAGACCCCAGAGGTGAGAGGTGAGTGTACTACCACTACACCACCCTTGGTTCACTAATGTGATGTTGAGTCCAGGAATCAAACCCGAGACCCCGACATGAGGGTGAATGTACTACTACTAAGCACCCTTGATTCTTAAGGTCTTTTTTAGCAACAACCTTCTGATCAAAGTTTTCTGGTACTGAATTAATGAGACATGCATGAGTTATTAGATCATTTTGATCATATTTTAAACTCATTCATTCCCACAATCCTATGCAGAGTGAGGCTGTTACCAGTCCTCTTTGGGAGCGAATATGGTTAAGGTGGCTGTTGACTGATTGTGCCATCCCTCTGTCTTTCTAGAGATAGTTATTTGGCTGCTTTGAATGAAAAGAATGATGGTCGCATTACTGTTGATGATTTGTTTGAACAGTATTCTGAGGTATGTTATGAACTGCCCTCACTTATACACCCGATTGAAATAACTATTGTTCTGCACCGACTAACGACTGACTAGCCTCTCATACGTGTGAAAATGCTTTTATGTTTCCACGTGAACACAAGGCTAGTCAGTCGTTAGTCGGCTCAGAGCAATAATTATTCAAGTGACTCATAATATTTTGATTCTGTGTATGACCCTTAGAACATGTTTTGTACATGTTTGTTTTAAAATTTAGTTTTTTAAATTAATTTTTCTAAATAGGCAAAACTTTATGAAGATCACCCAGTAATAAGAAAGGAGATTGCACAAAAGGTTAGTATGAAATATGAGGCTTGTGCTTTGTTGTAATTCTGGATGTAGAGCCAATTTAAGATTTTTTTAAAATTTGATTAAAATCTGTACCTAGAGGAAACGGATTGCTCATCATCATTCAATCAATCAATCACTTTATTAATGTGTCGTTCTACTAGCTTGCCACAAGTGAATATACTAATCTGGGACACCTAAATAATTACACGAATTACAATAATACACTTAGCCAGTTATTGATTATGAATATTCTATGGTACTTGAGTTATGTATATGTTATAGGATATATATATTGATAAAGACTAATTATAAAATCTATAGAAAACAATATATTAATGCCATGTATATTAATAAAAGTATATGCTAATACGCTAATAGAAGTGTTCCTATAATGATTTTAGAATTATATTCAAAAATGAAATGAAGTAAATAAATAAGTTAATTGAAATTTAAAGTAAAGATAAAAGTAGAGTAATTACTAACACGGCAGCTTGTTGACTGAAACAGCAGATTTCTCCATGTGTAGCTCTATCATGCAAGCGCTTGAGAATAAATATATGCAGTTTAAACAATGGTTTTCATTCTCATGGGAAATTACCATGGTGCCATGTGATTATGGTCCATGGAAGAAGAGGAAAGATGAGAACTAGAAATAGTTAGGGTAGGGAAGGTCAAATCTAGTAAATGCTTCCCTTCCACTTTCCTTCCCTCTACTTCTCTTTCTTCTCCTCTTCTATCTCCCTTTAATCAATTTATTAATTCTAATGCAGGTCCTAAATATATTAGACCCAGACAACAAAGGGTTTGTCACTAAAGATGATGTTGAAGCTTTGACTGTTGAAAAACTGAAGGCAGTTGCTAATGTTGTAGACCCTGATGCTGCCAACACAGAGGAGTACGAACATGTTATTTTTGGAGCAGATGAAGTTAGGTAAGAAAAGTTGAGAAGAATGCTTTTTGCTATTAATGCTGGTCTATGGTGGTGTCTCCATTGCTCATGCTTGGCGGCACAAACCAAGAGACCAATATTAAATTAATTATCCTTTTGATTGTAAACGGTGCGGCATCAAAGGTACTAGTCTGTCAAGCCCTCAAACCTATATGATGCAAATCTAGCACAGAGTATGAAGATGATATTTTGAAGGAAAAAAAGTTGGAAAGCTGAGTCTATAGGTACTTTATAAATTTTTTTTCTCATCTTTTCGCGGTGTATAATTTACCTTTTCATCATTACTGTTTCATTAGAAACACCGAAGCAGCTCACACTAGTTTTTAGCTAGTTTTTTTTTAGCTATCTCTTTATTATTTCAGTTAAATTGATTAAGATTCGTTTTGAGAAATGTTGCTCATATATGTGCACACTTGAATTTCTGATTATGAAAAGTGCGTGAACATGATCAGAACCATGTTTGTAAACCATTACAATTTATGTTATGATTTATGTTCAATAATTATTGATTTTAAGGAACGCGTTTGAAGAAGGATTGGAAGAGGGAGATGGTGTCCTTACCTTGCAGAAACTCATAGTTAAATACCAGGTAAAAGTAACGTTCAGCCTTTATTTGGTGATTTTATTTCTTTCTCAGTTACTATGATAGCAAAGGTTGCATACCTATTTAATAAGCGCTTTTTAAACCATAGAGCATCAACCAAATTCAACGCAACTAAACTTCCTTTTCCTATTTCTCCCGCGCGGGCCAGAGAATAGATTTCAAATCAGTTATTAAGCAAATGTTTCTCGGAATGAAAAAATTCCAGTTTCAGGCAGGATTCGAACTCGTGACCTTTTGTTTGCTTCCTGCTCCCAGTATGTGTCGTGACAAGGTTGACTCGTTATGGATTTGATTCAATACAATACAATACAATAATCTTTATTTAGAGAGGGTAACACTTAACAGTACATAAAGATAACTGATCAACTAGTGGCCCTCATATATATAATCAAGCTACAAAATATCTAAGAATTATAAAATAACACGTAATACTAATAAAATAAGTGATTATTAAATATAATTATTGAATCTAAGGCACGATTTGAGCGCCGAAGACCCACGTGCACCCATCAATCAGCGCAAACCGGAAAACTCAAAAAGCACTGACGGTAGCAGATGCACCCGGGACCCGAGGCCCAAAACGGGCCAAAACAATATCTAATTACTGATCTAATTTACTGATTCCAACTTTTTCCTTGAAGAGCTTGGGAGGATCTGAGAAAGTTGCGCGGGAGTTATTTGCTATGCTCAAGCCCAAAAACGAAGAGTATGCTACGACTGAAGAGGTTAAGAAAAACCTTTCTGATGTACTTGAACTGTACAAGAAAATAAGAGATGACGATAAATCAGGTAACTTTTAAGTTCGGCTTTTATCTGTTGTTTTGTATAGTGAGTTCAAGAGTGGTTGCAAGAAAAACGAACGATACACTGATATGCATAATGATGCGCAATATACCGACGCGCACAGTGGCGCGCAATACACTGATATGCATAATGATGCGCAATATACCGACGCGCACAGTGGCACGCAATACACTGATATGCATAGTGATGTGCAATATACCGACGCGCACAGTGGCGCGCAATACACTGATTTGCATAGTGATGTGCAATATACCGACGCGCACAGTGGCACGCAATACACTGATTTGCATAGGGATGCGCAATACACTGGTGCATAGAGTGGCGCGCAATATGCTAACGCGACAGTGGTGGGCATTAATGATGCGCAATATTCTAAAGCGGATATTGATGCACAACTGAAGAGCACAGTGATGTGCAATATACTGACGCGTTAAGCGCTGCGCAGTATGCTAAGACGCTCTGTGATGCGCCATATCCTGCCGCGCTCAACACACGTGAGAGTATTGGCTTCAGTAGAAGAAAGTGGGAAGAAATACTTTCACACACCTAGAGCACCACACCAAAATACTTGAGCAGGGCTTTCTTTGACTCTTGGTTCTCGCGAGAATCCATACCTATTAACCGCGAACGTAAAGGGAAATAAAAGCGTAAATACAACTCAAACTTTCTTTTTTATCAGGTGTTTTCTACGAGCAGCATTACAGAGAAGATAAAGAAATAATGACAGAAACATTAAAGGAGAATGAAAACATTGAGTCAAAGGAACCACGTGAAGAATTGTGAAATAAAAAAGTGTATATTAAATAATTCCAAATATCCTAACACGCACAAAACACAATAGAGAGTTTTAGATTTACGTTAACGGCAAACGTGAAACGTCAGTTAACCAGTAAACGAATTCTTTTACATTACTGAAAAGGAATCGCAAAAAAATCCAAGCAGTAGGAAAAAAAGAATACTTGTCTTTGTCGAGAGGTTTGCAGAAGGTAAAGTGAAATACAGGGAAACGATGAACAAGTAGTCACGTTTGCCGTTTGCGGAAACAATAGTCATCCTAAGACTAATATCCTGACACGTTCAACGTTACCATATGCAAATGGCATATGCGCGTTATAAATATTAAATTATTAATGATAATAATATTATTAGATTTAACTAAATTATCATTATATTAGTCCACTATCATCTAAATATGAATGCACATGTATGTAAAGTATTATTCGTTTAAGACAGAAAATAAATATGCTCATGACTTTAATTTGTAGTGTCCTTTTAGATAAATAATAGCGCCATAGGAGCAAAGAACGGTTGTACTACCAGTTTAAGGTGACTGCTTACTTTTGGGAAAAAATTTAAGCTTTTTTTAAAACTTGGATTTTCCGAATTCGAATTTAATACTGATTCTAAATCTGGATAGAAAATTGGGTGTCCCGAGCTTGCTTTCGAGATAATCATCATTTAATGGAAGCCTACGCGCGAGTATGATTTGGAGCAAAAATTGAGACACCGGAAGTACGGTTAGGTATTTCACGTAACGATTTCCTAACGATTGGGTATTTCAAGCAACGATCTCCTAACGATTAGGTATTTCAAGTAACGATCTCCTAACGGTTAGGTATTTCAAGTAACGATCTCCTAACGGTTAGGTATTTCAAGTAACGATCTCCTAACGATTAGGTAACTGAAGTAACGATCTCCTAACGATTAGGTAACTGAAGTAACGATCTCCTAGCGATTAGGTATTTCAAGTAACGATCTCCTAACGATTAGGTATTTCAAGTACAATCTCCTAACGGTTAGGTATTTCAAGGTACGATCTCCTAACGGTTAGGTATTTCAGGGTACGATCTTCTAACGGTTGGGTATTTTTAAAATTCATATTTTAAAATTCATTCCTATCTATTATTGTAATTTGTATTTTATAAAAGAAATAAAAAACTTGCTTGCTGTGCTGTGTGCTGTCATAAAGCACTTAGGGGCTGGCAGAACACTTGAGAAGTGTCGAGAAGCACTCCGCTACGCGTCGTGCTTCTCCAAACACTTCTCTCGTGTTCTGCCAACCCCCACGTGCTTTATGACAGCACACAGCACGCGCGCGCGTTTTCTATTTCTTCAGTATATTTTTCAGCGGTTTTTGAGCGCGCGCACATCCTGGGCTCAAATCAAACGTTCAAAGTGTGTTCACCTCTGGTTAGGTTCACTAGAACATATGCGAGTAGAGTAGTCGCTCCTTGGTTCAAGGTATTATTTCCGGTTTTTCTTCCTACCGGAAACTCGGCTTCTTTCCTGTGGATGGGATTGAAGAAGGGTTATGGCTAGATGGGATACTCGCAGTCCAGGTGATCGAGAAAGACTAGTGAGATCATGATTGTCAGGGAAATTTTATTCAGTCGTCTAGTAGTCGTACCCTACGATAGCATAAATTAAGCTATAATAAATAATTTAGTGCAACTGATTCAGATATGAGTTTATTTGATAATTTTTAATTTTCGGGTTTGTTTCTTGGGCTCCCTGCGGTAAATATGTTGACCCACAATGCACCGTAAGGCTATTCTACCCGAGAGGGATTGGTACGGACGTATAAATCACGTTTTCCAAAATGGCGGCAAAGATGATGGGAAGTAGTTTTTGGCTTTCCTAGAATTTTCCCCTTATTTCTATAAAAAAACAGTCCATTTTTTAAGTGATTCAAGTAGTATTTCCAATTTTACGCAAACAAGGAGGATCATAGATATCTAAAATGTCTGGAAATACTGCAAAATGGTCTCGAAAAAGAAGTTCGAACGAGGAGGATTATGACAACTCGTCCATCAAAGAAGATGAAAAACTACCAAAAGCAGGTGATTGGAAAGTCAAGACCCTTGACGAAATTCGTCAGGAAAAACGCCGAAAACTAGACAACGAATATTTCGAGGTAGAAACAGAGGGTTCTCGTCTGAGCGGCAAAAGTTCTTCTACGTCAAGTCCATCGTTAAAGATCGAGTCCAGATCGTCTTCAAAACGTCCTTCGCCATTGACCCCACAGGAGATTATATATCAGCTCAGTCCTGATCACAGCAGCCCATGTGAGTGTTAAGAATAATTAATGTAGCTATTCTTTATCGTCTCAATGACTGAATAAGTCATCTCTGTCATTATCATTTATATCATCATTACCGGCGTTTGCATTGCTACGCAGCCACCCCAGACAAAAATCGCGACGTGCACTTTGCAATAAACTGCCATCAATCAAACAAGTTGATGTCATTTACACACGTTTGGATTGGACCGAATAGGCCCGGTGAGTGTGGCTCATAATACTTGTAAATAATCGACTGAAGTTTTGGCGCCTTGATTGACGGCAGTCTATTGCAAAGTGCACGTTGTGATTTTTGTCTGGGTGGCGGCTTAGCAATGCAAACGCCGGTAAAATGAACATCATAGTTAGTGGATAAGTGTACATTTTGAATATAGTTTTTCTGCTGACTTAATGAATGTAGATGTAGATTTAATATCATTAAGGCCATCATTACCATCATCATGACCATGACCATCATCCTCATCCTTCTCCTCCTCCTCCTCATCATCATAACAGTTAGTCATATGTTGACTGTTGAATTCCTTGGTATCAATCAGCTGCAAAACACTGCAAAACACTGCCGTCATGTGCTATCAACCAGAAAGTATTCTATTGCTTGGTATCAATCAGCTGAATAAATCTCATTACCTGCCTACCATGACAGGCACACACTGCCCCCCATGTTCAATCATCATACTTTAATATTAGAATAAAAGAATAAAAATTTGCTATTAATATTTTGAATTTTTTGTGATGTATCAGTATCTACTGAAAGTGATGGAAGTAGCAAAAAAAGACCAATGCAACAGAAAGGCAGAAGAAAAACAGCTGAAGAAGAAGAAGGTGAAATTCTAAGTGACATTTCAGATGTTGAAAGTGGTACCAGTAAACAGAGAAGTAGAGGTAATAGCCGACGAACAAGCGTAGATGTTGAGATGGTAGAAAAACCCACTGCTGAAGGTAAATGCTGATACTGACAAAGCTGGTACTGGTTATGTCTAGGGAATTAAGTGATAGTACACTCACCCCTCAGCTCTAGGGTCTCTGGTACGATTCCTGGACTCAGCATCGCATGTGGGTAAAGTTTGTTAGATCTCCCTTGATTCAAGGGTTTTTCTTTGGCTTGTCTGGTTTTCCTTCCGCAACAAATGCGAATATGAAATCATAAAATAATAGTCAACACTGATAAATAATAATGAAGTTATACTGAAATGTTTCAGTTGCATACTACAACCTTCATTGGCATAGGGCTAATGTAAATACAACAAGGTTTTATATACATTGGGGAACTGAACATGTTCGTTAATTGATGTCGTGTTCCTTATGGAATGGTACCATTCTTCCAAAAACAGAGGTTTTCCCCATTGGAATTGATTGTCCAAGATTTTTGTATTTTTCAAATTAATAGAATTGCCTGTCTGAACATGGCCTTGCATTAAAGATTATGTTTTTGGCATTCCTTGATTTTCCTTAGTCTCTAGGAAGCACAGAGACTATCCAATGTGAATGCCAATATGATAAATTCAAATTCAGTCTGTCAGTTAGTCAGGCCCTGAGAGATCTTGATTCAGGGTATTGACAAGACATTTGGTGCCCAAGCATGCTTTGTTGTGTGTCGTTTTTTGACCTTACGCTTGTATTTTCTGTGCAACCAGAAGAGGAAGAAGAAGAAAGTGAAGAAGAATCTTCTGATGAAGACAGTGAAAGTAGTGAAGAAGAAGAAGAAGAAGAAACCAAAGTTGAAAAAGACATTTCTGGATCAACACAAGATAAAAGGAGGAAACTGAAAGCAGTGAAGAGGAAGAAAGCAGTGATACAGACAGTGATGACAGTGAAGAAAGCTCAGAGGACGAGGAAGAGGAGGATGAGAAAAACGATCAGACATCTGAAAATAAAAAGGAAGAAACAAAAGTAGAAAATCAAGAGGATAGCGACGATGATAGTGAAAAAGACAGTAGTGAGAGTGATGACTCAGATGACAGTGATTCTAGTGAGGAGGAAGAAGAAGAATCCCCAACAAAAGATGTCAAACAAAAGCAGAATATAAAAACAAATAAAGATGAAAATGGCGAAGATGTGAATATGAAATCATCAAGAACTACAGATTCCAGAAAAGAACATGAAAAAGACAGAAAACAAAGAGATGGTTCAGAACAACAGTCAAAATCAAGAGACAAATATGAACGTCATAAAGAAGAACCTTCAAAAAACAGTAGTCGAAGAAGAAAGAATTATGATGAAGTCCAGGGACAAAGGCATAGCAGAGAGAAGCCAAAATATTCAAAGGACAGTAGTGATGATCAGTTATTTAAAGAGAATAAAAGTAGAGAGAAGTCTGAAGAGCAGAACAAAGGTGAGAAAGTATCTTCAAAAAGAGAGAAGAATAGTCAACCAATAAAAGATAGAAATGAAATGACCGAATCTAATAAAAGTAAACGGGAGGACAGAGATTCTTATAAACGCAAAAGGAGGGAAGGGAAAAGTAGTAGTTCGAAAGATGAAAGTCGTTCAAGCAAGAGAGATTCTGGATCAAAAACATCGAATGCTTCTGAGTCAAGGTTAAGGGAAGCCTCATCTGAAAGAAAAACTTCTAAAGAACAAACTGTCTCCAAAATATTAATGGATCAGGAAAGATTACAATTTTCAACAGAAGTTGTTGATTCAGAGAGCGACAACCCAAGTAGTGATGAAGATTCGTCAGATTCTGAAAGAGAGAAATCTGAACTAAATGAATCACAGGAGAATGAAAAAGAAGATGAAAAACCACGCAAACTACCAGATTATTTACCTGGTATACAGGGCTGTAGAAATGTTAGTGAAGAGTTTGTATGGCTGAACAGAATAGAGGAAGGCACTTATGGAGTGGTATATCGTGCTCGAGACAAGCGAACTAGTAAGTGCCTTAGTAAATACATGTCATAGTGACCTTAAGCATGTCCAAGCATCAAGGATGGCATCGCCGAAACGATGATCCAAGCATGTTTTCAAAACAGTTTTTCATGTCTTGCCATCATCCTTGGCATTGCCGTTCTGTCTATAATGGCAGTTGGTGTTTTCTATGTTTGATCTATAGAGGACAATGGTTCATTTGAAGTACCATTTTAAAAACATGTTCGAGACATTGTTTTGGCACCTTCATCCCCTGTGCTTGTTCATACTTAATGTCCCTAATGAATGAATGACCTTTTTAATATTGCAACTTTTTTAGTGTAAATACGTTTTGTAGAAGCAGTAATCATTGTTGAAGTGCTGTTGACATAAAGTATTTTGTCTTCAGATGAAATTGTTGCACTGAAAAGATTAAAGATGGAGAAGGAGAAGGAAGGGTTTCCTATTACATCACTACGAGAAATTAACACATTGCTGAAAGGCCAACACCCTAACATTGTCACTGTCAGGGTAAGGAGTCTTGTGTAAAGATTGAAAGACATGAGGAAATGTAGAATAGTTTGTGGTCTGAGTGATCATAAGACCTCCTTGGCTTGGGAGTAATGTTTCCCCATTTCAGACCATGTGTCATTCCCTTGAGAAAAAGATTCTTTTTTTGATTTGTTCCCAAATTCATGTGTCTTCTCATTTGCAACCGATTGCAGCCATTAAACGAATTAATGATACTTTACGTGGTCCAAAATGAGAAAACGTGCCCAAGCCAAGGAGGTCTATTAGGGAGGTGAAATTCTCCCTCATGACCATGCACGCCTCCCTGGGCAGATTTGTTCACTTTTGATATACAGGAGCGCTGCATGCTCATGCCTTAACATACTCAGACCCTATTATTTGTTGAATACTTCATGGTTTTGTTGATGCCTAGGGTTTAAGATAATGGCTTGTCAGTCCCTGGTAATGATGACTGGCCTATTCAAATTAGTTTTACCTCACTAGCTTACCACTACCAGTCAGAATGACCAGTAAGGCGAAGATTTAACCAGACATGTTTCATTTCTGGTCAGACATTGTCTGATGACTGTCTGTATTTACGTCCTGATGCCCTGCCCATTAATAAAGTCCCCTTTATTTTGACCCCCTTAATTTTGTTCACCCTCCCCCTCCCCTTTGCTGTGCCCTAATGAATAAAATGCTTATCATGGCCAAGCTTGTATGTTTTTATTGGATTAGACAGTCTTACATCCAAGAAAAGGTTCCAAAATTTATTCCAAAATTTCTGCATGTTCATTTGTGTGTTGTTAAGACTTTAGACAATGTTGTTAGTGTTTTGATTTTTCTTGACAGGAAATAGTTGTGGGTAACAATATGGATAGAATATACATAGTAATGGATTATGTCGAACATGACCTGAAAACCTTGATGGAGCACATGAGTAGCAAGTTCTCTGTTGGTATGTATCTTCCAGTATCATTTCACAATAATCTGATTAAAGAATTGAAACCAAAACGCACCATTTGACCCATAGGTATTCATTATAAGAATAGGTAGAATTTTAAATGTATTGCTAGTCCATAACGTAGCTAGGGAGGCAAAGATTCAGTTGTGACGAGAGTAATTTTTTCTGACTTCGGCCACCATGTTTTTTTTCGATGGACCGCCTGATCAGATTTTTTCCTGCGTGATGATTGGCTGGTTTTTGATGGACTGTCAAATTGAGATCACCTGGTTAGAATTATAAAATAAAAGAAAGCATTTTTTTAAGGATATTTACTCATGAAAGAGTTAAAATTTAATCTTTTTCCTTCATCCTCAGGTGAAGTCAAGTCGCTTCTTGTTCAGCTCCTTCGAGCAGTGGCTCATCTCCATGACAACTGGATCCTACACCGCGACCTTAAATCTTCAAACCTACTTTTAAGCAATGAAGGCATACTCAAGGTAATAATCTTACATTTATGGGATATTATCATCCTTTCGCCTTGAGTTAACAATGATAATGAGATACTAGCTATATCTTGAAATACTTTGGGAAACGTATAAGTTAGTAGAGAAGGGATTGGAGATGGATGAGATGTCTATCAAACAGTTAGAATACTAGTAATCATTTAACTTCATCTATAGCCTATAGTTTAATACCCTTTGTATGGAGTATGTACCCTCTCTTCCCACCCTTATACTAATTTATGACCACTCCCTATATTTATTACTTATAATTTTTTACAGGTTGGAGATTTTGGATTGGCAAGGGAGTATGGATCACCATTAAGGCATTATACTCCTATTGTGGTCACCCTGTGGTACAGAGCCCCAGAACTATTACTTGGAATCAAGGTAAAAATGATACAAGATGATATCAGCTGAGACACTCAGCCAATCAGAATGCAGAAAAGTCAATGTATATTTAATGATAGTATATTGTCTCTTCCCATCAGGTGTCATAGTGTATTCACCTCTCGATAACCCCTAGAGTCCCTCATTTTTGTTCCTCGCCAAACCTAATACACTAAATTCCAATGTGATCTGTGAGTTAGCTGTGCCCTGACCCAGAGCTGCCAAGATAAGAAGTTGTTTCAGGGTTCAATGTGTAAGTTAGCCATGCCCTGACTCAGAACTGCCGAGATAAGAGGTTGTTTCAGGGTTCAATGTGGGAGTTAGCCATGCACTGACTTTGATCAGCCCAGAGGTTGTTTCAGGGTTTGATCTGTGAGTTTGCTGTGCCTGATTTAGACCAGCCCAGAGGTTGTTTCAGGGATTAATGACATAATACTTGAAGGTTAGGGCATGAAAGTACTCTTATTCTGATCTTAGGAATATTCCTGTCCCATTGATCTCTGGTCTTGTGGTTGCATATTTGCCGAGCTATTAACAATGAAACCACTCTTCCCTGGAAAGTCAGAAATTGATCAAATCAACCGAATATTTAAGGTAAGAAAGACTAATCCTCTCTATAACATACAGCAATGTCATGTTACATATTGATAATCAGTGATTACCAGCACGATAAATAAAAGTAATTCACTAATTAATATATTCTGTTATTTAGGAACTTGGAACTCCCAGCGATTCAATATGGCCGGGTCCACCTAAATATTCTGAGTTGCCTCACGTCAAAAAGGTTTGCTTAAAGTGCTACTATGACGAAAATCGCTCAAACTTGGATTCAGCTGAAACTTCCTAAGAATACTCTTCAAAGGTCCAATAATCACTGTATGAAGTGTTTTCTCGATTTTCAGGACGAAAGTATGATATTTTTACGATTATTTTTTGGAGTCTGTGACGTCATACACTCAACATCGAACATCGCTCCATACATTTCTTTGTAGTTTATGATCAAAATATCAGTAGTAAAGGGAGAAAGAAATACCCAAACACCCCAAAATATAAATTATAGTCACAAGTAATGTGAAATAAGCACATTAGCCACCCTTTGGGCTTCATAGGAATAAAATATATTAAGGATTTATATACAAAGAAATATATGTAGCAATGTTTGATGTTGAGTGTATGACGTCACAGACTCCAAAAAATAATCGTAAAAATATCATACTTTCATACTGAATATCGAGAAAACACTTCATACAGTGATTATTGGACCTTTAAAGAGTATTTTTAGGAAGTTTCAGCTGAATCCAAGTTTGAGCGATTTTCGTCGTAGTAGCACTTTAACTTTAAATATTTTCATAACGAGTACCTTCTTTGGGTATTCGCAGCTATTTTATGGAGAGACGGGGGTAACTTTCTTGTTGTCCAAGATCAGCCTCACACAAAATAAGCTTTGTTAGCATTCTTTGGAAGTACTGTAAAACCTCTACCTTGTAAACACCTTTTCATTCTGTTACTCTTAATCATGATTTTTTAACCTAAAAGAATGCACAATTCCTATTGTTTTATTTTTGTTTTGAAAAAGATTATCTATTTTTCCCTCATCTTTAGTTATACCTGCCTCTGTTATACCTGCCTCTGTTATACCTGCCTCTGTTATACCTGCCTCTGTTATACCTGCCTCTGTTATACCTGCCTCTGTTATTATCAGGCTATGCTCCATCTACTTCCCTTCCATCTTTAAATGTTTTTTCTGTGATGTTAGATTTCTAAAATATTTTTACTATCATTCTATAATCACCAGATGACCTTCACAGAGTATCCATACAATCAACTGAGAAATAACTTTGGAACATATCTTACAGACAAAGGTTTTGATCTGCTAAATAGGTAAGATTAAACATTGTCAGGTAGGAAAGGCTCTGCCTAAACCCAACAAGCACCTAATTTGATCTGTGAGCTATTTGCCCTGCCCTAACTCAAAATGACTCTGGGTTGATTCAGGGTTCGATCTGGGAGTTGGCCATGAAGTCCAAATTGGCTTACTTCTCTGCAGCTCAACCTTCTGCTTTACCTAAAATATTTTAGAACCCTTATTAAAATCTGGGTAACTATTAATTTTGGTTTTTGTTTTCCAGGTTTTTGACTTATGATCCAAGCAGAAGGATCACAGCAGAGGAAGCATTAAAGCATGAATACTTTAACGTAAGCAGCGCTGGATGTGTTTTTTATATGTTAGACCAAGATACCTTTTTACCTGGTCATACTGTCTTCCCATTTGCCTTTCTTTAGAGTATCATTTTTTTGTTTAACAGTCACACATGAGAGGACAATTGGATATGGATATAATATAAGCAAAGTATCATAATATTCACAAGAGAATGACACATGGTCTGGAATGGGAAAATGTTATGCCAAAGATAAAAATATCTTTTCTTGTTTCTTGTTTCTTGAATACAATATTTAGTATTTAGTAAACTATATTAGAACTATATTTCCTTGAAGTGATTTTTCCATGATATTATCTAAAAACATAGGAATCACCCCTTCCGGTTGATCCAGACATGTTCCCAACTTGGCCTGCTAAAAGTGAAATGATGCAGAGACCAAGGCGTAAAGACTACCAACACAGCCCTAAGCCACCAGAAGGTGGCGAGATGTTCTCCAAACTTGTAAGTCCTTGTTTCCTTAAAATCGCTCCAAAATTAAAACTCTTTCATTCGAGCTGGAACTTTGCTGAAATAATCTTGAATACATTAAGAACCACTCACTGAAATATCTTTCTAATATTCGAAAGGAAAGGGCCAAAATTTTACAATTTATTTTCGTCCGCCATTACTTCCTTTGACTCACAGAATTCGACTCAAGAAGATTGGCACGAGTACTTATGACGTCATTTACTCAACCCAAACCAAAACATTGGTGGCTAATGTATGTGCCATGTTTGTAAAACTCGGTTTATTTGGTTTATTCAGAAATATATAATGTTTCATTCGGTTTCCTAACTACTATATGACCAAACAATGTCTAGGCGCTGAAATTTTTCAGTTTCAATAATACTGACGATCATAATTCGAAAATTTCAATACATCTCGGCACGCCAAGAATCACAACAAAGTAGGACGCATGGACGAGATTCTAGCGGTTCCATCGCGCGAAGTGACTGAGATATTCGGGATTTATTCGAATCATTTTAAGGATAACAACTTTTCAAGGTATATTTACATACAAGGGCAAAGAGCAACCCCACAATTTGGGTCCGCGAGACATCCGACACAATGAAAGAAAAATCTACGAGCTGAGTGACAGACGCCGCTGTCGCGTGAGTAATAAATAAGAAACCTTTGACATGTTCTTTTACAAAGATAATATTAGATAATCGTATGTTTGTACCTATTCAATGCATAATAAACATTTTGAAGCAAATAATAACCGTCCTGTAGTAAATCAGCTAGGAGAATTACGAGCTCGCATTCTAAATTATTCGGCACATAGATCTAAGTATATTGTCACAAATCTTTATATCACAACGCAGAATTCAAAAGGCAATCGGTTGTTTTCATAACATCAATCACTATTAGATTACATTGAAACTTCAAATTTAAGATCTTTATATCATGGACAGTATGAGCAAATACAAATAATGAAATGAACGTAAGGAATTTTTATGAAAACCTCTTCCCACGCATTGCTTCTTCTTCTAGTTCGGCTTCATCTTCATACATTATAACTTGTGGTTCTAACTCTTCAGGATTGATAAAGCGAGCGTCCAAAGGAGTTTCCATCATATTTGAAGAGGTATCAAAGGTTTAAAAAAAGTCTGTTTAGAGATTCTTTTCACGCTAACGCGTTTAAAACATCAAATAAACTTCAGGTAATCTAACAAGAAATGTATAGTCAAAACGACGCTAACATGACGGTGTTGAGTAAATGACGTCACAGCGTAAAACTGCTGTACATAATGACTCATTGGCCGTGACACAGAAATTAATGGCAGACGAAATTTTGGCCCTACCCTTTCGAATATTAGAAAGATATTTCAGTGAGAGGTTCTTAATGTGTTCAAGATTATTTCAGCAAAGTTCCAGCTCGAATGAAAGAGTTTTAATTTTGGAACAATTTTTGTCCAAGTGGCCCTTTAATATTGGCTTACTTAATTCCAGTGCTATGAGTTATCCATTCCTGACTTAGATCAGCCCAGAGGTTGTTTCAGGGTTCTGTCTGTGAGTTAGCCATACCCTGACTTAGATCAGCCCAGAAGTTGTTTCAGGGTTCCATCTGTGAGTTAGCCCTGCCTGACTTAGATCAGCCCAGAGGTTGTTTCATAGAACTAAATTACACCTGCTAGGTTTTCCATACTCTATCAATTTTCTAGAAGCCTGAAATAATCTCTGTAAAACCATATGCCCTGTCAAAAGAGCAATGAATATACTTATTTTGTGTTAAACTATAGTCTCATTGATTTCAAATTGTAGAAAGATGGCAGCGATAGTAGCAGTGCTGCTGCTGCTGGTGGAGGACTTCAAGGTTTTCATATGCCATCATCCAAGAAAGGTTCTGCTGCTGTCGCTGGGTTTGCTTTGAAGTTCTAACAACCAGACAGTATTCATTACTGACATGTGGCTGGACAAGTGCCAATCTTGGCTGGACATTCTCTATTGGCCAGCCATTAGGTTGAGCCCTGCAGTAGTAAGGCTAGCAGCTATTGTTGACCTTCATACAAGAAAGGTTCAACTGATGTTTGCTTCAGTTTGAATTTCTAGTTAAACATTATCCTAGTGGGCCCAGTTGTATGAAGGGTAGATAGCACTGTCCGACGAATAAATCTTATCCAATGGATAAATTTATTGCAAAACAGAATCGACTTATCAACTGGATAAGGATTTATCCGTCTGATAGCTCTATCCACCCTTCGTACGACCTGGCCCTGTCCTCAAAATGTAAATATTTGTACTAGTCATTGAATAACATAGATGTGTAACCTTCTTAAATTAAAGAATTGTGAAGAAATAATTATGATATACTGGTACTAAATTACTGCTCTTTGAGCCTTTGCTTATGTCTCTTACCTCGATCCTCATTTCCTGGTTCTTTAGAGGAAGCATTTATTTATTCATTTCTTCTATTTCCCCAATCAGTCTCTTATGCGTTGTCAGTGGTAAACGTGAAGTACTATACTATTAGGTAGGCTTAAGAGCTAATAACCGGGGGGGGGGGGGGGGGGGGACCAAATTATAGTAGGCCAGTGAGATTAAAAGCAGAAGGGCATATATGTGGGATTTTACAGAATAAAAATATTTAAAACTGCTACAGAAAATCAGAAAATTGCGGCACCCAATTTGTCTCTATGTCAATAGTGCAGTGCACTGATTCTAAAAATAGCTTGAAGATTCGGACAAACATTGCATTCTGTTAACCGATATGAGGATTATACGAACTGATTTTATTATTCTTACTTAAAGTTACAATAGTAACCCATGTAAACTAAGATCAACTGGGGTTGGCTGTGAAAATTATTTGCTGAAAGTAAACTTGTAAGTTTGTTTTTCTGAATTTTGCCTTTGTCTTCGTTTTTATGACGTCATGGCTGCACTGCGGTATTGGAAATCAAAGTCTGCCACATGATAGGTTATTTATGCACAATGTGAACAAACTTTTACAGTCTAGCTTCCATGTTTTCAAAGGTAGCTGTCATGACAGACCGTGAGGGTGATTGCTTCTGATTGGCTGAATTTCTTTCATTTCTTCAATGTTTCAGCCCAATCAAATATATTTTATGCTCAAATATATGAACACCATTGGCCATGTACTCAAGATATATAGCCTCCCTTCCCCAGCTATCATTTTCTCTTGACCCATTAATATTTTACGGACAGAATCTAAATAAAGAAAAGAATATTTCAAGACAATGTTTTTTGGGTTTCCTGTGTGAGGTGAATCACACTCCCCGTCTCTCCCCCCCGCGGAATATTACGTGTCACACTGCACGATTTCTTATGATCAGCTGATAAATACCCGGGTCTCAGCCAATCAGAATAGTTCTTCTAACAATAAAACTGAAGTACTATTTGTCGATCAGGCGTCGGCTTTTTTCTTGCAAAATCTCTGCATCGAGGTAAGAATTGCTACAAAAACTCCTTATTTTTTACTCAATTACAACTATTTCTTTCTTTCTGACCGGCTGAAGTCATAATTATTGTGTTTTGCATTTATTTTTCAGTAGAAAGGACAACATTCTTGGCAGAAATCTGATCAAAATGACTATAAAATTCGGAATCAACGGGTGAGAGTTTAGACATGTGCTTCAGTTCTTCACTTTTGAGGCCTTTTTCATTTTTTAAGTAATTGCACAAGACCTGAGATCGTATTAAGAATGTCTTACGGTGTTTTTTGTGTAGATTTGGACGAATTGGACGGCTGGTTTGTCGTGCTAGTTTGGAGAGAGACGATGTTCAACTTGTCGCAGTCAACGATCCTTTCCTTGATGCAGAGTACATGGTAAAAAAACACAGATTTTTAACCTTTTAAAACCCATGTTCAACTATTTTATACCAAAACAAGATTTTCCTATGACTAGATAAGCTAAAACCAGGCAAAATATTACTATTTCTTATATTTTATGTCTATTTTTAAGCATTTATTAGCTCCAACTCTGGCTTCAGGTTATTTAGCGACAGCAAATCGAAAATTAAAATTCACATTTTGACAGGAAAAAGAATTAAAATAGTATTTTTGCCATCTGTTCTTTAAATTGATAAATTATTTTCCATTTTATAAGTTATTTATAGTCAGTTTTCACCAGTGAAAATATGATATTATTGTTATTTAAAAATGCCAAATTATAAATATAAAATGTACAAATTATACAGCTGTTATATTTTTATTGCGAAACCATTGATATTATCCGGTCTGCGACAAGTTTGGCTTAAAATAATTGAGATATTTAGAGTTGAATTAGCTTTGAGAAAAGTGGAATTAAAAAAGTGGTTACAAAAGAGCAAAGATGAATTGTAGTTTTCTCTTTGTCGTGTGCCACGTTGGACCTCAAACTGCCACGCATTGAGCTACGTTTTGTGATGTTAATGATTATTTTCTTTGCCTTTTATTAATGTCCAACTGCTGTCCTGTTCATTATTTGTATTGAGTAATTATTATTATCACTACCAAATCTTGGGATTCTGTATAGGAAAATAATTGTTAGTTGACAATTACACTGTATAGTATGATTCCACTCAACTGGGTTCTAACCTTGGTTGTTTTTGACTTCCAATTCAATCTATAAGTTAGCTATGCCCTGACTGATAAACCCAGAAGTTGTTTCAGGGTTTGATCTGTGAATCAGCCATGGCCTGACTTTCGAGACTTATTCCAAGGTTTGATCAGTGAATTAGGAATTCCTGGCTTAGATCAGCCCAGAGTTTGTTTCAGGGTTCAATCTGTGAGTTTGGCATGTCATGGCTTAAATCAGCCCAGAGTTTTTTTTCAAAGGTTATACAGAAATATGCCTAACTCTCTCCATGTTTTATAACAGGCCTATCTGTTCAGGTATGACTCCACCCATGGCCGATTCAAAGGCGAGGTGAAGGTGGTGGATGGAAAACTGATCATTAATGGCAAGACAATAGAGGTGTTTGCCAACAAAGACCCATCAACCATCCCATGGGGAAAGCATGGTGCCGACACTGTTATTGAATCTACTGGTGTTTTCACCACCATCGAGAAGGCCGGTGCTCATCTGAAAGGAGGTGCAAAGAAGGTTATCATCTCCGCACCCTCTGCCGATGCACCTATGTTTGTTATGGGTGTTAATGAGGAGAAATATGAATCCAGCATGAATGTTGTCAGGTAAGCAGGCTGGAGGCTTAGAAAAAGGGGATGGGATGGTGGGTGGGGATATCTTTTTTGAGATTTTCAACAAATAATAGCTTATGATAAATGAAAAGAGTGAATGAATAAATTTACCTTGTTTTACGAGGGTAGTATTGTGTGGCGCTCATTGTTTGGGGTTATTGGGGGGGGGGGAGGGGGGGTTTAGGGAAAAACCCTTAAGCACAAGAGAGAACCAAATAAACTCTCTACTCACATATGAGTCTGGGAGCATGGGTCACATTGGTGAGAGGTGAGCGCTCTAAAGGCCAATTTAGACGGCATGAATTTTGCCTACAACTATTGTATACAACATGCTCATGTCTGTCATAGGCAAGTTGTAGGCTTGATTTACACGCCACGACTCCAGTTGTAGGATGGCATGAGCGTGTTGTATACAATAGTTGTAGGCGAAAACTGTACCGTCTAAACCTTAACCATTATGCCACTTGTGCATCTGATAGCATGAATTGATGGAACAAATTTATTATTTTCTTTAATTGTAATGTTTATTTTTTCAGCAATGCTTCTTGCACTACCAACTGCCTTGCTCCTATAGCTAAAGTCATCAATGATAATTTTGGTATTGAGGAAGGCTTGATGACAACCATCCATGCCTATACTGCCACACAGAAAACTGTTGATGGGCCAAGTGGAAAGGTACAATACACTATACCTCCTTGGCTCAGCGTAATGTTGTCCCATTTCAGACCATTGTCATGTCATTCCCATGAAGTTATTAAATAACTGTTATAAACCTTTTGTTCCAATTGGTTGGGAGCATGTGCATCATGAGAGAAAGCAGGCCATGTGCACACTTTCTATCTCGTCATTTTGCCAATATAATAGAAATATTCTTTGAAACTTCAATAATTTGTAATTATGAAAATGTTTCATAGCATTGGCGTGATGGAAGAGGTGCTCACCAGAACGTTATCCCAGCATCAACTGGTGCCGCAAAGGCAGTCGGTAAGGTCATTCCAGAGCTGAATGGAAAGTTGACTGGCATGGCATTCAGAGTTCCTGTGCCTGATGTGTCTGTGGTAGACTTGACCGTTAGGCTTAAGAAAGGAGTAAGTATTCTTCACCTTATTGAAGAAAAATAATAATAATAAATAAATAAATAAAGTGACTGTTAATATTTAGAGTTTGGCTCAAAGTCCTCTGATTTTGTACTTATTGAATTTAAGTTGAACACAATTTTCTTGAAATGCAGGCTTCATATGACGAAATCAAGAGTGCTGTGAAGAAAGCCTCAGAGTCCAAAGAGATGAGCAGATTCCTTGGTTACACTGAAGATGAGGTGGTGTCCAGTGACTTTATTGGCCACACAACCTCTAGCATATTTGACGCTAAGGCTGGCTTGGCCCTGAATGATAAATTCGTCAAGCTGGTTGCCTGGTAAGTGACTCTTTTTTCAAATAGGCCTTCCTGGATTTGCTTGAGTGACTAGGAAACAATGGCTTCAAGTCGTACTTAAACTTTATAAAATACAGTAAATGTATGAACACTGCACATCAAGTCCAACCTCAGCTTTGGTCATTGTTTTGTGTTCAGTCAAGATAGTTCTGTAAAAGTCTATTATGACTTTCCAGTGCAGTGCACAATGTTTTAGCTTGTGGGATATACATGTAGCAACAAGGGGAAATTATTCATACTGTTTTTTAGATATCAGATAAGTTCATGCTGGATCCGGAATGATTTAAAGAGGGTGGCTGTTACCTTTTTGTTTAGATTTTACATTATATGCCTCCCCCCACCTACCCCCCTTCGGGATCTGCCTTTGAAGGTTACTGTTTTTAGGCAAGGATTAAGTTTATGTTGGGAGTGATGAAAATGTCTGATGCTTGAATGACTAGACCAGTTGGTCCAGTCCTGGAAGAATCTTGTATTCATACTGTCTGACCCAACACACACAAAGATGATAATTTACTTTCAATCCATCTAAGGTTCCTATTTACTTCCTATACAGGGCTTCAGATAGACTGTGAGGTAAGTCCCTCTATTTCCCTTGGTCACTTTAAGTCTGTCTGTCCGTGTCAATTGGTCGAGGAAGATTGGTTATGAGTCAAAAGTCGACACGGACAGACAGACGGACAGTGACCAAGGGAAATAGAGGGACTTAGCTCGCAGTCTAGGCTTCTTCTCCCCCTGAAAATAAACACACCTTCCCTTATTAAATGTATAATTTTTAAGGTTGTTGAAACATTTTCCTATTTCAGGTATGATAATGAATATGGATACAGTCATCGTGTAATAGATCTTTTGGTCTATATGACAAAGCGTGGCTAGCACTGTCAAGAAAACCAAACTAGACAACTTTTGATCAATAGATACTTGATAAAAAATCTTTAACATGAGTTTGTGTTTGATTTTACTTTTAAATCTTCATGGTGTATTGAATTGTACACCATCTTTATACATCTATGATGTATTGTTCTTCAAATAAATAGTGGAAGTATTGGTAATTTAAGTAGAAGGACTTGAAATGTTAGTCTTTGGGTTAATAAAAAGAAGCTTTAAAAGTACTTTATAAAAATTAATGTTGTCCTCGTCTTATTATGGGTGTTAGTTTGTTGGTGTTTACAAATTGCGATCAAAAAAGTTGTTCATGTTCATTAACACTAACACTAATAATTGGGGAATTCTGACTCTTTTTTATGGGCTCACCGGTCTATTTCATTTATTGCATTTGGCTGCTAGCTATTTCATAATTATTTTATTTGCTCGATCTATACCTATGTCCAAGGTATTGCAATATTGCCTAAGCGAAGTTTTGTTCTATTTGTGTTTGCGATAAAGAAGCCAAATAAAGAAAATAGCTGGTATACCACAGGTACCCCAGCAAATAGGCGTTAAAGCCACACCCTAATTCCTATTTCGCATAAATTTTGTAACACGGGTACATGTGTTCACGCGGTTCTTTATTGTTGTAACACGTAAATTGACCAGAGTTTTGCTACATCAAATCTAATTTCTAATATAATCTTTAATCAAATAACTTCTGGATACGCAAAAGTTTAAAGCTAATATCCTACACTATTTACAATGGTCTGCGCTATCGTGCTTTTATTTAGTTTTGATACTGTTAACGGTTTTAGAGTGGATTTCATTAATGTGATAGCCCTTGAGTTACGATATGTTCAGTTTGTCTTTTCGCTTGAGTTTAGGTGTGGACACGATGTAACGCTGCATGAAATGGGCTATTTTGGGTGTCGCACAGAGATTAGTTTATGTCTTTGAGATCATTGCGCATGTCAAATGTGGTCATTTTTACACCATTGATTTTTGCCACTGTCTGACATCTCTCTATCGCTTCACAAACAGCCAGTCTTCTTGAAGGTCGGTTCCGAATGTACTCGTGAAAGCTGGCCAAATCTTCTTCCCTTCTCTCTTCAGCAGCGGCTTTTCCCTCCCTTGAATACCTGGCTATTCCATCTTCAAATCCAAGCGAGTCATTGTCAGTTCCTTGTACAATGATATGCTTTACTTTCGCCTCCATCTCTTGCGCGGGAAAGCCTGCCAAATCATCATGTGTACTATCTTTAGCAGCAGCTTTGCCCTCCCTTAGATACCTGGCTATTCCATCAACGAACCCAAGAGAGTCGTTGTCAGTTCCTTGTACAACGATACGCCTTACTCTTTGCGACGAAGAAAAATTGGGAAGGTTAAAAACAGAAACACAACTAACACGACGTGGATGTTCAGTCTTTTCCAGCTCTCTTTTACTGTCAACTTCTTCTTCTTTGACTAAATCGTTTGGGGCTTTTTCCATCTCATTTTCCGCTACAGGGGTACTCAGTGCCTGTATGTAACAACATTCATTGTAAGGCTTATCTGTTATCATATCTGTTGGCTTTAACCCGGCATGATTTCTATCACTGCCTTTCTCGCTTCGTAATCCAAGATGCGCAGATTCGCGGCTCCAGCTTTTTCCTCTCCACTGCCTTGTTCTGGTACCATTTTTGTTCCTGACACCAGAAAAAGTTCCTCGCTTGAACGCCAATGAACGACTCCAACTTTTCCGCTTAGTAACGCACAAACGCTCCCTACCATTACCAACAACAAAAGTGTCATTCTCAGTCCAAAAAGCCATTGAGCTTAATTCTCCAAAGTTGAACTAGTACTTGTAAGAGAGAGCTTGTCTTCTTCAGTTGACAGGAATACTTTTGAGTAGATTGTTAAATTAAAACCACGTTTGTTGGTTCTGTTGTTGTGTAGTGACTTTAACACAAAGGGCTACCTCTTAATTTTTTTCTAGTGGCACAAAACTATATTTTATAGCAAATTAGATATCTTTGGCAATGGATCTGAAATGAAAGAGAGGTATGGACTGTAGCCGAAAAGAAACTCGCTGTGATTGTCAGTACGCTATTCCTTTAGTTTAATTCCATGATTATGTAACAGAGATGTTACATACGCACTCTATCGCAAGAAAGGCTTTTGCTGAACCAATCAAAATGCTCGAAATAAAATCCCACCAATCACAGAGTAGACACACCTTCGACTAGTGACGTCTCTGGTTGCTAGGTGCTAAATTAACTGGTTGCTAGGGATGAAACTGATCAATCAAGTTAATTAGTTTCGTTGCAGATGATCTGAGATAGTGACTTACAAATGACGTTACTGCAAACTGAAGTTTCCTCACAAAGTAATAATATCTTTCGGCTCGTTATAAAGCCTGAGAAAAATTGACCCATGAAAAATGAAAACGTTATTGATAAACAAATAAAAACGTGAAAAATATTAAATCTTATTAATTATCGTGATAGCAGTTTAAAAGCGACGTCTTCTTTCTTCCATTTGGTGACTTGGAAATCCATGATTTCAATTAAGGGAAAAGTGACACCTCATGATTTTGCGATTTTTCTCGCTTGTGATTGGCTAAAACTGATTTTCTCAGATCAACTGGTGACCATTGTTGTTCCGTTACAATTTTTCTTAATTAAGAATTACATTTGTTTTGAACCACAAATGCGTCAATTCATTTACTTTCTCAGTTCAAAGTAAAAAAATAACGCGTGCCGCCAAGGGTGTGGCTGAAGAGAAAGTAAAGTAAAATTCCAGTTTTACTCGCTTAACTATGTAGCCTTTCTTTTCTCGCCGGTCTGCGGTCTGCTTGATAGTGAGAGGACAGCTAATGAGGCAGCCTCGTACTTTCTTTGCTTTCATTGAAATAGAAAAACGAACAAAAAATAAATAAAATAAGATCAGTTCTTTAAGTTCTGGTCTCCCTGTGGAAAATTAAAGTACACTCGTCACTAGTTTCCCTCCTCCAACCGGTAGTAACTTGGGACTAGCACTGAAACCAGGACAAAATATTTGACTAAAACATTTATTTTTTAAAGCAAAAATATCATCACAAACTTGAATATAAAGGCTATATAGGCCTTATTTCGTAGTCCATGTTACTTAATTGGAGGTTTAATTCCGTGACTGCCGCTCAAAAGCTTTACATTCAACAAAAATAATTGAGTTGTTGATAAACATAAGCTATATGATTACAACAGACATCAAGAATTTTTAGGGATTTATTCAACAATTCATCATGGAAAATCTCCGCCAGACCCTCAAACAAGACAATCAAGTGGATTTTATATCTCATTTCTCGTCCACACACACTGAAGATGCGTTCAAAGCGATGAAGAGAATGAAAGTCAACTCTGAACTTTGTGACGTCCTTCTTGTTGTTGGAGAGCGAAGGATTGCTGCCCATAGGCTTGTCCTGGCTTCATGTTGCCCTTATTTTCACGCTATGTTTACTAGTGAGCTTCTTGAGAGCCGACAAGGGGAAGTCACTTTACAAGGAGTCGATCCAGATGCTATGGAGATGATGGTTGAGTTTGCTTACACAGCCAGAATTACGGTTACTGAAGAGAACGTTCAGTCTCTTCTTCCTGCTTCTTGTCTTCTTCAGCTGAATAGCGTTAGAGAAGCCTGCTGTGAGTTTCTTAAGAATCAACTTCATCCTTCAAACTGTCTTGGGATTCGCTCTTTCGCAGATGCTCATGTTTGTAAAGAGTTGTTGGATTCCTCTCACAGATTTGCTCTGAACCATTTTGTTGATGTTTGTCAGACTGAAGAGTTTTTACTCTTGGATGTAAACCAAGTATTTGAGCTGATCTCGAGTGATGATATCAATGTTAAAAGCGAGGAGCAAGTATACAACGCAGTTATTACATGGGTTAATCACGATAAAGATCATAGAAAGAGCTTAATACATCAACTGTTGCCTCACATTAGACTAGCTTTACTATCAAGAGAATGCCTAATGACAAGAGTAGAAACAGAAGATATTATAAGATTTAATCAGGACTGTAAGGACCTTCTAATAGAAGCAATGAAATACCACTTATTACCAGAAAAAAGAAATATGTTACAAAGTCCAAGGACAAAGCCGCGCAACCCTCAAGGACAAGTGCCAATCCTGTTTGCAATTGGAGGAGGTAGCTTGTTTGCAATCCACAGTGAATGTGAGTGTTATGATCCTCGGATGGAGAGATGGTGCATGATTGCACCCATGTCGACAAAACGATCTAGGGTTGGAATAGGTGTTATAGACAGTAGAGTATATGCAGTAGGAGGGTATGATGGGTGTAATGACCTTGCAACAGTCGAGTGCTACTTCCCCCAAGAGAACCAATGGTCACCAGTGACACCGATGGGTACTCGACGCAGTTGTCTTGGAGTTGCTGTTGTCAATGGTCTAATATATGCTATAGGGGGGTATGATGGGGCATCATGTCTTAACAGTACAGAAAGGTATGACCCTCTGACGGATCAGTGGACTTCAGTAGCTGCCATGAGCGTACGAAGGTAGACACATCAATGCTGCATTAATAATTATAAAATAATTATTAGGTCATTATATACTTGTAGGTGGCAAAGTTATCTTGTCTCTTGGGGCTCACTTTGTGTATACACCTAAGTGGGAGGGAGCAATTTTACACCAACAATATAAAAAAATACCACAAGCTTATCAGACTAAGACTTAGTATGAGTGGGTTAGGATGGGATCCCTATGGTTTGGTTTGTTGAAGTTTTTAAATTTACTTGAATTTACCTTGATGTAAATTCATAAAGTTCAAGGAACATCAAACCACAGGGATCTTATCCGGACTCACAGATCCCTAGTCTGTTAAGCCTGTGGAAACACATAACTTATGTCAGAGTGGAAAGAGAAAAGAGACATTGAGTGGGGATTGGGAGAAAGGTATAATTGGCAAATAATCTGTCTCATTACTATTTGAGATTTTGCCCACAAGCTGATGCTGCATAACAGGATACAGGGCCCCGTTAAGTACCATTTTCCCACCTCTTAATACCCCAATTCCCATCCCCCAATCAATCCATTAATAAATCATTAGTAAAGGCCAGACACTGAGGGTGATCACTGCCATGTCCTCAATGGTTCTTTTACGTTTCTCCGATGTAAGGTGAAGGTAGTGTGGAGAGAAAGGACTGCCATTTTATGTGGTCATCTAAGCTGTTATAGTCTTAACATTTGTATTACAAAGGCAGCACCTCTGAACTCAGTTATTTTAAGACCTCGAGTGTTGGTCCAGCTGGGACTCGAACCACAGCCAGTCCCACACCAAAGTCCTATGCTCAAGCACCCGAGTCAACTGGCCGGATGGCGGTCATCAGGGCAGTCGTAAGGGAATGGCCAGGATAGTAATCATAATATGCAGATTTATAATAATTGACATGTTCTTCACAGGCGGTATGTTCGCGTTGGTGTTGTTCGAGGTATTATTTACGCAGTTGGTGGTTATGACGGCAGTGCTCACTTGAACACGGTAGAGTGTTTTGACCCTTTAACAAACAAATGGAAGCCAGTTGCTAACATGTCTAGTAGACGGAGCAGTGCTGGAGTGGCTGTTCTCAATGACTTCCTCTATGTCGTGGGTTAGTACAGTATAAGTCATCAGCAAGCATGTACTATTTGTTGCATACTGCTACTGCATGCCTTAAACTTGCTGTCCCTCACTGCTGTGTTCATGGGTTTGATCCCCAAATTCACCAACGGATTTCAATAAAATTGCTTGGGGATTTATCGGTGTTCCCCAGTTTTCCTCCCTCCGCAAAAGTCAACTTCTAAATTCCAATTCAATCATGGAATGAGGGTTGCGGATTTGTTAGCCACTAGGCAAAAAGTGCCCTCTTAAAACAAGGTTGAGATTACTTGATGATTTACTAGGATTCAATGGGGGTCACTGGGGTGGAGACGTGTCTACCCGAGATATTCAGGACTCAAGTTTGTAGCACTATTACATTTTAACAATACTTAACAATAATTATTATTTCTAACACCAGGTGGAAATGATGGTGCATCCTGCTTGAATACAATGGAAAGATACGATCCAACAACCCACACCTGGATGTCATTAGCGCCAATGGGTGTACGTCGAAGCACCCATGACTTAGCTGTATTAAACAAACTGTTATTTGCAGTTGGTGGCAATGATGGCAGTTCTAGCTTGAACAGTATCGAAAAATATGATCCAGAGACCAACAAGTGGGTTGCAGTTGTTCCTATGAGTACAAGACGCAGTAGTGTTGGGACAACTGTAGCACAAGTTCTGCTTGTTTAACCTGATGATAATACTTGCATTGAAATCAAAATGACAGGTATTCTAAAAGGACCTTTTTGTAGTTGGATTACAAGAATTTTGAAGAATTTAAGTGTGTTGAGTAGAAGTGTGTCAGAGTAAGGACGAACACTAACAGAAAGAATAGGAAGGGCATTTTGAGCGTGGAGAGCCTGTATGGAGAGACTACTACTTTTCCATGGGGGTGGTAGTAGGGCTATATTTTTACTTTTATTGTTAGAACATTACATAACTTTTAAGTCTGCAGGACAGACTTGGTTACTTCATATTGTGGTTTTAAATATTTGTAAGTTGTACATTAGTTATTGATCTAGAAGACAGACTCCATTCCACTTTTCCCTAAATTGCAGGATAAAAAAGTCTGCCTAGATTTGACAATTCTAACTTGTATGAAAATAGTCCCTTCATATTTCCCTGTGCCATCTTGAAAGGTAGCTGCGCCTTTGCATCAAAGCAAGACAAACGGTGAGCTTGCAATGATAGAGACGTTTTTTAACACCTTGAACAATTATTATTCACTTGTCTCTATCATTGCAAGCTCACTGTTTGTCTTGCTTTGATGCAAAGGCGCAGCTACCTTTCAAGATGGCACCTGGAACTGTGAAGGGGACTGTTGCAATAATAGACAATACATGTTATAATAATTTGTTGTGGTACAGTGTTTTTTTCATTACAGACCACATGCCATTCTCTTGAAAATAATATTCTTAGTTTGAGTTGTATCCTTTATGTGTCTTCTTGCATGCAACTGTTAAACAAAGAAATGACACTCTAGAAAATGACATGTAGTCTGTAATGGAAAAACTTCGCATTACCATGCATAAGAGTATCTATTAAATTAATATAATATAACCAATAAAGTTAGAGCGTGTTTTATTTGACAAACAAACCATTTTCCTTTACACAGGATTCAAAGTAGTAATGCTATGAAAACCTAATCATTTACTGAATAAATTTCCATTTTTTTGGAACAAGAACTGTTTTTCTCTATGTTACTTTCCCTAAGACTGTAACCAGATTTTGATTACATTTTTTTTCTTGCAAAATAAATTCACATATCATGTCAGGCAGCCTTATTTAGTCATCGTTTTTCTTGGAGAGAATAGAGCTGTGGAGATATAAAATGTAAGATTCTATTAGTATGGACTGTGAGCTTGTAAACTATCAAGATTTATTATTAGATGGTATTGACAAAGAAGGCAAGTCCATTGAGAAATTGGATTATTTCCTGAAAACAATGCTTATTATAATATGTCAACTTACTCATCAAATTCATCTTTTAGCCTGAGGTTGAGCATTAATGCATTAGCATCCAAGTAGACAGGGTTTGCAGATGCCGAAATCTAAATATAGGAAAAAAAGATGTAAGATTATCTGCAATGATAAAAGATCAATGACAGAGAACCCCTCTGAGATAGTGCATCGTGGTCTTGCTTCAATACGATATATATTTTTCATTATGCCTTATATGGTGTTGCTTATACCCAAGCTAGACCAGAATGCATCCTGTTTTTCAAACTCAAAAAAGGCCTATTGCAGTTGAGATTATCCGTCAACAAAAGGTAGTCATTATTGTAGAGTAATATATTTACCGTTCTAGCAATTTTTTGTGCAGCACGGATTTTCCTTAGTCTGAGATATCCAGGATTGTCCTTTAAAGCCTCTCCAAGGTTAATAATGTCAAGGAAAAATTGAAGTCAAACTTTTAAAAAATCAGTTTTGCATTAATTGGTCTATAAGCTTCTCCTTTCAATACAAAATACAGAGTAAATTTGATAAAGAGGAAACTGCTACAGATAACCAAGGTGTGGACTACCACAACACAACACCCCATCGCAACCCCCCTCTCCCTCCTTGAAAAGTATTCCCATTCAAAATAAATTTAGAACTGACTTAAAAGGAATTTCTCATGATTTGAGTGAACATCTTTCTTATCCACTCCAATAGAAAAATTTCTATCTGGAGAGGGCAAAAGAAAACAATCCTCAAAAAGATATGTTGCTACAATGTACAGTAAGTAAGTAAAGGATATCAGTTTAGCAGCTTGTGCTTCTCCCTCTGCCTGTACAATCTTCTGTTGTCTCTCTTGTCTTGCTTTCTCTACAGCAAACTGGGCTCTCTGAGCCTCTTGTTGAGCTAAAGAACAAGAAATAAATGAAATAGTAAGATCAGTATTGTCATGGGAACTCAGTTGTTGGAAGTTTCCCATTGGAATTTGGTTTTTCATTGCCACTAGTCAAAAATACCAAAGGTAATGACTGGATAATTTAATTGACGGAAGCAAACTAAATTTCTTATACTCATTAATTATCCATGAGCTCATCGACCAACCAGGGTTTTTTATTTGTACCATGTGCAGTAGTTTGAAACCCCCATCATGTAACATAAAAATGTTTCTTGTACTTACCAACTTGTTTTGATTCAATGGCTCTCTCATACTCTTTACCAAAACTTAAATCAGTCTGTAACGAAAAAAAAAAAATGCCTCACTGTCAGGCTTTCTAATTTTAAGGAGGGAGGGGTGAGAACACTGGGGTAAGTATTGTCAACTTACAATGGAAACATCATCCAAGATGATATGGAAGTCTTTTCCTCTTTCTACTAGTTGTCTTCTTATCAGCAAACTAACCTAAAACACAAATTTTGCAACTCTAAGTATCACACAGTATATTTTTAGAGTGTTTTGGCTTCTTTCCAGCAAATTTGCAAACCTCCGAGTAGAGTAATGTCTTTTGGCAGAAGTCAAACTCCAGATATCTTGATTTTATTTGGACAACAAAAACTGCTCACATCTTATAAATAAATCACTTTTATTTAAGTGTCTAGTCGTTCTAGCGCTTTCGCACTAATTGGGGACACTTTTCATTCACATGCACTAAAACTACATTCAATATTCTATGCACACAACGCTCAACTTACATGTTGATTTTAATGAGGGAGGAAACCGGAAAACCTGGAGAAAACCCTCGTAGCATAGGAGAGAACAACACATCAAACAAACTCAATTCACATGTGACGACCACAGGGCTCGAACCAGCGACCCGACCCAGTGGACTCACATCGGTGAAAGATGACGTGTTAGCCATGAACGCCACCCATGCTACCCAAAAACTGTTGCTTACCTGTTGACGCATGGTGATTAGTTGAGAAGCATTAAACTGAGCTACAACACTTTTCAACACCTAAAATAATGCACAAGAGATGTACAACTTTAAGATGTGGAAGAGAGAATGTCAAGAGATGCATAAAGCACATATCATAGAGAACTTCTCAACCACTTAACACAAGGATATTTTATCTTACCTCGTTCATAATGGAAGGCAAAACTCTTTCATCGTAATCAAGACCAAGCCTTTGATACAAAGGTGGAAGCTTGCTTGCTTCTGGACGGGCTAGAACACGCAGGCCGATGTTGACCATTTGCAAGTCTGAACAAAAAATAAGAAAGCACATAGGTGATTAACAATTTTCATTCACTGTTAACAAGCGATTGTCAATGGTATTCACTCAGTAAATAGAGTCAATCAGAGTAAAAATACCTTTGCTTCCTGTTGGGGATATGATCTTTCTTGGCCTTGATCGGATATCGTAAATAATGGGATATTGAAACCATGGAATCCTAGTTATAAAATAATTATCTATTATCACTATCATAATCATGATGTTAAACTTCCATCATCACCTCCACCAACACAATCACTAACATCACCATCATCATCATTTGATTCTCTCCACTATCCCCATAATCACCTGAAATGCAGCCCCTCCGTGTAGATAGTGTCCTGTATCCCTCCTATTCTGCTAAAAATGATAGCACGATGACCACCATCAACTAGAAAATGCAATAAACACAATTAACGAATTTCAGTTTGTTTACTAAGGTCTAGTAGGATTTTATGATACTGAACAAAATCCACATCCCCATCACCAGCTGTCCCATGGAGTGCTCTGCACTGGTGTAGCTAAAGTGAAGTGTAGGTCATGATCAATGCGCATGATTTAATACAATTATCAAACTTTTCCAGCTTTATTTCTTTAAATTAAAATGTTCTATTACCCAAGAGAATATAAGCGAATTGTCAAACTGATATCTAGTGGGATATAAGCTGAATAGACTATAAGGGGTACTGTGTTCGTTAAAGTCGTGTAAAAATTCTACATGGAATTCTTCGCACACAAATACTTATTGTAAAACATAGGACGATTAAAATTACAAGAAGAGTAGAGGTACAATTACGGATAATAATATCAATCTTATGCAATGTTCGAAGAGAATGTCATACACCAAAATCAAATCTCCAATTTTGAAACAAGATTTAGAGTTTGATCTCAACTTTACCTGTGAAAATGGATTCTTTGATTCCATAGGCAGCTAAAGCAGCAGCGGCCAGGAATTTAAAGCCTGTCCCTACGCCTCGTGGAGCTTTACCAAGTCTTCCTGCAAATTCTTGAAACTTGTCCGCCATGTTGGAAAATGGTTCACGTGCAGCAAGAATGATGTAAGACCTCTTACATGAGGTGGAATATGGGACCAGCATGTACTAGACTCAGGCTTCTCACAACCAGCTGTTTAAAAGCTTTCCCAGTCGCCTTCTCACGAATTCTCGCTTTCTTTTTTCTCTTTATTTCTTTCGTTCATTCTTTCTTCCAGCTTCTTTCAGTTTCTTCCCATTATTCTTTCCAAATTTACAATTCCAATTTCATTTCTTTCTTCTTCATTTGATTTTTTCTTTTCTTTTCTTTTCCTTCTTCTTTTCTGTATTATTTCATTTGCCCTATTTTTTGTTTTTATTTTTGTTGCTGTTGTCTTCTAAAAAAGCTAAAATATTTTCGAAAGTTTGCCAAAAGAAGAGAATTTTGTTTTTGGGTTTGGGCTACCTGTATAAACCACAGGACCCCCGTGATAACAACAGGAAAAACATGGCGGACAGAGCAGTTTCTAAAGCAAGTCTTGAATTTTTCCAAACGCTGATAAATTCCACTGAAAGGTAAACGATTTCTCAACGATAAACAATTAAATAACTAAAATGAATTCTTAGCTTCTGTTTTGTTTTGTTAGTCTCATAATAAAACTCATACTTTTGGCCCTAAAACCCACACAAATTGTCGTGTCCATTTGTAAAATGTATTTTCTGATGATTGAGTTTGCGTTTTATTATCTGCTTCTAGCTTTGCTGACGATAAAGTATGTGTAATTGGTATCATTGGTAAAGGTAGTTTTGGCCACAAGTGTAAAGCCCGCCATATTAACTCTGCCATAGAGAAAGATTTATTCAAGGTAACATGTACAATGTAGCTCATTAATTGTAAAAATCTTTTGTAGAGAGTCTTGTAGTACAAAAGCAGCATTTCTTTTCCTTTTTCTTTACAATTAAAAAAAAGATATGGCAGACTTTATAACAAAGCAGGTTATCCTTGAGCCTATTCGTTGCAGTTTCATGTGCAATAAATTTATAGAAAAGAGTTTTTTGCAGTATTGACCTATTGACATACAAGAAGCCTGTCCAAATAAATAATTAACTGGATAAATAATTTGGATAGTACTAACGTGGGGTTCAGAAGTTACTTATTCTTGCTTAAGTTTTTGCTGTTTCGATAGCAGGGTGCACCTCTGGTACTCATCTAAACCCACCAAAAGTGAAACACAAGAAGCTTCTATTTGATTCCTATAAGCATCCCCAGATAATAATATTTAAGTCAAATGCTAGGAAGACATTGAGCAAATATATACAAAAGAAGTATCTCGGTATAGATAAAAGTGTTACATGTCGATATGGATGAAAGTGGTTGACAGTTTATCAATGACATCAGTTAAAACTACATGTTGAAACTGTAAAACCAACCCACAAACATATGCAATCCACACTCCTTTAATGATCTTAGTAACTCATGAAAGTCCTAATAAACTAAAAATTTTATTATGATGTTTGACTTTAGGTCATGGCAAGACAAAGAGCAAAATTTTAATGCAATCCAAGATCCAGTATTATGCCCAAAATTTTTTGACATATAAATATGTCAAACAATTTTAATTTAAAAATCTAAAAATTTAGTTTTTTGATTGAATATCATGTCTGAAACAGAATGGCCAAGTATCCTATTCTGCTTCTATACTATCAGAAGTCTAGGAATATGTTTTCCCAATATGGAAAAAACAATTTAAAAGAAATCTTGATTTTTTACAAAATTCTTCCATATTATCACTATTTATGAATATAGAAATAAATTTCAACAAAGGAAAGCCACAAATTTGGTGTAAAAAAACTCTTTTCGATCCGTACGATCCAGTTCACTGACGTCCAGTCCATTCCATCCATACTCGGTTCCGAATTTTCCAAAATTAAAAAACTCTCATAATTCAGAAACTAGAAGTATAATTCAAATTGTGATGATTGGGAATGTTTTTGCTATGCGCTAAGATTAAATATGGCCTTTCAAAAGTTAAAAAAAATTTTTTTTTTTTTTTTTTTTTGAAACCTAAGATCCAGCCAACTGATATCCATTGCATTCCATCAACACTTGGTTCTTTGTTGTTGTTTTTTACCTCTTCTAAAGTGTTTGACCATTGTATATCTATGACTTTGAATATCTGGTATCAATCTGAGAATAATAGTTTGGAGACATAACGAATACAAAAGAAATCAAGGCTTTGTTTTTGCTGCATCCATGACCTTTTGTCTGCCATATTTCTTGTTCACCAGAGCCCAAATGCCTTCTCAAGTGTCAGTGAAAATCCAATTTTACCTCAAAAATACTTGTTCGAAATGAAATGGTTGTCGTAAGATATCAAGAAAATTTAGTTCTTGGCTTGAGTATCATGTCTGGAACAGAATGGTCAAATATCCTATTCTGCTTCTATACTATCCAAAATCCAGGAATATGTTTTCCCAATATGGAACAAAAAGTTTTTTTTAAATATTGATTTTTGTACAAAATTCTTCCATATTATCACTAGTTATGTATATAGAATTAAAATTCAACAAAGAAAAGCCACAAATTCATTGTAAAACCC
The DNA here is from genome assembly GCA_011057435.1 of Actinia equina. Lineage (NCBI taxonomy): Eukaryota > Metazoa > Cnidaria > Anthozoa > Actiniaria > Actiniidae > Actinia > Actinia equina. Next base: position 524,761 of record WHPX01000714.1, read on the forward strand.
CCTTTTCGATCCACACGATCCAGTACACCGACGTCCAGTCCATTCCATCCATGCTCGGTTCCAAATTTTCCAAAATTAAAAACTCTCATAATTCAGAAACTAGAAGTATAATTCAAATTGTGATGATTGGGAATGTTTTTGCTATGCCCTAAGATTAAATATGGCCTTTCAAAAGTTAAAAAAAATTTTTTTTTTTGAAACCTAAGATCCAGCCAACTGATATCCATTGCATTCCATCAACACTTGGTTCTTTGTTGTTGTTTTTTCCCCTTCTAAAGTGTTTGACCGTTGTATATCTATGACTTTGAATATCTGGTATCAATCTGAGAATAATAGTTTGGAGACATAAGGAATGCAAAAGAAAATCAAGGCTTTGTTTTTGCGGCATCCATGACCTTTTGTCTGCCATATTTCTTGTTCACCAGAGCCCAAATGCCTTCTCAAGTGTTAATGAAAAATCCAATTTACCTCAAAGATACTTGTTTGAAATGAAATGGTTGTCGTAAGATATCAAGAAAATTTAGTTCTTGGCTTGAATATCATGCATGGAACAGAATGGCCGAAGATCCTATTCTGCTTCTATACTATCCAAAATCCAGGAATATGTTTTCCCAATATGAAAAAAAAAATTTCTTTTTTAAATGTTGATTTTTTTTACAAAATTCTTCCATATTATCACTAGTTATGAATATAGAAATTAAATTCAACAAAGGAAAGCCACAAATTCGGTGTAAAAAAAACCGTTTTCGATCCGCACAATCCAGCACACCGACGTCCAATCCACTCCATCCATGCTCGGTTCCGAATTTTCCAAAATTAAAAAACTGTCATAATTCAGAAACTAGAAGCATAATTCAAATTGTGATGATTTGGAATGCTTTTGCTATTCACTAAGATTAGATATGGCCTTTCAAAAGTTAAAATTTTTTTTTTTTTTTTTTTTTTGAAATCTAAGATCCAGTCAACTGATATCCATTGCATTCCATCAACACTTGGTTCTGGTTTTTTTCATTCTTATGTGTTTGACTGTTGTATATCTATGACTTTGAATATCTGGTATCAATCTGAGAATAATAGTTTGGAGACATAACGAATACAAAAGAAGATCAAGGCTTTGTTTTTGCTGCATCCATGACCTTTTGTCTGCCATATTTCTTGTTCACCAGAGCCCAAATGCCTTTTCAAGTGTCAGTGAAAAATCCAATTTTACCTCAAAAATACTTGTTTGAAATGAAATGGTTGTCGTAAGATATCAAGAAAATTTAGTTCTTGGATTGAATATCATGTCTGGAACAGAATGGCCGAAGATCCTATTCTGCTTCTATACTATCCAAAATCCAGGAATATGTTTTCCCAATATGAAAAAAAAAATTTCTTTTTTAAATATTGATTTTTGTACAAAATTCTTCCATATTATCACTAGTTATGAATATAGAAATTAAATTCAACAAAGGAAAGCCAAAAATTCGGTGTAAAAAACCGTTTTCGATCCGCACAATCCAGCACACCGACGTCCAATCCATTCCATCCATGCTCGGTTCCGAATTTTCCAAAATTAAAAACTCTCATAATTCAGAAACTAGAAGCATAATTCAAATTGTGATGATTTGGAATGTTTTTGCTATTCACTGAGATTAGGTATGGCCTTTCAAAAGTTAAATTTTTTTTTTTTTTTTTTTTTTTTGAAATCTAAGATCCAGTCAACTGATATCCATTGCATTCCATCAACACTTGGTTCTGGTTTTTTTCATTCTTATGTGTTTGACTGTTGTATATCTATGACTTTGAATATCTGGTATCAATCTGAGAATAATAGTTTGGAGACATAACGAATACAAAAGAAGATCAAGGCTTTGCTTTTGCTGCATCCATGACCTTTTGTCTGCCATATTTCTTGTTCACCAGAGCCCAAATGCCTTCTCAAGCGTCAGTGAAAATCCAATTTTACCTCAAAAATACTTGTTTGAAATGAAATGGTTGTTGTAAGATATCAGGAAAATTTAGTTTTTGGATTGAATGTCATGTCTGGAACAGAATGGCCGAAGATCCTATTCTGCTTCTATACTATCCAAGATCCAGTATTTTGTTTTCCAAAAAATTTTTTCAAAGTTTGATTTTTTACAAAATTCTAGCATATTATCACTAGTTATGAATATAGAAATCAAATTCATAACAAAAACGCTGCAAATTCAGTGCAATAAACCCTTTTCGATCTGTACGATCCAGTTCACCGACGTCCAGTCCATTCCATCCATGCTCGGTTCCGAATTTTCCAAAATTAAAAAACTCTCATAATTCAGAAACTAGAAGTATAATTCAAATTGTGATGATTGGGAATGGTTTTGCTATTCACTATAATTATTAGGTATGGCCTTTCAAAAGTTTAAATTTTTTTTTTTTTTTTTTTGGAAATCTAAGATCCAGCCAACTGATATCCAGTGCATTCCATCAACACTTGGTTCTGGTTTTTTCCTTCTAAAAAATCCGAATTCAAAAATAATAATTTGAAATGAAGTAGTTGTAGAAGCATAATTCAAATTGTGATGACTGGGCAAGTTTTTACAACACACTAAGATTAGGTATGCCCTTTTAAAAGTTTAAAATTTCTTGATTTTTAATTTTTTGTTTCATGACTTTTTCATCCAGTGCATTCCATCAACACTTGGTTCCAGACTTTTCTAAATTAAAAAATCTCCTAAATTGTAGAACTCAAAAACAAAAAATATGTTTTAGAACTTTAGCATGTTTTCACTATAACCAATATTGATTATATTCACTTATTTGCAAGGCAAACCTTTTATGGACCAAAAGTCTTATAAGTATTATAGTGTTTGACTGTGGGCAGATGGCCAGACAAAAAGCAAGGCAAAGGAGTTTTTTAATTCACAATTATTTCAATATTATTATTTTATTACCTTGGATTGTAGGCTTGATTACTAGTTTCATTGGACAAAAAATATGAACGTAAACATAAATTGCCTTTGCCCCTTCCCTCCCCCTTTGCTTCCCCTTCGCTCCCCCTTCCCTTCCCTCCCCCTTCCCTTCCCTTCTCTCCCCCTTCCCTTCCCTTCCCTCCCCCTTCCCTTTCCTTCCCCTCCTCCTTCCCTCCTCCTTCCCTCCCCCTGTTATGCTCTGTGCATGGTTCTTACAGATGTTCATTTATTTTTGTAGCTTGGGTTTGTCAATAAATTCTCGAAATCATCCAGCAGTTCTGTATCTCCTGTAAGTATGATAGTAGGTTGATGAATAAACAAACAAAGGAATGGTTAGATGAATGAATATTTGTGTGGATAGATAAATGAATATTTGTGTGGATAGATGAATGAATATTTGTGTGGACAGACAGACAGACCAACAGATGGATGGATTGGATAAATGGATGGATGGATTAGATAAATGGATGGATGCATAGATGCATGGATGCATGGATGCATGCATGGATGGATGCATGGACAGATGCATGGACGGATGCATGGATTGATGCATGGAAAGATGCATGGATGGATGCATGGACGGATGGGTGGACGACGGACGGATGGACGAATGCATGGACGGACGGACGGACAGATGGATGGATGGATGGATATTTGTGTGGATGGATGGATGGATGGATATTTGTGTGGATGGATGGATGGATGGATGGATGGACAGATGGCGAAGGAGGGAGTTCATGGGTGATTGGGCTAGTCAGTTGGTATGTAACAGGGAAAAAAATATTGAGATGAGCATATTGATTGAGCTGAATAAATGTCAATTGAATGATTTTAAACAAATAAATATCAATCTTCATTTTGCTTTTTCTTTCTCATTTCATTTTTCCTTTTCTTCGCTATAGTGTGATATTGAAGTATACCATGACATAGAGCAAAGCATCGTATACCTTCATCTAGATTCACTCTTTGACGCTTCAAGACTGGCACTCCTCTGTGAACAAGCATCTTCTGGATGTTCAAATTCTGTAAGTACATTCACACAGCCGGCTATTTCTAGATGTTGGGTTTCCTTTGGGGTACCACAGGTAGCCCAAGTCATATCTTATACGTATTGATTAAATTTTATTTGTTGTTCTTTTGTTTAGGAGTCTCATCGATACTGGAAGAACCAGGAATACTACCATGCGTGTGCTATGTTATTCATGTTTTCTGTCTCACACATTATGCTGGTTGGTTGATGTTCACAGCTGTCTGTAACACATCAGTTACACACCTCTTTACTTGTAATGTTTTCCCATTACAGACCACATTTCTTTCAATTGATAATCAGATTCTTTGTTTGACTTGTATCCATATTCCTGTATCTTCTCATGCGTAACTGTTAAACAAAGAAATGATACTCTAGGGAGCGACAATGTGGTCTGTAATTGGAAAATGTGGGACCATGATCAATAAGGGTATGTTGGCCATGTCTTAAATGACCTTTGAAACCAACATGTGCCGTGTCTTAAAGGAAAGGTTCATGTTTGAACAAAGGATGGAAAAGGCTTACCTCTTATATTTGAATCAGGTGTATTTGAGGAGATGGGTGAAGGTTGGGTTTTAATGTGCTCTAACTCCCACTCTACCTGTCTTCCCATGCCCTTGAAACAATACAAATATAGAAAAAATAAAGAAATAAAAAAGAGAGACTGAGAATTAGTTGATGTAATATGTGGTACTTTTTTGACAGATGATCCATCCCTCAACAACCTTTGACCTTGGTTATATCAGGCTCTTTAGAACACTTGCATCCACAAGGTAATAAATTGTTTTGTAACAACTGACTAATTATTTATTTATTTATTTATTTATTTATTTATTTATTTATATTATTTATTAATATAATCCTAATAAGTATTTTCTTTCCAAGGCATCAACTGTTGCCACAAATATCCCAACGTCTAAGTGGTGTAGACGGTCTACCTGAGATCTGGCGGCAAACAGGACGACCCTGTATACCTAGACTTATATGCTCCTTTAAACAAGTTAGTGTTATCTTTTTTTATTAAATATAGTGCTTGTTTCCTGTGCCATTTCTTGCTACAAATTTTTTTCTATGATGGACTCTAGCTTGGTTTTCCTGTCCCTCATCCAAAACGTTATCATACCATGATTAGTAAACTGGATATTGCATTAAGAAAATAAATGATATTATGTATCTGACTTTGAATAATAAAAATTCATCAATTTATTTTTCAGATTGTTCCATTTTCTGCATTGGACCCAACTGCAACAGTAAGTAAAACAATGTCATGTCCTGAAAATTGTAAAACTTTTTGAAACTGTCATGCTAGGAGAAGCAGGATGTAAAGGGGAGTGCTTCTGGACAATTATTATTCTTGAGTGTTCTGTCTAACCCCTAGCAAGCAATTTTTTTGATTCTAATAAGCATGGGTGGCATAGCAGCGTGAGCACTCGCCTCTCATCAATGTGACGTGAGCTCAAGTCCCGCCGGGTTCGGTGTTGTATATGAGTAGAGTTGTTTGTTGGTTCTCTCCTGTGCTTCAAGGGTTTTCCAGGTTCTCCGGTTTTCCTCCCTCCACAAAAATCAACTACTAAATTCTTATTTGATCACAGAATGAGAGCCAGAGGTTTGTTAGCCACTGGCTAATAAGTGCTACCCTCATGAAAAAAGGACGTTTTTTTAAATATAAAATGAAAATAGGAATTACAGTTATTTTGGACATCAATGATGAAATAGTGTACACTCTCATTTTGTTTGCACAGGCTTACAATCAATCAGAATGTGAGATTTATAACAGATACATTTTATAATTCCTTTTTATTTGAAATGATGTTGGTTGTCCTGTTTTAGACTACATCACACAAAGACACATATGCAAGTAGAGCTAAAGTAAAAACTCAGGTAAATGTTTAGAATTTTTTGTGGCAAAAAAATCATTATTCATTCAATTATTCACTCACGATTGTAAGCCGCATGGCTGATTATAGCACCTTATGCAGCCTCTAAAGTCCTCCACTGCTCATAAAAACGTAAAACACATTGAGACAATAAATGCACTATATGTAACAACTTCACATTATTACTTATTAAGTGCAACAATTATATTCAATCCGTTCATTAGAACATGCATGAAATTATTCAGGATTTGTTGAACTTTACTATTTTTCATTTCAAATCTAGGTCAATAACTCTCAGAGGAATCTCCAGAATGCTTTACAAGATCAGATCTACCATCTGATGAGGAAAGCAAGACTTTTAGGCAGCTTGAGGTTTGTTGAAACTTGTATAAACGAAGGTTTCTCCCTTCTTTGCTTACAAACTCCTTGTTTGGAATTGGAACTTAGCATTTTGGGATATGTGGAGGGAGAGAAACCAGAAAACCTGAAGAAAAACCCTCAAATCAGAAGAGAGACAGGTACAGAAACTGAACCTCATGGGTCCCAAGAGAGGAGAGTAAAGTGCACCACTGCTAGCACCACTCTTGATTCTCAGCTGTGTGGTCCCAGTTAAAATTGTTGCACTATATTAAAAATATTCATTTATTATGTTTGTCTTGTAACTCTCAGTTCTAGCTCGTTGTTTACTGTGAGTTCTGGTCACTCATTTGTACATGTGGAACCAAGTTCATCTACCTTTGATCCTGTCAGCATCATGTTAAACAAGCTTGCTATGCCAGCCATAAAGTCACAATGGGGTGAGTGAGTGTATTGGAATTTCCAAGTGGTGGGGAGGGTTTTTAAAAGAATTGCACATTGTGTAGTTTTATATAATATCCATACCTCCCACATGTAAGGAGATTGAAATTTCCAAGGCCTGTGGAGGATATATGTGGGGAGAGTGTAAGGGGGGGGGGGGGGGCACATTGTGTAGTTCCAGAAAAAATATTCATAACTTCCCCATGGAAGGGGATTGGAATTTCAAAGGGATAGGCAGAGTCTGAGGCATAAAAGTTCTAGTAGTTTCATTGAGGAAAGTCCCGAAGATAATCATCAATAACCTATTATAAGGGATTTACTTATCTACACTGATCTACACCACTAACACCCCTTTTGTTTGTTTCTTTTGCATACCCTAGCTGAATCAAGCATGTTACTGAAGGACAATGGAGTATTCAAGCCCCGAACCTCACCTAAAGACATAAATACTGAGACTCTCTCAGAGGAAATATTGTTTAAAGTCTATCTGAAACAACAGATAGACAATCTGATGACAGGAGATGCTGGCAGAGATGGGGTAGCCGAGGGACGAAGGGGGACTCATGTTGAGGTAGGGACATGAAGGGATGACGGCAGAGATGGGGTAGCCGAGGGATGAAGGGGGACTCATGTTGAGGTAGGGACATGAAGGGATGACGGTAGAGATGGGGTCGCTGAGGGACGAAGAGGGACTCATGTAGAGGTAGGGACATGAAGGGATGACGGTAGAGATGGGGTAGCCGAGGGACGAATGGGGGCTCATGTTGAGGTAGGGACATGTAGGGATAGTGGTAAAGATAGGGTAACTGAGGGATGAATGGGATTCACATAGGGGTAGGACATAACAATAAAAATGGACAGCCTGATTAGTGGCAGTTATGGTATAAAACTGGTGGTATGGGAATGGAAAAACGTCTTTGAGGTACCCAGTTCTAAGTAGACACATGTAGTGAAGTCATTCATACATTCATATGTTACTAGGTACCCAAATGTCGTCAATGGGCTCAAGTGTGTCTGTCATTATATGAGTTTTATATGGGAACAGCTACCGATGTATTACCACCATTCAAGACCATGGCCTCTCAGCTTGACCTCGACATGAAATTTTCTGAGGGGTAAGTTGCTGTATAGTATGAAAACCTCTTTCTTATCTCCTCTCCTCCTTGGATCCATTGTGTTAGTACCCTGTATAGTGTGAACACCTCTCCTCTCCTCTCCTCTCCTCTCCTTCCCGTCCGTTCTCGTTCTAGATCCATTGTGTAAATTGTTGGTGTTTAAAGATCTATTCATTTATCATTAGGCGTTGCCGCAAAGTGCTGCCGTTAGCCAGTAGTACTTACCTAGAAAATCTACCATCTCATTATACAAAAAATATTCACCTCAGTCAGGTAAGGCAATGTGAAAAGTATTGGCTTTGCATGGACATTTTTTTTAGAAAATTTAGGTGGCAAGGGTGGTCTACGCTACCCATCATTAGGCCCCCCAGGATCAACGATGATGCCCCCAACCATTATACCCCTAAGATCAACCATTATGTGATGACGCCCCAACCATTATACCCCTAAGATCAACCATTATGTGATGACGCCCCAACCATTATGTTCCCAGCTAAGTATTGCGGATGGACTTGGGGATTAAAACATATGTAGCTAACGCCCTTCTTTTCTTCCGAATGTCACAGCTTTCTCAAGCTCTTCATGTCTTTGCTCTACATGCCAGAGGACCAGCATATGAACTCTATGCCGCACAGCTACAGGAAGAATGCAACAAGGTCAGTAGTAAGATCCTTTTTTCACGAGCCGTTGCACGCAAGTTACCCAGTTCTATAAGAGCCCTTGTTAAGAAGGTCACGCTTCCCAGTTGTCACGCTCAATAAGGTCACGCTCCCACAAAATTACCCAGATTATTCATACTAATGGGGACATGAATCCTAAAACGTTTTTAGAAATGACCCCCTTCTTATTGAGCGGTCACGCTCTCCGAGATCACCTCCCCTAATGGTCACACTTCTCGGCTGGTTCTTAGTTCACAGTTAGGAATTCCCTTGCAGCAAATTGAAACAGGGGTCTGGGGTGGGGGTGGGGAATGTTAGGAGGCAAAAAGCGAAAACTTAATTTTTTTTCTTGCAGATTTGGACGAATGGTAGACAACTCTGTGAGGAGCGAAGCTTGACGGGCAGGCACTGTGTCTATCCTGTAAGAAAATCTACTTTATCATTTTGACGAGCACTTTTGAAACACCTGTGCCCGGGAAAGACCGTAGTGTCACCGGTGACCCTTGGACACTTAATCATAGAAACACCCTTTGTACTGGGATGAATTTTATCTGTAGAGTCACCGGGGACCCTGGGGTGTGACAAGTAATCATTATATTCTGTTTTTATTAGTACCACAAGGTTCCTGAGGATATTAGTGAACGCCTATCAGAGAAATCCAAGGAAGACGGCACCATCCCTTGCAAGCCTCATTCGAGTCGCATCACAAGCTTGTGCGCTTGTAATTGCGGTAGAACACAGGAACACAGAGACGATCCATTTGACATACGGGTAAGACATATAACAACACACCACAGGAGGCCCATACAACCTTAAGATTACTGTCTTTCTTTCATTTTCAGACGGCGAACTACGATTTCTTTAAAGTTTTGGAGGACAAGTGCTGCGCATACCTTCTGCATCTTATCTTTCCTTGTCATCCCAGTTTTTCACTGTCAAAAGTTCCAGAATTATCTTTAAAAGATGCTGAAAGTCACGTAGACGAACCCCTCCTGGAAATGGCCACTGAGGATAAAAGTCCTCCAGTCCATGAAGAGAATTCCGGGGGGGACGTAACTGAGGAGGTACTAGCCGTATCATCGCAGCACGTGAGTGGTATTATTCCCATTCCAAAATCTGCTTTGATGTCAAGAGACTCCAAGGAATCGTCCGGAAGTCACGTACATACCGGAAGTCATGGTCAAAGTTCCAGCTCCCTTTTCAGCTTAGGTGGATTTCATTCTATCCTCGATACCATGTCACACGAAGGGACTGGGAATGAGTACAAAAGTGTGACGTCAGTAGGTATGGGTGGGGAAATCAGTACTGCTGGCTCAGAAGAACCATTGAGTACTGTGGAACCTCACACTAATGTTAGTGACGTAATTGCCTCGGTAAAAAAGCTTGGTAACGAGCAGGCATTTTTACATACCATGTTGACTGACCAATCATCAGAAGGAGTTTTGCCGCTATTTCCTTCCTGGTCGCTATGCAGACTGGGTAGCCTGTCCTCTTATCAGCCTGCCAAGGGACTGGAACAGCCAGGATTTTTTCCCGGAAGTAACTTTCTATTGGTTTGGGATATTCCGCTGTCCAATGAGAGCCACACTGATCAGACGAGTCAGTTTGACAGTCAGGGAAAGCTCTTTAGCACTAAAACAACATCAAGCGAAGCTTGGCCTGCACCCAATGAACTTCCTTCTTTAGCCGGAAGTACACCATCACTTCCTCTACACCAGGCTCTCTCTTACAGTCAGAGACAGTGTGCGGATATGAAAGCAAACACAACTCAAATGGTGGTTTCTCAAAATGTCGCTAAAGGAGCAACCAGTGGCGGATCTACGAGATCTCGAGGAAGAAACGCGCGGGATACGGGACCACCAACAGTACGGGCATATATCGGGAATGAGTACGAATGTCCTAGGGGACATAGGTAAGTCGGGTATCCTTATCTCATTAATGTTATCCTCGTAGTTGATCAATTTGTAATACTTGTTATACTCGTAGGTTTATTTGTTCTGGCCCGGATAAAATGGTCAAAGCTACCACTTCCGGTCACGTGAAGGAGTCAGCTCACAAGTTGGTTACCATGGATATGCCATTATATTTCCCATGCCCCTGTCGGTCATCCAAACCTCTTCTCGCTCAGCTTGCCCGCATCTACGTAGCAACGCCAGACTCACCGGTCCTTGTGTCCCTAAACCCGCGGGTCCAACCCTCTGCCCCACCATGTCCGATTTTTCATCCGGGGATCGGCACAGGGATATCTCTGCCCCCGGCAAGTTTGTGTGTTCTGCGTTTCCCGTATGTTTATGTGGGACCGGAGGGGCCGATACTGCCTCCCGGAGATTCGCAACCGCTGCTGTCATGCCGGTTGTTGAAGAACGTCTACTTGGTTACCGGACGTGGTTAGACCTCGGATTCATCCACAGGGAGCCCAAATGGAAGATGTCTGTATCTTTCAGAGAAAGACGATCCACAGCGCATCGAACCCTATCTTGTTTGTCGTGCATTGGTGAAGAGGAGTAATGGATGAAGGAGTAGAGGTTTATACCGTCGAGATTCCTAACTGATGCTCGAGACCATCCCTCTCGTTACATCGCTTCCTTGATTTACTCTGGCTGCGCGTTTTGATGACTCTCAAATCATCGAGAACAACGTGTTTTCTGAAACATTTAGTAGCTTAGTCTTCATCTGGTACTTACCACTGTTACAGGACCATTAACGGCTACTCCACCAGCTCGCGTCCGTAAAATCTTAGTCTTATTTCAGCCACGAACAGATAGAAAATGCAGAAGAAAGATTCAAAACTATTCAACTAAACTCTACGTTCTAAAAGTATTTGAATAAGCAAACTTATCTTTTACACATATGTTAGTAAAATATGTTGTAACTTTAAAAACAGGAAAATAAAGCTTTCTTTTTGAAGTTAAATTTGACATAATTCCAGTTCAAATGTAGCAAATAAAAAACGAATATGGAATTTTCAGTGTCCACTACATTCGTGGTTTAACGGATTTTCTACTTATATTGATGGCTTTCAACCATTCCCAAGAGAATTAAATAACAAAAGACACGGTGGCCATGTTGGAGGATATAACAAAAGAATTATTTGACAATTCTTTTGTTAAAGTCCTCCAACATGGCCGCCGTGAAAACCATCGATAACCATGTCTCCTCTCTCATGTGCTTCAAGGGCTTTTCTTCTCTATTCTCCATAATAAACAATGTAATATCCATACTCCAATTTGCTCATAGAAAGAGCGCACAGGTTGGTTAACCACAGGGCATCCGTTCTCACCCTTGAAAAGGAGTATGATTTTTGAGAACGATTTAGCATCTTTTGGTGTCGATGAATGCGGTGCGCAACTTTACCTGGGTGTGAAATCCGTGCGTATCTTGAGCGCACTGAATTGATAATCACGTGATTAGCCATGCATTAACGATTCTATCCTGGCTCCACACACATGCTATTTGAACCATAATTATCTTGAATGAAAGAACAGGAGGTCTGAAATAGATTATCAGCAAGGAAAATATAGATAGAAGTCCGATAACAAGGCTAGACTTGATACCTTCAAAGGTTGGTCAATAGATTAGGACGCCATATAGGTAAGATAACATATCGACTGTTGTGTTGAATAAGACTTGTGTTTACTTTAATCAAAACCTTGATTGCTTTAGCGCGCATCAGAATAACACCTCTTGGATCGAAGTTAACGATGTCTTGAAAATATCAGTGTTCAATCTTAATCGTGAAAACACCTGTCTGTTATAATGTACAGATGAAAGACGAATGAATGTCGATCATTGATTTCCAGATATTTATTCGTAGCCACTCTATGAAAGCTAGAGAAGTTAATATGAACGGATCAATAGTCTGTGCTGTTGTTTTGATGTTATCGCCATCCACAGGTAAATACATCTGTTGTTTCTTTTACGATTCTTTCTTTCACTTCATCTGTTTACTCATCTATCCCATTTGGCCATTCATTCGTTCACATATTTATTCCATTTATTTCTTTTCCCAGTTGGCTTATTTCTTTCTGGTCAAACACCATTCAAGGTCCTACCAATCATCGAGTATTACTGTCAACAGATCAATTTCTCCACACCATTCCCCTCCTCCGCGTCCATCAACATCCAGCTTTCGATCCTTGAATCAGGAACAAGCTTTACATACCAGGCCTCGGTGTCCTGGATCGAGCTGGTTAAACAAACCGGTTTTACCGGTTGTGTTGCTACCTCTGGACCAATCAGCACGTACCGCCTTGTCAGTTTGCAATGGATGGCATTTGATGACGTACCAAACAAAGGCATGATGGGTATTCAAGCCGTGTCGCTATGGACCACGGGAACCAAATGTGTGACGGTGGATATGGTTGGCATGGTAACGCGTAGTTAGCTTGCTGATTAAAAATGTAGAGACATTTAATTTTACATTACTGCCGTTATAGCCATGTTGGAGCGAAAGAGCTACTGTACTCCAATATGACTGCCATGAAGTCACTAGCCATTCCGAAGTTCGGGGAAATGCTGAATCGAGCTAGCATTGTAGTGTATTATGGGGCCGGGCTGTTTTAAGGGACAAAATAGACGTCATCATGGAAATATGTCCTCTAAAATAGCCTTACAATGCACTGCAATGCCGACTCCACCCAGTTTTTTCGAGGATACCTCTACTCAGCTATTTCGACAATTATTTTTTATTTATATTTATTATTACCAGATCTTTTCAGTGGTGCCTTACATCTACCTCACTCCCTTCCACTCCACACCCAACTATCATTACGACGCGACTTCCGTTTGGGTGGAAGATCCTACGCGATATGAGTTTAAGATTTGCCTGAGGGAACTGAAAAACTTTGATGGCATGCACAGAAACATACGTGTGGTAAGTACGTTGATCCTCCGCTAGGTTTGGCCCTCCAATAGTCCCCTTCACAATACGTTCCCTGCGCCATCTTGAAAGGAAGCCGTGCCTTTCCATCGAAGCGAGACGAACGGTGAGCTTGCAATGATAGAGAGACTGATTGTCCAAGGTGTTAAAAAAGGTCTCTATCATTGCACGCTCACCTTTCGTCTCGCTTCGATGGAAAGGCACGACTACCTTCAAAGATGCCACAGGGAACTATGAAAGGGACTATTCTCAAGCAGGAGTACAGTGTAACCCGTGAGAATAGAATACATTTATGGTAATATACCTGCTTTTATCTATGTCAAACAGGACTGGCTGGCTTTGGAAGAAGTACCAACAACATGGAATAAACTGATTCCATTTAAAGGCAAACTAATGTTGCCCAACACACACCCATTGATGGAAGAACAACGCTACAGCTTTTGTAAAGTAAGTAATAAGCATATAACGAGGCTTCCCATTGGCAGGTTTTATGTAGTGTTCTTGTGTTTTAGGGGAGGGGAGAGAGAGGGCTGATTGGTTGGGGTTGTGTAAGGAGTGACCAAGCCACTTATGGAAAATCCTGGCTCATTTTAGGTAAGAAAGAATGGTCGATTTATCAGTAAGATGCATATGTTTTAGCTTGTTTTGGGCCAGGAAAGGGAGGGATGACTTGTTGAGGTTGGGGGAGTGACGTCTTTGAGAAATCCAGGTACACACCCAAAAGTATTCCAGTAATTATACTCTGGAATCCAGAATGACAAAACTAGAGCATAAAGCCAAGTTGCACTTTGCGAAGTATGAGATGTTACTGACATTGTTATTTTATTTTTAGAATGTGAACTTTACTGAGCCCTTTTACGCTCCACCAGTCATGATCGCCAGCTCCAGTCACGTGTCTGATAAGAACAACCCTAAAACTGTGTACCCAGAAAACAATGCGATCGCGGAGTGGCTAGAGGTGACTGCAGATTTGTTATATGCCCGATGACTTTATTTTGCTATTTGCACCAACAGCTTCTCTAGATAAATCAAGGAAGGAGGGGGAAGAACAGAATATTACCAACAGGGGTGGAGTAGGGTCGCGTCTGCCCACCAGGGGAGGAGTAGGGGAAACAATTCAATTACTGACAGGGATGGTTTAAGGGTGCTTCTAGTAAGTCAGTACCAAACTTTCCTATGTTATGTATTTCAATAGGACATCAGTGTGACAGGGTTCAGTGTTTGTATGAAGGACATTCAGCCGTACAACGACCACCATGATCCAGTAGCCATCAACTACATGACGATTGGAGGTATAGTGGTCACCATACAACATACATATATTGCCGGCGACAGTATAGACGTTTTTCGAGTTCCAAATTACCGCTGTGTTCCTTAATTACAGATTCATGTACTCAGGGTTAGCCTCGTATCAGTGTCATGATATTCACATATACCAACGTTAAAGCAAAGAATGCACAACTTCAAAAATATAAACACTTTAAAATTTCGTGGACTTTCACTAGAACACATGAATATTCTAAAAAATCGAGGCTAACACTGAGCAACAGAGAAAACGAAACTGGAGTATTGTAGACTGTATTTTGTAAAGGTGACGTCCATCTCTTCCCATGACCTCATCCTTGTGTAGTGTAGCATCCCCCGTGTTCACGCGCACTAGACCTATGTAGACCTCCATCCTGTATCAATGTAGTGTAGCATCCCCCAAGTTCACGCGCAATGACGCAAATCACTAAGACTTTCTCATTCTATTTTCTAGATCTCCATCCGTGTATCAATGTCCAGTGTAACTTCTTCGCCTACTGTAAAGCATACGCGCCAAGAGATGCGCGCTGTGTGTGCCAGACATCTTGCCCGTCATATGAAGACCTGGTGTGCGGCGATGATGGACAGACATACCAAAACTTGTGTTTGTTTCAACTGTCTGTCTGTCAGTCGAGAACAGATGTGAAGATCCTCCACAAAGGAAGCTGCGTAGGTAATGAAGATATGTCGAAATTATCTTGTGCACGAGGGGGTGGGGGTCAAACGGCCGGATTCCCTAAGGGGGGGGGTATACAAAGGCTTGCTCACAGTTTGGGGGTATACTCAGCATCTCTATAACCAGTGGAGAGAGTGGTACGCAGAATTTCTCTGTCAGTGTAGGGTAGGATGGAGGATTTTTCAAGCCTATCTTAACCTGGAAGAAGGGTGACCCTACCAATTTTTTCCTAGCCACACCCTTAGTTTATTTCTCTTTGTATTTTTTCTCGATGATAATTTGTCCATGATAATATGTGATGAAACTCGGTGAACGTAAAGCAGGACATTAAGAGAGAAACAACTAATCTTCTTTTATTCTTATGTAGCCTTCATCATTCATCGTGGTCGCGTCTTCGTACAATTAGATACCACCGATGTCCAGTGCAAGACCGTCAACTTCTACCCTCAAGATTTCAATTCTTCTCTTCGAGTTCACGTCCAAACATCAATCAACTATTTCAACCAGACGTCGCCCTTCGTTCACGACGCAGCCGTCACATGGACTGAGAAGATCTCACACACCTCGTTCAGCGTTTGCGCACTTAAAGCTGGCAGAACAGACCGTACTACTCCTGATCGTGGTATAACGTTTGTGGATTATATTGCATATCAGGGCGCACCACGTGGGGCAGTGGCTGGTGAAGAGAAAATATCTGATTGGTGGGATGGAACAACATGTAAGGATGTCAGTATTCCTCAGGTGGGTGTCTTTCATCTTGGTTTTTACTCTGTGTTCTTCCGTATAATAAAGGTACGGGGATGCGAGGAAACGGGCGCGCAAAAGTACTAGTCCTTCGATTCATTTTGCAAACAAAATCTATTCTTCCATTCATTGTACTTTGGTTGCATTTATTCTTCATTTTTTAATTCGTTTTTCTCTCATTTGTTTTTCTTTTCTTCGTTTTCTTTTTCACTTTCAAACATCTTTATAGCGCTCATTATATACTAGGCACGAACGCTATTCATCCAAGTCTTGGCTGCGAAGTCGTTCTATAAGGCAGACGTCGTATGACTTTTTAAAAAAACTCGCAGTAAAAATGCGCCGTAACGTGATCATGAGGATGCAGTGTCCAATCATTTTGTCTGCGCCAGCGTGAATTGCGCGCGCTATCATTGGTTCAAAAAAATGCCAGACATCAATCCCGTGCCGTGACTGTGACTTTTTATAGTCACGCAATCTATGTGTTTTATTTTTAGGATAATTTCCAGGGCATACCCCACATACTGGTGACCGCTGAACACATGGCAACAGACCTGAAGCATGACGCAGCCACTGTATGGATTGAGGACCTTACAGGGACGTCATTTCAAATCTGTCTCAGGGAACTGCAGAACTTTGATGGACTTCATAAGGACATTCGAGTGGTTTGTGATTTCTATCTGACTGTTGAATCTGTATCAATGTTTATCAATCTCTAGAAAAGCAATGATTATTGACTAAACATGTCTATATTTTGCGTTTCTAATTTCAGAACTGGATTGCATACAGCATGTTGCCAGCTGACATGAGGGCGGAACAGCGAGTGGTGACTTTTGCCAACGACAAGGTGCCCCTCGAGAAAGACAACTACGCATTCTGCCAGGTATGAAACTAATATCACAGCATTCATCATGCTTCTATTGTACCAGCTTCATATCTCTCTTTGGCAACACCATCATCGATCATCATACGGGGCCGATCCAGGGGTGGTTAAAGGGGTGACTAGCCACTCCCCTTTTACTCGAATATCTTTGTATATGATTAGTAACAGTCACCCCCCTTTTCCTGGAATTCCTGGTAAAACCTTCGTAATAGTCTCCCCCTAAAATTCCTGGATCCCGCCCCTGCTGATTATGCACTACGAGCTCTGTTATTACCTGTCATTTTTATCAACAACATCCTTAAATGATTTGGACTTTTGATATCAAGTAATCAGAGTACAGTAGAAAAGAAACAGTTTGGGTCATGGTATTAGATAATGTTTCTTTCAAGTGTCTTTTCTCTGAGCACTAACCTTCGTTCTAAACACTAGGTAATGTCGTTCAATGCAAACTACACCATGCCTCCCACAATACTGATCAGTGCTGGTCATAGCACAGCTATAGGCAAGGCTATACCACTGTATAATAGTATAGCACCATGGATAGAGGTAGGTATCATACCAAGTGACTATATTACCCCTCCCCTCCCCTCCCCCCACGGTGCTCATCAGTGCTGGTCTTAGCACAGCTATAGGCAATGGTATACCACTGTATAATAGTATAGCACCATGGATAGCATAGAGGTAGGTATCATATCAAGTGACTATACCAATCCTCCCCTCCCCGCACGGTGCTCATCAGTGCTGGTCTAATCCCCCACCCCACCCCCTTAACAGTTTAGTAATTTTCTTTCAGTACATCACAACCAAGACCTGTCGAATATGCGTGAAGGAGCTTCACATACCGTTTGGCTACGATCCTGTCAGCATCACGGTACTCGCACTTGGTGAGTGATAGTTTATGAAATCATAGCTACGATGTATATAACATGCGCTCTGATTAGCAAAACGATAACTATGTCAAAGTACAAAATAAAGGGCTTCTTTCCCAGGGCTGCGCTCATTCAAATCAAATTTCGTTCGAAAGGGAAACCGCTGAGTCAAGGCAGAATTTGATTTTGTGACGATTGAGAACAACAAAACAAAAAATCTAGTGAAAAGACTAAAAGACTCACAGCAGAAAGAGAAATACGAAAACGAAACCTCTGCTATCAGGGTACGGGCCATGATCATGGTAAATTAGGGTTTTGGGATAAGATACCCGCCAGTTGTCCAAATGAAACCTTCTTCTTAGTCTTTTGATTCATCTTGATTTAACTCATTTTTTCTTTCTTTTTCCCCTCCGATTTTTTCTTTCCAGGTCATTCTGGCTTCTAAGAATCTTACTCTGTACTACTATTCGAAAAACCGATGCTGACGAAAACAGTGATGTGAAATCAGAAGAGAATGATTGAAAATTATAATAAATATATTCAATATTGCAAATGAACCAGTCTATAGATTTAGGTAAAACAAAATGGGGGAAATATAGGGGAAACGGGGAATCAAAACAAGGACATGAAAGAAGAAGAGGAAGGAGTATGAAAAACGGAGAGAAAGAGAGGGAGATTTAGAATGAACTAAAGAGGGAGAGAGAAGAAAAAGAATAAAAGGAGGAAAGAATTTAGTTATAAAAAAAAAAAAACACGAAAGAACGAAAAAAGAAAGAAAATCTACTTGTTATGGGTTTCCTGTGTGCAAGTGTCAGTCTATGACGTCATAGCTATAAATTATTAAAGCTGAATCAGAAAGCTTTTAGTCAGCCTTCATTAGCACTTTGTTTATCAAAAATTCCAGAAACATAAATTTTAGGCACGAAGGTCAAAGTTTAAAAGCTTCAGAAACCTTGCTTTCGAGAGATATTCGACAAAACCATTAGCGCTGACATATAATGTACAGAGAAAATAGCTTTCCTTGAGATATTTTGATCTTATCTCTGTTTCCATCAATATCTTAATGAGTAAGATTAATCGTATACTGGGGAAAAATAAATTCACACAATTTTCTGTCAATCTTTATCTCTATAGACTCTACAGTGTGCAGCAGTGGTATAAGCAATCTTTCACCACCTATTGTAAGACGCATGCAAATTTAAGGGCAAGTTTAAACTTGCCCTTGTTGTTTCATGTGAAACGCATATCAAATATGCAAATGAGATGTAAGCCTACTCTAGACTACCTCAATTCTAAACTTATCCTTCGTAAATTCAAATCTAAATGCTATTTTCTGCTAACGTTAACTCTTGGTTTGACTTTATGGTGGCAATTTCTCTTTTAAACCATATTTTTACATTTTTAATCCAGACTATTTACAGTTTGGTCTAAATTTCGCACGTGGAGATTTTTCGCGGGTCAATAACTCCGATTATATATCATCTCCTGTGATTGGTCAGTGATTATTTGCTTTTGCTAACGGTTATTTTGATTGGTTCACTGAAGAAGGAACTTTTGATCAAACATAAACCTTGAGTCAATCGTCTGCATCAGACAGAAGAGTCTTCATCGTGTATGTGTGTGGGTTACGTCGATCTTTTTCCTCGGGATTACTCGATTTTAGTCTTTCCAGATATCATTTTATAGCTTTCTAATTCAGTTCAGGTAAGGTATTTCTATAAAGATACCAGATTGCAAAGCTTTGATGAATTTATGGCGCAGATCGTTGATATTTTCCCCTAACCTCGATGTTTTCGCAAGCTATGAGTATTGATTGATACTATTTATTTTCTGAGTTACTACAATGGCTCGATCTTGATACTTCTTCGTTAATTTATCCAATATTATTAAAATCTTAAATGCATCAAGCGCATCGTTCATCTACTCGTTTTGGTTCTCCGCGATACTCAAAAATGTAAAACACGAATTGTCACAAGTTTGCACGCTTTTGCTTTCACTTTTAATCTTTTTATACATAGGAGCTCGTTCGTACAGATTTTGACATCTATTTTCAATCGTGTAAGTCATAGAAATATCCGACATTGGTTGATGTTTGGCAATGGCCGATTGGCAAAGTCAGCCTATTAAGTGGGATATTTTTGTTACACAGGGGACTCCCCCTAGGGTTTGGATCAGATGTCATTTGTCTTTTGAAAAACCAAAACATCAGATTTCTAATTTTTACGAGGAATTTTTCTTCGCCTTAACTTTTCAACCAGTTTTGGAGATGCAACCAATATTAACATAATTTTATGAAGCCAATACATGTTTCTCCCCTCCCCCCCTCCCCCCACCATGGCAAGCAAGTACAATGGCCACCC
Source organism: Actinia equina (assembly GCA_011057435.1). NCBI lineage: Eukaryota > Metazoa > Cnidaria > Anthozoa > Actiniaria > Actiniidae > Actinia > Actinia equina. Next base: position 544,883 of record WHPX01000714.1, read on the forward strand.
CCTTAACCTAGGTAGTTTAAAAAAACGAAAAGTACTGCAATCAATATGTCATGCTCATGTCATGTTTTGATTGGGTGATTCCTTCAGCTAATTCACAAAATTTACTGCATAAGAAATAGAGATTTGGCTCATATCCAAACGTGGTTGTCACTTTTGAGACCCCCTCCCCTCCCCCCACAGATTTCAGTTTTGTCAGCACACGCATCTGAAGGTTTTTCTTTACTTTAGGGATTAACAATCCAGTCATGTCACAAGATTCCCAGAGTTCTATCAACTCTTTGGAGTTAATGTCTCAAGAGACACACGAGGTTTTGCAGGCATTACTGAACAGTGATGTAAAGGCACCAATTATAGATCAGCCAGAGTATGTATTGACAATATAGATTAAAGAATTAACAATGCAATGTGGTTGTTCTTCCTCTGTGTTTCATTTAAAAATTAATTTTCGCAGAGGGAGGGAAACCAGAACCCCCAAAAACCCTCAAAGAACTGAAAAAAACCATCAAGCACTCTTAGCCTCACATACTGCGGTGTGATGTATATTCCAGGATTCAAACTTGGGTCACATTGGTGAGAGGAGAGCTGTCTCTACACTAAATATAACAAGGGTTGTCAATAGAAGTCTGCTACCGGCAGATTCCACCGTCTACTCTTGCTAATTCGGCTGCCTACTCAATTCCCAATGTAATCGTAAATCTTGATTAGAGTTCTTTAAACTAGCAAAATGTGTGAATAAAATAAATTTTAATCCAACCTTTGTTGCTGTGCTACGAAAACAGCAACACAATCAAAACTACAGCGATCGCTGTCCCCCATATTGAATTTTTGTGAGAAGAAAGAGTGAGACTGGTGACAAGTATGCCTCAATTACATGCTCCAGTGATTTCCGATTTACTGCCTATTTCAATTTCATAACCGCCTACAAAAAGTTTTAAGGACAACCCTGGTAACCAACAGATAGCCTGGATCACTATATATTGAAGCATTTAACTTTTTATGAATTTTTTGTTTTCTAGGTTTCAAGCAAGATATCGTCTTAATCCATTTGATATTCACCTTGCTGAAGACAATGGTTCAGGTACAAAATTGTAGTGTTAAACAAAACATAACATGTCATCAGTTAGCTTAAAGCTCATATTTATTGTTGTTGTTTTTTTGCAGAGAACGTAGAGATCAATATCGACAGACTCTACTCATTTCCACGGCTTTGCAAATCTGAGGTATACTTTTGTAGGAAGTTTAGTTTCTTGTTGTGAATGACCATCTGGAAAAGATTATCAGTCATATGCATGCATCATCATCATATTATGATCATCATCATCATCATCACCTCCATCAGCATAACCATCATTATCATCAAGACCATCATCAATATCATCATCAGAACATCAACCACCCATTTCTAAGCTCTAAATATTTAACAAGAAAATCGAATCTGTTTACTTGGAGGCTGATGTTGGGCCTCAGTGTTTAATCATGCCAATAAATGATCTGTCCTATGTATAGGTATCACTGTGATTATTATCTCCTCAAGTTAACTCTTCTGAATTCATTAAAAATCATTTGAATTTACATGATTTATATATTTATTCAGCTACAAGATGGCAGCCCTTGTGCTGATGGGTCTCCTCAGTTATCTCAGTCAACACAAAATCATTTTATAAACAACACAAGCTATACTTCGCAACAACAACAATCAAATGATTTGATAAGTCACCAGGTAATAGCAAATGGTAGGCTTTTTCAGCAGGTTAATGTTCAGTAATTATTTGTTTTCTTTCTTTCTTTCTTTTTATTTGTTTATTTTTCTTTCTCTCTTTCTTTCTTTCTTTCTTTGGCTTTCTTTTTTTCTTTCTTTGGCTTTCTTTCTTTCTTTCTTTCTTTCTTTCTTTCTTTCTTTCTTTCTTTCTTTCTTTCTTTCTTTCTTTCAGATTTTGTAATATTGCATAATGATTTTGCATAATTTTGTAATTGATTCACATGACTGAGATCGAGTCATTAAATAAAGTCTAATAATTTATTTTTTCATCACACAGGCCAGACCCCAACACCAACCAGATCATAGCTACCTTTCCAGGCAATGTCTGGTTCCACCAAACACAGATTTTCCTGGTCAATATCTGTTTGACATTGGATTTGAGGAAGAAAAAGCACAACCTGTCAAGTCTGCTCCATGGACATATTCGCCTCAACTTCAAAAGCTTTTTATCAAGATGAGATGTCTTGTTCCCATTAGATTTATTGTTAAAGGTAAAGTAGAAGCATTATACCCTTGTCCCCCTGGAGGGGGGTGGGGGGGGGGGTGGATTTTCTTTGCTCTGGTCTCTGGTCTCTGGAAGTATGGATATTTTATGGAACTATACAATGCGCTGCTCCTCAAACCCTCCCCAGCCTTTGGACACAATACATATGTTGTGCATTGAGTAATATACCAAGTTGTATATACCTAGAATTTTCAAAATGTTTGTCACCTATATTGTCTATCCAGGGGTCGCGGAGGGGGTGGGGTGGGACAGGGGGGCTACAGCCCCCCATGCTTTCCCTTTTCTGATACAAGTCCCCCTTTTTTTTCCAATCTTAACCCTCCCCCCTTCACCACTTTTTACAGTTCTCCACTGCCCCTGCTGTCTCCTTTGGCTCAGACAATGCAACCCAAATATATGAATCTGTCAGTTTTTCAACATTAACGGATGAATATTATCAATCAATAAAGACTTTGATTTTGTCATCAGGTCGTCCTCCCGCTGGTTCCTACATCAAAGCTCTTCTTGTTTACAATAAACCTGAACATTACAGAGAGATAGTAGAACGATGTGTCAACCACATCACAAAACAAAATGATGGTGGGTATGCAAAATAAAAAAACTAACTTACTTCATGAGAAAGCAACTGTCAATAGATCCCTTTATCTTAAGTGAAATGTTTTCCCATTTCAGTGTCATTCTCTTGAAAATAAGATTATTTGTTTGAGTATCCATTTATTCATACTGTAGTATTGTAGCTATGCATTATTTTGGACACAAATGAGGAAATAGAAAGCTCTCCCACTCCCAACCAATCATGCTACAGTAGATCTATTTAGCTTCCACTGTTGTATCACAGCATGGGACAATCACAACAGAGCTAGCCTCCAAACTAGGTGAAGGCCCAAAGATCGATTTGGAATTTAGAAGTTGATTTTTGAGGAGGGAGGAAAACCGGAGAACCCTGAGGAGAAACCCTCAAAGCACAGGAGAGAACCAACAAACAACTCTACTCACATACAACATTGAGATCGGCAGGACTCGAACCCGGGTCACATTGGTGAGAGGCAACACATTAACAATGCATGCCGGCCGTGCTCCCCATGATCTATATTAGTTATTTTATAAAGAAGTTTAATGCTTTTTTCTAAGATGTGAAGACAAAATTGACATATCTTTCTTTAGGTCATCATGCACCTAATCATCTATTAAGATGTGAAAACTCTTCCACAGTCTACGAAACTTGTCCTGAAACTGGACGTCACATGATTAAAATCCCTGTTCGAGAAGCAGAAGGTAAGCAAAGTTGCATTACATTTATAATCGTCTATGCAGTACAGTACTTATTTTTTATTCTTTTATTTATTCTTCCATCCTATCTTGTAGCTGGTATGGATTACTTCACAGATATGTTTCAGTTTATGTGTTTTAACTCGTGTCCTGGTGGACTCAACAGAAGACCGATCATTGCGATCTTCACTCTAGAGTATAAGTGAGTAAAGCAGTACCAGTAAAGCTGTTTGTATTAATTCAGGACATCTTTTGGGACAAAACAGTGCTGGGCCCCCCCTCCCTCATATTCCAATCCCCTCCATGGAGAAAATATGGATATTTTCTGAAATTACGCAATATACTTTCCTAAAAACCTTCCTATACCCCTTCCTCTTTTACTCCGACGAAGGACTAGTGTCTGAAACGTCAGTAAGTATTTTCATCCACGATGTATAATTTATCTTTTTATCATATTTACCTTTGGAAATTCTAAGAATATATAGGGGGAAAACTGTGTTGTTTTTTTTGTTTCGTTTCAGTGGAATGGTAATGGGCCGAAAGATTCTCAACCCAAGAATCTGTGCGTGTCCAGGAAGGGACAGAGGCAATGAAGAAATATCAGAGCAAAAAAAGAAAGAAAAAAACTCAACGAATGCCGAAACCACACATTCACAACCAGAACATGTTTCATCAATATCATGTCAAGAGACCCCTCCCCCCACCCCTGTGGAGGATACAAAACCACTTTACCAAGAAAACAATAAAACGTCAGGCAAAAGAAGTATGTACGTTAAACACTTTGTGACATCATTTTCTAAGCATTTAAAAGTAAGTTATTGCTTCATCGCTGGAGTCACGAACTCAACACCAGATTTTAATATACAAGTTGGCTTTTGTGGATGGAGGAAAACCAGAGAACCTTGAGAAAAACCCTTGAAGCACAGAAAAGAACCAACAAACAACTTTATTCAGTCACATATAATGGCTGGCACATTGTTTAAACCATTGGCTTCAGGAGTGAACGTTGGTGCATTAGCTGAGAACATCTCTCTGCTAAGATCGATCAGGCAGCATTGGAGGCCATATAAAGTGTATATTAGTTCATTAAGTAATATATACAGTATGAGTGGCCGTGTTGTATCTGATATACAAACTCGAGGCATAGCCGAGAGTTAGTATATCGGATACAACACGGACACGAATACTGTAGATTGCTTATCAAACGTCTAGGTTAGTTCCTTTGTGTTTCACTAAAATTTTCAAAATTAAAGTGAATCTGCCCAAGAAAATCCAAGTTAAAGTTTATGCAAATGAACACGATTCTGTATCTGATTTACAGAACTCTTCACGGCTGTGATTTCTATTGTGAATTATTAATGAGTTTGATAATGACAATTTATTTAACCTTTTGTTTACTCAACTTTACAATGCAGGTGCTACAAAGATCACAGAAGGGTTCCAGCTGCAGTCTCTCTCAGCGTACAAAAAAATAAAACGAGAGGAAGATGAAATATTTACTATTCAGGTAGGAAGATATATGGGCAAGTGCTGTCAGCCCTGAAAGATCAGCTATATAGCTACTAAAAATTTTATTTCACCCTGAACAACCTTCTAGGTTCAAGTCAGAGCATGGCTAACTTACAGATCAAACCCTGAAACAACCTTCTAGGTTCAATCTAAATCAGGGCATGGCTAACTTACAGATCAAACCCTGAAACAACCTCTGGGCATGATCTAAGTCAGGGCATGGCTAACTTACAGATCAAACCCTGAAACAACCTCTGGGCATGATCTAAGTCAGGGCATGGCTAACTTACAGATCAAACCCTGAAACAACCTCTGGGTATGATCTAAGTCAGGGCATGGCTAACTTACAGATCAAACCCTGAAACAACCTCTGGGTATGATCTAAGTCAGAGCATGGCTAACTTACAGATAGAACCCTGAAACAACCTCTGGGCATGATCTAAGTCAGGGCATGGCTAACTTACAGATCAAACCCTGAAACAACCTCTGGGCTGATCTAAGTCAGAGCATGGCTAACTCACAGATAGAATTCTAAAACTCTGGGCTAATCAATGTCAGGGCACGGCTAACTCGAAGATTAAATTTCAGTCAACTAATGTTATAGGTTGTAGGAAGGAAAATTAAACAAAATCTTCTCACATGTGATGCCAAGTTCAGGAATCAAACCATAGACCCCAGAGGTGAGAGGTCACGAGTGTACTACCACTACACCACCCTTGATCCTTTGAAAATACAAATGTATCCAAGTGGTCTAGTCTTTTCTTTAACTTATATTTACATTCATTGAATTATTCAATTATTATTATTATAGATACGAGGAAGAGAAAAGTATGAGTTGCTGCTAAAAATCAAGGAATCTGTTGATCTGATGGATATGGTACCACAATCCTATCTGGACAGCTACAGACTGGGGTAACTATCACTTAAAGACTATCTTTACAAAGCATCATGGGAACCTTTAGGGTTATGGTAAAGGAATGTGAAACGTTAGAAGAACTTAAGGAAGAAGGTGAAGAGAAGAAAATTGATTTAAGGGAAGGGGAAAATGGGATGGAAAGAGAGATGGGTGGGATGGAAGAGAATGGGAGGAAAAAGAAAGGGACGGAAAAGGAAGAAAGGAAAGAAAAAAAAGATGAGAAAGGAAACAAAGAAAAGAAAAAGGAGTTAGTACCCAAGAATGACTGCTGGGTCCTGGTCATATCACATCAACACCTCCCCTCTTTTACAAGATTGAACTTTGCATTGAAAAACAAATAATCTCTAACAGTACAAACAGTTTCAAAGTCAGTGTCTTTCTTTCTCTCTTTTTTTTTATTTTTTATTTATTTTTTATTTTTCTTATGGGTGACCCATCACATAGTCTTCGTATTTCTCTAATATCCTTGTTAATGAAAAGTGTTAAAGAAGGGCAGAATAGTATAATGATAAGTTTCAAAGAATTACATGATCTTATTCTTTCTTTACTTTTTTTTGTTTTTGTTAGTTGTGCTCCATGTGGACCCAACTGGTTTTTAGAACAGCAAAGGAAGTTGAATGCTGAAAAAGAAGGACACAAGGAGAATTCCCAAGATACTCAAGAAGTCTCCAATTCACAGGTAAGTATGGAGTGGTAAAAATATATTTCTTTAAAGTATTGCACATTTAGATTAATTTCATTTATTCTGGGAATATTCTGTTCTGGTTAGAGTTAAATGATGTTTTTTTATCTTTCTTTTTCCTATTCCCTCCCATCCTTTGCATCCTTCCCTCTCTCTCTCTCATATATTCTCATTTTCTCACCTTCCTGTCCATCTTTCCCATTCTCTCTTTTATTTTACTTTCTCCCTCTGGTCTTTCTCACTGTACTCCCTCATATTTTATTACTTCTCTTCTCTTCTCTTCTCTTCTCTTCTCTTCTCTCCCTTTCTCATATTTCCATCCATCCTATGCTCCATTCCCATCCCTTGTTTATTTCTAGTTTCTAACATCTTCATCTCTTTTCTTTCTGTGTAGAATTCAGATTCTGACGGCACTCCACCATCTTCCATCCCATTTGACTTATCTCAGCTGTCAAGAACATCATCAAACACGTCGCGATCAAGCCAAGGCAGTAATCCCGGCGATGGTACTGAGTACTCTGCTGTTAGATTTACACTCAAGCGCACAGTATCCCTTGAAAAGAAAGGATTGAAGAAGAAAGAGGTTGATTGAAGTCCTCAACTGCACCTCCGGATCCATCAACTTGCAACTATTAGTTGATTTACTCAAAGTGATTTTACTTACCTTGTGAAATAGATTAAACCATTTCCATAGTTTTCTTTTCTTTCCATTTGACGATAAACTGACTATTACAGCATGTACATTTTTTTCATGGGTCAAGTGAAATTACTCTCAACTGGTTAAAAGCATTCCTTCTTTCAAAGGTTAGTTGATCTAAGTAACTGAGTCTAAGTAACTGAGTTTTTTTGGAATTGTGAAGTGGTATACTAAAACTCACTACCACTTTACACACCTCTAGATAAGGAGATGAAAGGGTGACCATTTGCCCAGTTACAAAAGTCGTGTTTTTTTTGATATTCTTTAGAAAATGTCAACAGTGTTCATATTAGTGGTAATTTGTTCAGAAAATTTAAATCAAGTATTAATAAGTTTTATACTTTCCAAGATCAGCTGGTATTTTCTGGTTTTCTACAATGTAAATAGTGTTTTCAAATTATTCATATGTTTTGTTCTGTGTGAAGGGAAGTTCTTAATCTCATACCCCCATATAACCCAATTATTTTGTAACTAATAAATCTCTAGATTCAGTCCCTAAGATTTATATTTTTTGGATCTATGCAAAAGCTTTCAAGTTAGTTAAGTGAGTTCTAAGTGGCTTTCACCTTTACTACAATATACATTATGTACTAGGGCTAAAATGGTATCGTCAGAGCACCTAGCAACCAGCATGATTGTCTCAATCAAGATGAAATTAAAAATTGTAGGAAGTATACTTTCCTTTGACTTCAAATAGTTACCCCATATAAAATCAAAATATTGAAGATAGGTAGGACTAATCTGCAAGCTAGAACTATCACTAGAGTTTGTAACCATGTTTCCATTAATACCTAATTTGTATTGGTTCAATGTCTACCCATTTCATTCAGACCACATGTCATTTTCATTAGGTTTATAACTATGCGCTGGCACCAGTTCAAATCACATTGGAAATTTGCTTTATGTTACTTCAATCATTTGGTAGTCAGGCCTCATAGAGCCATAAATAGACTACAACAGTTTTTTCTCACAAACCACACATTGCTACTCTACTTATGGTCTATGAGGTGTGACAGCCGAATGATTGACAGCACCCAAATGCCAAATTTGCAATGTGATTAAAACTGGCACAGAGTGTAGTTATAAACCTGGTGTAGCAGGAACACCTTGCAACAATACAGATTAGGTCTATTCTATATCAAGGTTAAAACGCTAGTGCGGGGGTTCGCATTAAAATTCAAGAACAACGGCTGCAGTTATGAGGTCTTGAACTTCAATGCAAACACAAGCGTGTGCATCTTAACTGGTTTAGAAACCAATAATGCCCTATTTCTACTGTAAGATGTAGGGTTTGAATTTTGATGGAAAAACCTGTCCTTAGACCTTATTTGTGGTGTGACAATGTTTTCCCAATTCAGCGTGACGAACCTCCAGGGGATTCATTTTCTTTTGTTATCCCAAAGGATACGAAAGGGAATGATGATATCCCGACGAGTTTCAAAACAATACCTCTTCATTCCCCCAGAGGTTTGCCATGCTGAATTGGGAAAACATTGTCACACCACGAAGTAGGTCTATTGAGCCCCACTGTCCCCTGTTAATATGAGTGCCATCCTCAACATTAATTATTATAGGTTTTCCATCAAAATTTAGACCTTACATCAAACAATAGAAATAAGTTTTTTTTGGTTTTTAATATTAACAAATCTCCACTAGCTTCTTGGTAAGCTTTAATGTTTATGTTCTATTCTGTCCTTAAAGGACTTTTCCATCGCTATGTACATACTTGTTGTATATTACAATAGTTATGTTGCTTTTATTAATAATTAATATCTCAGTACAGAACATATCTGACTTCAGAACATCGACAAAGTACAGAAAATATATAAAAATATGCCAATAAAATCGTTCCTTAATACGCAATTCCATAATAATCATTTCTATTCTATTCATTTATAGACAACATTGAAGGGGGATGAAAAATAATGAATTTTGGACCATTTTTAGATCGACTTTTCACACCTTTACTAAAAATTTGCATTATTCATTTTGTGCTATTTTTGGGCAAAAAGCATGGACTATAGCCCATGGTTTTGATCGATTTGGGTCATTTTCACAACTTTACTAAAAATTTGCATTATTCATGGGGGATGAAAAATAGGTCATTTTGGGCTATTTTTGGCCAAAAAACATGGACTATACCCCATGGTTTTGATTTTGGGTCATTTTCACAGCTTTACTAAAAATTTCCATTATTCATGAAGCATCAAAATAAGATCATTTTCGGCCATTTTTGGGCAAAAAGCATGGACTATAGCCCATGGTTTTGATCGATTTTGGGTCATTTTCACACCTTTACTAAACATTTGCATTATTCATGAAGAATGAAAAAGAGGTCATTTTGGGCCATTTTTGGCCAAAAAGCATGGACTATAGCCCATTCTTTTGATCAATTTTGGGTCATTTTCACACCTTTACTAAAAATTTCCAATATTCATGAAGAATCAAAATAAGGTCATTTTGGGCCATTTTTGGGCAAAAAGCATGGACTATAGCCCATGGTTTTGATCGATTTTGGGTCATTTTCACACCTTTACTAAAAATTTGCATTATTCATAAAGGATAAAAAAAAGGTAATTTTGGGCCATTTTTGGGCAAAAAGCATGGACTATAGCCCATGGTTTTGATCGATTTTGGGTCATTTTCACACCTTTACTAAAAATTTGCATAATTCATAAAGGATGAAAAAGATATCATTTTGGGCCATTCTTGGCCTAAAAGCATGGACTATAGCCCATGGTTTTAATCGATTTTGGGTCATTTTCACACCTTTACTAAAAATTTGCATTATTCATGAAGGATCAAAATAAGGTCATTTTGAGCCATTTTTCAACAAAAAGCATGGACTATAGCCCATGGTTTTGATCGATTTAGGGTCATTTTCACACCTTTACTAAAAATTTGCATTATTCATGAAGAATGAAAAATAGTACGTTTTGTTCCATTTTTGGGCAAAAAGCATGGACTATAGCCCATGGTTTTGATCGATTTTGGGTCATTTTCACATCTTTACTAAAAGTTGCATTTTTCATGAAAGATGAATAATAGGTCATTTTGTGTCATTTTTGGGCAAAAAGCATGGACTATAGCCCATGGTTTTGATCGATTTTGGGTCATTTTCACACCTTTAATAAAAATTTGCATTATTCATGAAGGATGAAAAATATTTCGTTTTCCTCCATTTTTGGGCAAAAAGCATGGACTATAGCCCATGGTTTTGATCGATTTCGGATAATTTTCACACCTTTATTAAAAATTTCCATTATTCATGAAAGATGTAAAATAGGTCATTTTGGTCAATTTTTAGACAAAAATCATGGACTATAGCCCATGGTTTTGATCGATTTTGGGTCATTTTCACACCTTTACTAAAAATTTCCATTATTCATGTAAGATGTAAAATAGGTCATTTTGGTCAATTTTTAGACAAAAAGCATGGACTATAGCCCATGGTTTTGATCGATTTTGGGTCATTTTCACACCTTTACTAAAAATTTCCATTATTCATGAAAGATGAATAATAGGTCATTTTGTGTCATTTTTGGGCAAAAAGCATGGACTATAGCCCATGGTTTTGATCGATTTCGGGTCATTTTCACACCTTTACTAAAAATTTGCATTATTTATGAAGGATGAAAAATAGGTCATTTTGGTCCATTTTTGGGCAAAAAGCATGGACTATAGCCCATGGTTTTGATCGATTTCGGATAATTTTCACACCTTTATTAAAATTTCCATTATTCATGAAAGATGTAAAATAGGTCATTTTGGTCAATTTTTAGACAAAAATCATGGACTATAGCCCATGGTTTTGATCGATTTTGGGTCATTTTCACACCTTTACTAAAAATTTCCATTATTCATGTAAGATGTAAAATAGGTCATTTTGGTCAATTTTTAGACAAAAAGCATGGACTATAGCCCATGGTTTTGATCGATTTTGGGTCATTTTCACACCTTTACTAAAAATTTCCATTATTCATGAAAGATGAATAATAGGTCATTTTGTGTCATTTTTGGGCAAAAAGCATGGACTATAGCCCATGGTTTTGATCGATTTCGGGTCATTTTCACACCTTTACTAAAAATTTGCATTATTTATGAAGGATGAAAAATAGGTCATTTTGGTCCATTTTTGGGCAAAAAACATGGACTATAGCCCATGGTTTTGATCGATTTCGGATAATTTTCACACCTTTATTAAAAATTTCCATTATTCATGAAAGATGTAAAATAGGTCATTTTGGTCAATTTTTAGACAAAAATCATGGACTATAGCCCATGGTTTTGATCGATTTTGGGTCATTTTCACACCTTTACTAAAATTTCCATTATTCATGAAAGATGTAAAATAGGTCATTTTGGTCAATTTTTAGACAAAAAGCATGGACTATAGCCCATGGTTTTGATCGATTGTGGGTCATTTTCACACCTTTACTAAAAATTTCCATTATTCATGAAAGATGAATAATAGGTCATTTTGTGTCATTTTTGGGCAAAAAGCATGGACTATAGCCCATGGTTTTGATCGATTTCGGGTCATTTTCACACCTTTACTAAAAATTTGCATTATTTATGAAGGATGAAAAATAGGTCATTTTGGTCCATTTTTGGGCAAAAAGCATGGACTATAGCCCATGGTTTTGATCGATTTTGGGTCATTTTCACACCTTTACTAAAAATTTGCATTATTTATGAAGGATGAAAAATAGGTCATTTTGGTCAATTTTTGGGCAAAAAGCATGGACTATAGCCCATGGTTTTGATCGATTTTGGGTCATTTTCACACCTTTACTAAAAATTTGCATTATTTATGAAGGATGAAAAATAGGTCATTTTGGGCCATTTTTGGCCAAAAAGCATGGACTATAGCCCATGGTTTTGATCGATTTTGGGTCATTTTCACACCTTTACTAAAAATTTGCATTATTTAAGAAGGATGAAAAATAGGTCATTTTGGGCCATTTTTGGGCAAAAAGCATGGACTATAGCCCATGGTTTGATGGATTTTGGGTCATTTTCACACCTTTACTAAAAATTTGCATTATTTATGAAGGATGAAAAATAGGTCATTTTGGGGCAAAAAGCATGGACTATAGCCCATGGTTTTGATCGATTTTGGGTCATTTTCACACCTTTTGTTAAAATATAGATTTTTTATGAAGGATGAAGAATAGGTCATTTTTGGCCATTTTTGGGCAAAAAGCATGGACTATAGCCCATGGTTTTGATCGATTTGGGGTCATTTTCACACCTTTACTAAAAATTTCCATTATTCATGAAAGATGTAAAATAGGTCATTTTGGTCAATTTTTAGACAAAAAGCATGGACTATAGCCCATGGTTTTGATCGATTTTGGGTCATTTTCACACCTTTACTAAAAATTTCCATTATTCATGAAAGATGAATAATAGGTCATTTTGTGTCATTTTTGGGCAAAAAGCATGGACTATAGCCCATGGTTTTGATCGATTTTGGGTCATTTTCACACCTTTACTAAAAATTTGCATTATTTATGAAGGATGAAAAATAGGTCATTTTGGGGCAAAAAGCATGGACTATAGCCCATGGTTTTGATCGATTTTGGGTCATTTTCACACCTTTTGTTAAAATATAGATTTTTTATGAAGGATGAAGAATAGGTCATTTTTGGCCATTTTTGGGCAAAAAGCATGGACTATAGCCCATGGTTTTGATCGATTTGGGGTCATTTTCACACCTTTACTAAAAATTTCCATTATTCATGAAAGATGTAAAATAGGTCATTTTGGTCAATTTTTAGACAAAAAGCATGGACTATAGCCCATGGTTTTGATCGATTTTGGGTCATTTTCACACCTTTACTAAAAATTTCCATTATTCATGAAAGATGAATAATAGGTCATTTTGTGTCATTTTTGGGCAAAAAGCATGGACTATAGCCCATGGTTTTGATCGATTTCGGGTCATTTTCACACCTTTACTAAAAATTTGCATTATTTATGAAGGATGAAAAATAGGTCATTTTGGGGCAAAAAGCATGGACTATAGCCCATGGTTTTGATCGATTTTGGGTCATTTTCACACCTTTACTAAAAATTTGCATTATTTATGAAGGATGAAAAATAGGTCATTTTGGTCAATTTTTGGGCAAAAAGCATGGACTATAGCCCATGGTTTTGATCGATTTTGGGTCATTTTCACACCTTTACTAAAAATTTGCATTATTTATGAAGGATGAAAAATAGGTCATTTTGGGCCATTTTTGGCCAAAAAGCATGGACTATAGCCCATGGTTTGATCGATTTTGGGTCATTTTCACACCTTTACTAAAAATTTGCATTATTTATGAAGGATGAAAAATAGGTCATTTTGGTACATTTTTGGGCAAAAAGCATGGACTATAGCCCATGGTTTTGATGGATTTTGGGTCATTTTCACACCTTTACTAAAAATCTGCATTATTCATGAAGGATGAAAAATAGGTCATTTTGGTCCATTTTTGGCCAAAAAGTATGGATTATATCCCATGGTTTTGATCGATTTTGGGTCATTTTCACACCTTTTGTTAAAATATAGATTTTTTATGAAGGATGAAGAATAGGTCTTTTTGAGCTATTTTTGGTTAAAAAGCATGGACTATAGCCTATGGTTTTGATCGATTTTGGGTCATTTTCACACCTTTATTAAAAATTTCCATTATTCATGAAGGATGAAAAATAGGTCATTTTGAGCCATTTTTGGCCAAAAAGCATGGACTATAGCCCATGGTTTTGATCGATTTTGGGTCATTTTTACACCTTTACTAAAAATTTCCATTATTCATGAAGGATGTAAAATAGGTCATTTTGGTCCATTTTTGGGCAAAAAGCATGGACTATAGCCCATGGCTTTGATCGATTTTTGGTCATTTTCATATCTTTTGTTAAAATATAGATTTTTTATGAAGGATGAAGAATAGGTCTTTTTGAGCTATTTTGGGTCAAAAAGCATGGACTATAGCCTATGGTTTTGATCGATTTTGGGTCATTTTCACACCTTTACTAAAAATTTGCATTATTTATGAAGGATGAAAAATAGGTCATTTTGGGCCATTTTTGGCCAAAAATCATGAACTATAGCCCATGGTTTTGATCGATTTTGGGTCATTTTCACACCTTTACTAAAAATTTGCATTATTTATGAAGGATGAAAAATAGGTCATTTTGGGCCATTTTTGGGCAAAAAGCATGGACTATAGCCCATGGCTTTGATCGATTTTTGGTCATTTTCATATCTTTTGTTAAAATATAGATTTTTTATGAAGGATGAAGAATAGGTCTTTTTGAGCTATTTTGGGTCAAAAAGCATGGACTATAGCCTATGGTTTTGATCGATTTTGGGTCATTTTCACACCTTTACTAAAAATTTGCATTATTTATGAAGGATGAAAAATAGGTCATTTTGGGCCATTTTTGGCCAAAAATCATGAACTATAGCCCATGGTTTTGATCGATTTTGGGTCATTTTCACACCTTTACTAAAAATTTGCATTATTTATGAAGGATGAAAAATAGGTCATTTTGGGCCATTTTTGGGCAAAAAGCATGGACTATAGCCCATGGTTTTAATCGATTTTGGGTCATTTTCACACCTTTACTAAAAATTTGCATTATTTATGAAGGATGAAAAATAGGTCATTTTGGGGCAAAAAGCATGGACTATAGCCCATGGTTTTGATCGATTTTGGGTCATTTTCACACCTTTTGTTAAAATATAGATTTTTTATGAAGGATGAAGAATAGGTCATTTTTGGCCATTTTTGGGCAAAAAGCATGGACTATAGCCCATGGTTTTGATCGATTTGGGGTCATTTTCACACCTTTACTAAAAATTTCCATTATTCATGAAGAATGTAAAATAGGTCATTTTGGTCCATTTTTGGGCAAAAAGCATGGACTATAGCCCATGGTTTTGATGGATTTTGGGTCATTTTCACACCTTTACTAAAAATCTGCATTATTCATGAAGGATGAAAAATAGGTCATTTTGGTCCATTTTTGGCCAAAAAGTATGGATTATATCCCATGGTTTTGATCGATTTTGGGTCATTTTCACACCTTTTGTTAAAATATAGATTTTTTATGAAGGATGAAGAATAGGTCTTTTTGAGCTATTTTTGGTCAAAAAGCATGGACTATAGCCTATGGTTTTGATCGATTTTGGGTCATTTTCACACCTTTACTAAAAATCTGCATTATTCATGAAAGATGAAAAATAGGTCATTTTGGTCCATTTTTGGCCAAAAAGCATGGACTATAGCCCATGGTTTTGATCGATTTTGGGTCATTTTCACACCTTTATTAAAAATTTCCATTATTCATGAAGGATGAAAAATAGGTCATTTTGAGCCATTTTTGGCCAAAAAGCATGGACTATAGCCCATGGTTTTGATCGATTTTGGGTCATTTTTACACCTTTACTAAAAATTTCCATTATTCATGAAGGATGTAAAATAGGTCATTTTGGTCCATTTTTGGGCAAAAAGCATGGACTATAGCCCATGGCTTTGATCGATTTTTGGTCATTTTCATATCTTTTGTTAAAATATAGATTTTTTATGAAGGATGAAGAATAGGTCTTTTTGAGCTATTTTGGGTCAAAAAGCATGGACTATAGCCTATGGTTTTGATCGATTTTGGGTAATTTTCACACCTTTACTAAAAATCTGCATTATTCATGAAAGATGAAAAATAGGTCATTTTGGTCCATTTTTGGCCAAAAAGCATGGACTATAGCCCATGGTTTTGATCGATTTTGGGTCATTTTCACACCTTTATTAAAAATTTCCATTATTCATGAAGGATGTAAAATAGGTCATTTTGGTCCATTTTTGGGCAAAAAGCATTGACTATAGCCCATGGCTTTGATCGATTTTTGGTCATTTTCATATCTTTTGTTAAAATATAGATTTTTTATGAAGGATGAAGAATAGGTCTTTTTGAGCTATTTTTGGTCAAAAAGCATGGACTATAGCCCATGGTTTTGATCGATTTTGGGTCATTTTCACACCTTTACTAAAAATCTGCATTATTCATGAAGGATGAAAAATAGGTCATTTTGGTCCATTTTTGGGCAAAAAGCATGGACTATAGCCCATGGTTTTGATCGATTTTGGGTCATTTTCACACCTTTGTTAAAATATAGATTTTTTATGAACGATTAAGAATAGGTCATTTTGGGCCATTTTTGGGCAAGAAGCATGGACTATAGCCCATGGTTTTGATCGATTTTGGGTCATTTTCACACCTTTTGTTAAAATATAGATTTTTTATGAAAAATGAAAAATAGGTTATTTTGGGCCATTTTTGTTCAAAAAGCATGGACTATAGCCCATGGTTTTGATCGATTTTGGGTCATTTTCACACCTTTACTAAAAATTTGCATTATTCATAAAGGATCGAAATAAGGTCATTTTGGGCTATTTTTGGGCAAAAAGCATGGACTATAGCCCATGGTTTTGATCGATTTTGGGTCCATTTCACACCTTTACTAAAAATTTGCATTATTCATGAAGGATGTAAAATAGGTCATTTTGGTCCATTTTTAGCCAAAAAGCATGGACTATAGCCTATGGTTTTTGATCGATTTTGTGTCATTTTCACACCTTTACTAAAATTTGCATTATTCATGAAGAATCAAAATAAGGTCAAGAAACCCTAATTCCAAATCGATGAGCCCAAAGATGGTTTTAGAGCTCGATCCGTGAGTTGGATAAGCTAAGAGTTTTTTTTTTTTTTTTTGCACTGACTTTGATCAGCCCAGAGGTTGTTTCATGGTTCTATCAGTGAGTTAGCCATGCCTTGACTTAGATTAGCCCAGAGGTTGTTCTATGGTTCTATCTGTGAGTTAGCCGTACCCTGTGAGTTAGCCGTGCCGTACGTTTATATTAGCGAGCAAGGACGTTTGCGGTAATTGTGTTCGGCATTTCATGAAAACAACTTACCTTTATGTATCACACGCTCTTGTTCAGTGAAGACAATTTATAATCTAGATGGGAACAATTTACCTCTAGATGGGAACGATATTTTTCTCGCTACAAATCATCTCAATATTGTAAATTTAAAATAATGACAACTCCTCTCTCGCTCCCCAACCCCCCATCCATGCCTCTTTTCTCTCTCTCTCTCTCTCTCTCTCTCTCTCTCTCTCTCTCTCTCTCTCTCTCTCTCTCTCTCTCTCTCTCTCTTTCTCTCTCTCTCTCTCTCTATCTCTTTCTCTCTCTCTCTCTCTCTCTATCTCTTTCTCTCAAGCCAGACAAAATGCATGCCTTAACTACAAGAAATTCTTCGCTAGTAAAGTCTTGTTTCATGGGCGTTGTCTGACGAGAGCAATAGAATACAAACAACATAGAATACGTACATTATGACCTGCACTCAAGGTCGTTTCTTTTTACTTTTATTGATTTTATGGTCAGTATTAAGTGGCGCCTTCATCCGATGTAGTTTAGCAGGACATTATCGAAGCACTTAACGCATCTTAATAGACACCATGACGCTAGAATTTTCATTCATGCATCTTTGTGCAATATACTTACCGACAAGTTAAAAACCGCCTAGAAAAGGATGCTATATCTCACCACACATTAGAAAGGCATTCACAATTGAATTCTTACACCAATTTAAGCAATTTTACCATTAATTTATCCTACACGTTATTAGCATAGTTTCTGAACTACACCTTTGCCTCGAGACTTTGTGTTATTGTATTATATATTTGTATTTCCATTAACTATTAGGCTATTATTAATACAGCTAGTCTCAGGGTTGATTCCTCTGTTCGTCTTTTCTGTCCAATATTTATCACTGCAAACGTACATTTTATTCTTCGCCGGTGTAATCTGGTTCTCCGGCCTCGTCGCGTAACCATCTTACCTGGTTTCAATTTGTTTATATCTACCTATATTTAATATATATTTAATATATATTCATTTATGTAATTTCATTAATCCTATGCCATCGCACAATGGACTTTTCTTTACTTCTCGTCATTTCATACCAATGCTTCAACTCCTCTTCACTACTGAAGTTCTGTCCCAGAGCCAATTGCCCGATTTTCAATTTTCGTCCCAGAGTCTTACTAACGCTAGTGACGGTGATAAGAACAGTGACAGAGTTGAGCTCTTGTTCAGGGACATGGAATAAAAACATTTCATTGTATTCTGGATCCACCATGTGACGTCGAGGAGTAGTCCTACCTTTACTAATCAACTCACCATTGCTTCCAATAAGCCGTACACTAACAAACATCTCTTTAGCCTTGGAATCCGTCAACATACCAAGATTCCTAGTCTTGATGACCTCTAGTAGCAGTTTACCTGTTAGTCTTCGATATTCAAGGGATATGAGGATTTCAGGTCGATCTTCTTCTGATATAGCTAACTCGCCTTCATACATGATAGCTCCAGAGGCACCTTCAGGGACATAAGATCCAGGGGGCTGGAGATCCACTGATGTAGGGACCATTTCAGTATCAAGATTAATGCTCCTGAGTCGTAATATTCCCTCACCTAATAAGTGCCTTGCACCCATGGAACCATGTTCATATAATCGAAATCTCAAAGACATTTCCTTGATCTTGTCTCGTGGATACAAATAAATAGCGACGGGTTCGTTAAAATCCTTTGGTCTTGCGCGGAAGCTCTGTCGTTTCCCAGGCAACAGCATAACGCTGACCTCTAGCAACTGCTGATCACGCTGTTGGTAGGGCGGGAATTCCATTTTTGATATCGTGACAGATAGCTTCGAGGTGTGGCACGTGAAGTCAAGGATGATGTTCAACTTGCCCACACCTCGTATATGACTATCCGATATACTCTCAGAAGCAGAACTACTACTCGAAAAATGTCGTGTAGGGGTTTGCGATCTACTGGGGGATTCAGGATTCCTGTGTCTCATGAAAGAACCGCCTGGTAGCTCGTTCCTTCTCGTCCCACGTGATAAGATGGTTTCGTCATCTGAGTACGTATCTCCTGCACTTCTAGTCGATGCCCTATGTGAGGCAGTCCGTCCATTCGGTAGAGAGCTGCTACTAGCCCCTAAATTAGCTCCAGAAGTAGCCAATGTATAACGTCTTCGAAACGGCTGTGGACTTCTGGGAACTTGGAGTTTTGAAGATATTTCGTTTCGTTTGCTAATTGGGAATGTGCCCTGCCTGTTCCTCGAGATGCCGAGCTCCCCGGCAAAGTCACTAGCATCTCGTGGATCATCATAGTAATCATCTCTATCTGTGGTTGGTTCTGTTTCGGAGTGAGGAGTTGTGTCTGTTGATGTTGTTGTTACACTATGATAAAAACAACGTTGTGTGAGACGATACCAAAAACACAGCCGATAACTATTTACTATTCATATCATCATACACTTCAAACGCTAGACTTTTTCTTCGTAAATAAAGCTTAAAAGATCGAAAAAGATTTAAATCACTTAAAGACACCAGCATGTCTTCGAAGATCAAAACTAGAAACAAAAACGTATCTCATTTATTCTAATTCCCATCAAGAATAAGTCCTTTTTTCGCGAGCAAATTCCCGAAAACTAAGATCCAAGAGATTTACATATATAATATAAAAGAATACTCGGGTTATTCAATTACACTTACAAGGATATACAAAACTATGAATACGTAATTTACTCTCCATCTGGCCGCTCTAACACCTTAAAGACTTGAAACGTGAACGCCACATTAGATTTTAGATAAATCTGACGTTCGCTTCGAAAGTACATAAAAGTCCTAGAAAAATATCTAGTTTCACGAACGACAAATTAAAGAGTAAAATGGAAAAATTGACTTAACGAGTAGGCAAAGAAAAAACAGCTGGATCGAAATGCAAAAGATTCTTATTGAAAAGTTTCTCTGTGATCTTTATTGCATAGGTTTGAACAAAAAAGTCAAATGAATAATTCATATGATGCCAAACGAATGCTCTGTAGCTTCTTTCAGGTTTGCATTAAGGATTTAGTTGTTTAGGTCGCTATTCAAAGAAAAACTACGTCTTTTGTATTATTCTTTGTGATATTGAACCCAAAATAAAGCAGTTCAAGACAGAATAACAAGGAATTAAAGTAAAAATCATAGAAAATAAAATACATTTATAGAATACATCATAATGTCACTCCCTACTCACTGATCAGCGTTGGCTTGCGATGTAGTCGTTCCTTCAGCGTCTGGGTTGATAATACTTCGAAAAAACCCTCCGATCTTAGCTGTAAAATCCATCCTAGTCTTACGGCGTAGCTAGAAACAAAGTCTCTTTTAGCGTTCCCATGGAGTCGCCTCGGTTCTTCGGATCCTTGACCAGCGAGACTGTCAAAAATGAATTTTATTTCAATTAGATTGAGGCACGCTATAGAGTGTGTGTTTGAAAGTAAAGGTAGTCTATACTATAGGTTACTGGTTACAAAATATACTACATGACAGTAAACCTCGTAGTAAAAAATAATCAAATATTTGAAAATATTAAACGAAGGAAGACGCCGAACTGGAATCAAAACATTTGATCGTATTGTCATTCCAAAAAAGATCTCGATAAATGATTACACCTTAGCTTTAAAGATTTTCACAAGGCCTAAACTGAATAGGAAGAAAAATGAACGTACTAAGATGTGACTGCTTGGATTCTGTATAATGGGAAAGAGTATTTCTTGGAATTCGCTTGACCAAAGTAATTGAATTATAGAAATTCATTCCACATTATTCCAGAGACGAATATAAATTGCTAGTAGTGGAAGCTTAACTTACTATGGATGTTGAACGCAGACTCAATCGAACGAGCTTGATCAGTAGACACCAAATCGAGCTGCGATGATCGCGATGATCTCTCCCCGTAAAGGGAGGTTACGAAAAAAACGAGTAATTCTCTCCCAAAGGGATTTTTTGTTGATTCAAAGCGCTAATACAGGCAGGAACAGACTAAGAACAATTAATTATCTGCCTAGCTAGCTTCTTGCTGACCGAAGGCACCTGCAAAACAGGGCTCGGTGTATTTACATATATTGTGTGTCGTCACATTTGACTTGATTCAAGAGCGCACATTTGGTCAAACCATGAAAGCGGCCATCGCATTGCGTAAACATACTCACCATTTGCTCCCAGAATTCTCTTGAAAATCCAAAAAAGCCGGATTTCTGGTAATTCTTTTACCGACGCGCGGTGTTTTTAAAAAATGCCGATCGCTTCGACACGTTTACCGAGAGTAGAAAAATATTTATTACTTATGAACATGAATCATATCGTCATTTGTTCATGTTTATGCAAGTTCTCCTAAATATACCATTTCTAGTTGATGCTGTTCAGTTATTAATATCGAGGCTAAAGTGAGTTGAATTTGTGCTCTTCCTTTCGTCTTACGAGATCACTTTTCCAAGCATGATTCTCTGAATGTTTTCAATGGTCTTTTTTTTTTGATAGATTTATCCTACTTAGACAAAGCTTTCTCCTTGTATAAGTATTCCACGAGAAAGATGACATCTGGAACAAATATGAATTAATGAATTAACTCGAGGTATAGTTTTTATAAGCTATACCTGAGTCTCTGTTGTAGAATCGTCGTTGCCGTAGGAACGGGGAGATGCTGTGTTGTTAACAATGACTCGTAAATTGACTTATAATGAGAAGTTTTTTAACTGGGTTAGGATTTTGAATTTCTGCTGAAATGTTTCGTAGACGTTCAGAGTTTTCAGGTTATTTTCGCTCGTAGGATTGTTATTTTATGAATCATTTGATTATTTCATGCCTTTCTTTTATTGCAATCATTTATTCCTTCATTCCTGATAAATTAATGTATTGTTCACTCTATTCATCCATCCATCTATCCATGCATTCATATTTCATTCGTTCAAATAATATATTAAGAATTCATTCATTTACTCATATCGATTTATTTCATTTTATTGAATCACTCACTCTCATACATACATACATACATTCATTTATTTATTTATTTCTTTATCAACCATTCTTTCTTCCCTCTTCATACTTTCTTGCTGTCCTATTTCTCTCTTTCTTGTTCTTTCCTTTGGGTAGCGGCATCAAATGTAGCAGGAATTACGGATCACTTCAACTCAAACCGCTTATTCATTCATTCATTCATTCATTTAGTTTCATTATATCATCATTATAACGAGCTGGCTGCCAGCCATACCAATCCATCCTTCTAGAATAACTATTAATCATTCTTGTCATACACTAAAATAATTCAATTCTCGCTGATTCGAGTTTGTATTTTCATCAAAACCAAGCAAAATACCTTCAGATATTCTTGCTA